>PYAF01003492.1:45500-70006 GCA_007407185.1 Glycine tomentella | reverse complement strand
AGAAATGAATTCTCACTCACAAGGGGTTTTTGAAGAGAAAGGATGAAGGATTTAAGCTCTCAAGATGATTCTCACAAGCTTAATGGTAATTGGGAGGTGTTTAGGTCAAGAAATAAGGTCCTAGGAAGCTTGGGCACTCCAACAATGGAGGTTTGGTCGTGGGGAAGAAGAAGAACTGGTTTTCTTCTTCAGTTTTCGCGTTTTGCCCTTTAATATTGGGCCTGCCCGAGCTCTGGCACGATCCGCGCTAGCTCCGGCGCTATCTGCGCCACCATGGCGGTGTATGTGACGCCACCAGCGCCACTCCCACGCCCCCAGCGCCAACTTCCAGAACCTGTGGCGCCACCCGCGCCACACTGGCGCTATCCGTGCCAACCTCCCCTGGCCTATGGCGCCGTCCGCGCCACACCTGGCGCTGACCGCGTGGAAAACCAGTGAAACTTGATTTTCCAGACCACTTCCCGCGCTGTCCGCGCCAACCATGGTGCGACTCACGTGGGCTGGAAAATACCTGGCGCCCCTCGCGCCAGATTGACGCCCTTGGCGTGGAATTCCAGTGGGTCTGGCGCCATCAGCGCCAGCCCTGGCGCTACCCGCGTCACACCCTTCACAGGGTTTTCTGTTGAACAATCCCAACGTTGACCGCGCGGGATCTGACGCCAATCGCGCCATGATGAGGGTCCTTACAACATCCTTATCGACATGACATGTTATCTATCAAATGATGTGGCATGACAATATTAGTCCAATAGTAAAAATTAATCTTGTAATAAGATTGATAATAAGAAAAAAAATATATATTAGCTGAGATTTCTAGGAGTGAAAGCTAAAAAACAAATAAGATAAAGAATTTCTAGAAATAAGTGCAGGGATCTTGCCAATCAAGCTGTTACTAAAAACAAAGTATTTAAATACAATAATTGTGTGGTGGGTAATGGCCAAATAATGGTCATCACATTAAGGGAGGCTCAATAACGTACATGTTAGGTGGGTCAGCAGATTGGGGGATGCACATAATAGATGAGAATTGGTTACTCAATATTTGCAGTTATATAATGTCAAATATGTTGTAATCTCCTATAAACAATTCATAATTATATCCGTAATATTATGCCCATATTTATAACATATTTTTTATGATAAAAAAATAAGAAAAAGAATAGAAAAACTTAATTATATGAAAAAAATACACTTATACTTTAAAAAATTATAACTTTAATAAGACAACGTTACATAACATAATGAGAACAACTATACACCTAAATGATGGATAGTAGTGATATTCTATAGTATGTCAAGGCTAAGTGACATGACCTTAACGTAGCCTATAATAATCCTTTATATTTCAAATGATAAATATTTTCATGACCTTAATGTAGACTATAATAATCCTTTATATTTCAAATGATAAATATTTTCTATTCAGGATAAATATTTTCTATTCTCACAGGCCAAGGAAAAAGGTAATAATAATGTACCTATAAACACATTACCAATTAAATACATGAATGTTTTTAGTAACATTTTCTCAATGTATACATTAACGATTATTATAACCATAAAAGAAGTTAATATCTCTTTGTCAAGAATGATGACAAACAATATTTTAAAGGTTAAAATATATAAATGATTTCTTAGCTTATTTTTGGCTTTATATTGGTCGTCTAATTTTTAAAATTTCTAAAATGATCATCTTATTTAATTATGACAAGTTAGTCCTTTTGAAAAACTTTTTATTTTCAATTTTTGGGCATCATTTTGATCCCTTTTTCTAATTGATTCAAGACTTAAAATTTGTCCTATTAGAGATTCATGTATATAAAAACTATTATAATCAACTAAAGTTCGGACCAAAAAGAGACATAAAGATGAAAAATGCATGAAAAGTGAGTTTTATGAAAACTTAAAAATCTAATATAACATTATTTTCTTATTACTTATGAAACTCATTTTTCATACGATTTTCACTACGTTTATGAGAAGGCTATGATGTGCTGTTACTTGAGAGTTGAGACTAATCTCAATAAAATTTAACACATTAGGTTGGGGTGACGGAAAGAAAACATTAATGCATCCCTAATAGCATGCTTGTGAAACCCGATTTGATCATTAATCCGATTAAAGTAGTGAGTCAGTGATTCAACCATTAGATTAGTAATTAACTCGATTTGAATCAATATATATTAAAAATTCAAAATTATATATATTTATTATATATAAGTATATGATTAACATTATTTAAATAAAAAAAATCATCCATACTCTAAAATCCAAATTAACAATTGATAATTATCCAAAATCTATTTTTTTAAATTATTTTTATTTTAAAAAAAAGTTATAAAACCAACCATATCAAACTCGATCCAATCAAGATTCGATAATCTACTCAGTCAGGTTTGACCGGATCATCCCGGATCAACTACACAACTAATTCAATAGAAGAATCGACCCGCTTAAGCCACCATATCCCAATCCAACCGGCCAAACCGGGTTTCACAACGCTGCCTAATAGTCATCTATTTGACGATTAATAGTCTATGGGTCCTACATATCCTACACTTGAAAATTAACATTCCCAATTAGGCAATTTGCCAATCCAACAGACTACTTGCAATTGCAACGTCGTTAATCACTGCTAAGAATATTTCATTCCGACGTTCGTGTTTATAATTTTAGGGGATATTTACGGTACCAGCACATAGAAATCAAATCAGGTTTTTAAGAAAACCAAATTACCTAAACCAGTTGCATATGAAAAACAAAAATTTAGATAAATCACGATAAGAAATTCCATAGAAATAACATGTCCTGTCTAAATCAGGAACTCCGAACAGATGCCAAGTGGTGATGTGCCTAACATAAGATTCATAAACTCCCTAGCATGTCTACAGCAAACAAGTAAAAAGCTCCTCCCTAAACATGGGGATCTAATTAACAAATAAATGTCAAAGGTTGTAAATTTTCCGAAGTGAGAATGGTTAAAGCCCTAAACCAACTGTACGGCCATCTCTTCGTCGAAGGCCTGCAGTGTATTGTTTCTCTAGATCCATCTGAAGTTCCTTCTGCTTCTCAGCACGGAGAATTTCGTTACTACTTTGGTTGTTGGAATTCTGCTCCACCTTTGCTTCGCTTCTCATACCCTACAATTTGCCATAGGCACGAGCACAACCTTAGACTCAAACTGAGTTAGTTGGTGAAGGAACTACAATGGTGGAGTGAGTCATTCAAATACAAGTAACAATCCTTTCATGTAATTATTGGTCAGAATAAAGCAGCGGCTCAATCAAAACTTACCATGAGTTTGTTGAATTTCTCTTGCCTCTCACGATCAGAAAACATCCCAGTATCCCATCGATGGCCAGACTACAATATTTGGCAAGAGCATTTACAAAGCAGCAATGGCATTGTCATTAGCAAGATGTAAGAAATACAAAAATAAATGAGTATCTATGCTATTACTCGTGTCATAAAACAGGAACACAATAACAAATCCCGCAACCTCAGGGAGAGGTCATTCAGAGGTACATCAACCACTAGGGACTAGGATACCACTACTCATCCACTTATTACATGCAACCTCAACCAAAGGTACATTTTTTAGCAATATGTACAATCTTTAATTTTTTATATACAATGCTATAAGACGACTTGCACCAAAAAATCAACCTCTAGCATAAATTAACAAGCAACACTTGCACTCGTTAATAAGACATTAGACAATTGTCAAAAGGGATCCCATTCAATTGGAGGTCATTGCAGCTTAGGTCAAACTAAAAATATGTTTAGTTCAGTTTCAGTTTATTTTGGAAAACCTACTATTTTTTTCGGTTTTCTGATTGCTTTTGAAACAATGAACAAAAAACATACCCCCATTATTCCCTCAATTTATCCTAACCAAACATGCACTTTAATGTTTCAACTTCGGTGAATCCATGCTGTAGCACAAATATGTACCAACTTTACCCTCACATTGGGCCTGAGCTCACCTAGTTCAACGTTCACAATAAAGCATGAAGACAAATTTGATGAACGGTGGATGACATCATCATGTGCACAACTGAAGAAGACTTATTAATGTTAAAAAAAAAAAATGAATGTGACCTCAAAAGATGCTAACAACTAATACCATATTGACAAGTATCTCCAAAATTTGAGAGGAGCATGTTGATACCTGCTTACCAAGAACCCACAATATACAAGGGACAAAAAAGGACACTACACCCTACTCGTGTGTTAAATTGAAAATATCTAGGAATTTGCAACTTCTACAACAAACTTTAAGCCAAATACATGGTAACATCTTTATCATGGCTCCCAGATGTAATGTTAAATGAGCATGGGTCCTAACATTTTTTGGACCGGTCGATAGAAGAAGCCAGTCCAGGGGTGCCTGATTAGGTTTGGTACTTGAAATATTGGTACTTTGATAGGTGAGTCTTTGGAGGTACACCATGATTCAAACCTCAAGGTTGCAAATTGTTTTTGTTTGGCAAGAAGCTCTAATAAAACAGCTTGCAAGGATTGCAAGGTAATTCCAAGAGAGTTCCACTACATAACAAGGATTGCAAATGATTCTGATTTGTGATAATAGAACAGCTTTGCATGTTGCATCTAATCCTGCTTTTCATTAGAGGATCAAACACAAGAAGTTAATAGAATTCAGAGATAAATCAAATAATCATAAATAGCTATGGGCAAGGAAAACAATGGTAAAAACGCACCACCACTGAAGCACAGAAAAGTCACTGAAAAACACAGCAGAAAAGGATGGCAGCAGGAACTTGAGCTGCAAGCAGAAGGCAATGGCTGAAAAACACTTTCAGAAAAGAGACGGCGGCAGGCAGCGGAGGTCGGAAAAGTTGCCAAAAAACTGAATAAAAATGAAGATTGTTGAAGAAGGTGCAATGAGTAGAAGGATCAGCCGGGGACAGTAGCTGAGGCATAATTTTCGTTTTACCTTTGTCAGGCTCTGGATACCATGACAAAATAGGAGAAAAAGAAGGGATAATTGAGTGAAAACAGTGTCTTAGAGTACACAGTGGATGCATGTTTATATAGGTTAATTACATTATTTAGACATAAATAGAGGATATTCTATTTCCTCTAAATCCAAGATAATGTGCCTATATACCGCTATTATTAATAGAATCAGAATATTTATTATGATTTTCAACAGCACTTAGTTAACAAACTACCTAACATATAACCACAAACTGAACTAACTGAATTATCCACATCACCCAATTCAATATTGCATGATCCAATTGTCGAATCCAATTGAGGAATTTTTCCAAATTCATAGGGGCTATTTTTAGGAGAAATAATCAAATCAATTTATATGTAAGAAAATTATGTATCTTTGTGCATTTAATTCATTATTTCAATCCTGATTTTTATGAGGCTTTTCTAAGGGCTTCCACCAAGTACAGGGTTTTGATTTTCATGAGACTTTCTCACCTGTAACCATTAGAATAGTTCTCACTCTTGATCTTTCTCATGGGTGGGAGTTATTTCAACTTTATGTAAACAATGCTTTCCTAAATGGCTAACTTGAAGAGTCTGTATACATGACACAGCCACCAGATTTTGAAAATGCAGATAAAACCTTGGTCTGCAAGTTTAACAAGGCACCTTATGGGTTAAAACAAGCTCCAAGGCAGTGATTTGACAGATTAAAGTCCACTCTACTTCAGTTTGGGTTCATAGGGAGCTGTGATTCTTCCCTTTTTATTTACACCCATCAATCACACACTGTTTATCTACTGTTTATGTAGATGATATTATAATTACTGGAAATTCAGCAGCTCACCACTAGACTTAATCATGTGTTTTCACTCAAGCAGCTTGGACATTTGGATTATTTATTGGGTATTGAGGTTAAGCATCTGTCCAACAGCTCCATTCTCATGACCAAAAAGCAAATACATTCGTGATTTGCTGCATAAAACCAACATGGCAAAAGCTCACTCCATCTCTTCTCCCATGGTTTCTAACTGTAAGCTATCTAGGTGTTGATATATTTCCTGATCCTACTTTGTTGAGGTCAGTGGTGGGTGCCTTACAATATGCCACTCTCACTAGACCAGAAATCAGTTTTGCAGTAAATAAGGTTTGCCAATTTATGGCTGCTCCTCTTGAGTCTCATTGGGCAGCAATTAAGAGGATTTTAAGGTATCTTAAGGGAACTGTGGGTCATGTGCTTCTGTTCAGGTCTGCTGATATCAGTCAGCCTCTAGTTCTTCATGCCTTTTGTGATGCTGACTGGGCATCTGATGTGGATGATAGAAGGTCTACATCTGGTTCTGCTGTTTTTCTTGGTTCCAATCTCTTGGTGGTCTCGCAAGCAGAAAGTTACAGCAAGGCAAGGTCTAGCACTGAAGCTGAATACAGAAGTTTAGCTCAAACTTCCAATGAATTGACCTGGATTCATGCCCTTCTCACTGAGTTAAAAGTTTCACTACTCCTACTACTTTTTGTGATAATCAGAGTGTTGTTTCTATTGCTCACAATCCAGTGTTTCATAGCCGCACCAAGCAATATGGAAATAGATGTTTTCTTTGTTCGAGAGAAAATTCTGGCCAAGCAGCTGTCTATTGTGCATATTCCTGCTCTGGATCAATGGGCTGATGTTCTTACCAAGCCACTTTCTCCTGCCAGATTTGACTTTCTCAAGAACAAACTCAATGTGAAAAATATTTCTTCTGAAAAATTTTCCCCTTGAGTTTGAGGGGGGATATTAGAACATGTATGTGCTGTTAGCTTTTGCTAACAGCACCCCTCTGTAATAAGGCTGTAGTTAGCACTTTGCTTATTGTACCTCTCTGCACAGCTGTCAGTTAGTTAGTGGTTCTTCTGTTACTTTTAGTTAGTGGGTTAGCATCAGAATCAAGAGGTTATAAATACCTCACTCGTACAAAGCTTTATTAACTTTTTCATTTTTGGAAATAATATTTAGAAACACTTTCCTGTTTTCTCTTTCTCTTTCGTTCATTTTATTCAACATATGGTATCGAAGATTCGATTCTAACCTTTCAACTATGGGGAAGACGTTGATGATTAGTGCTTTCATAAGCATGTCTAGCACTTCGACAGAGATTCTGAGGAAGCTTCAAAGATCAACAACTCTATTTAATGTTAACTCACAAAACCCAAACTTAGAGTGCAACAACTAGATAGAAGCCTATATTCTTAACTTGGGTGGTCTTAATCTTATTTTGGAAATGGAATGGCTTGAATCTTTGGGCGAAACTATGACAAATTGGAAGAAAATTATGTGTTATAATTAAAATGGTCACGTTATTACCCTCACGGGATGCCAGATTGGGGGGACAACCATGAATTACAGCCTTGCAACAACTTTGGCAGGCACTGGAGTGTGATGTTGAAGGAATTTCCCATGCAACTTAGGCAGAAGAGTAGAACAAACTCCAAGAGCAACAGTAACGGAAATTGGAATTGATTTTGCAGGACATTCAACAGATGTTTCGAAGGCCAAAAGGTTTGCTTCCCACAAGAGACCATGATCATGCAAATAGTATTACAAGCAGAAGAAAGTTCAGTGAATGTGAGACCATATCAGAATCCTTTCACCGCAAAAATGAGAGAAAAATCAGTTTGTGATCTATTGAACACAAGACATATTAAACATAGTACCAGTCTGTTTCCTAATAAAATAATTCTAGTTAAAGATAGGATATGGCATATGTGTGGATTATATGGCTTTCAACAAAGTCACCATTCAAGATAAGGACCCATTTCTGACCATTCATGAGATGTTGGATGAGTCACAAGATAAGGACCCATTTCTGACCATTCATGAGATGTTGGATGAGTCACATACAGCTTAGTATTTCATCGAAATAGACTTCAAGTCTGGTTTTCATCAAATCCAAGTTAAAAGATAAATATAAATTGCCTTCCAGACTCATGAAGGTCACTATAAGTACCTAGTCATGCCTTTGGGTCTCATGAATGCCCCATCATCTTTTCAGACCACTATAATATTTAGGCCATTGCTGTGCTGTGAAAGTGTAGATTGGTTATCTTTAGTGACATATTAAGTACAGTCCTTGGCCACAACATTTGTCACATCTAGAAAAAGTGCTGATACCAATTCCCAGCTTTTTGCAATTGAGGACAAGGCAGTTCCTCAAAAGGGTGGTATTCATAAGCACCCAAGCCCAAGTAACCCAAGACAAAAATGGAGCAGCTGACCAAGTAGCTACTAAGGTTACATCTGGTACTGAAAAGCCCATGGTATATTCTCGAAGGCCCAAAAAAAGGATTTAAGAGGAAGGTTAGATAGACAATAGAGAAAAAGGGAAGGAAATAATGTATTCTGTTAGAAAAGAGATAATAGGGGAGAAGAGAAGGATCTTTCTTAATTGTTGGATAGTTCAGTATTAGTTTGGGGTTAAGGGAAATCTTCCCTAAGCTGGGAGCATAGCTCTGTTTCTTCTAAAACTTATACTGTTTCAATTCAATACTACAATATTCTTAATCTTCAATTGGAACCAGATTCCTATTAGTATTCCTACACAGTAAATTCATGTGTACGGCAGAACTGGTCATCATTAACTGTACAATTTAAACCTCTGCTATCAAAACTTTCTTGTTGCTACTATCTAAATTGTAAAGCACTATTTCCAAAGAAACAGAAGCCTAGAAATGTGAATTACACTAACATAGTTCATTACTTTCTTTCATTTAAGTATCAAACCCCAAGGAAAAAATACTCTTTTATATCATGCTATATGCAAAGGTAAGAACACAGCCAAAAAAGAAAAATATAAAATACCTCTTCAGTAGGTGTACTCTTTTTGCCACCCCACAACAGTTTCTTCTTTTGGTCAGTAGTCAAGCATCCAGCCCCAACTAAGTTCCTATTAACTGCATGCACCAAAATTTCCAGATGAATACAACATCCATGTCATCTACAATTAAGTTCCTATTTCATTCTCATGTATCAATTTCTAGATGCTAGCCTAAAATAATTTTTCGTAAAAGTTGAAGACTTGGAAACACAAATTATTAGGAGAAAGAAAAAACCAAGCCCATAGCATACAACCAAACCCACATCAATTCACCTTCATCAAATGTTAAAATTAAAATCGTTAACCTTCAATCTAATATAATCCAAACATATCTTTACAACCCAAAATTAGGGACATTTTCAGGATAAGTGTATACCCAATTCAGCAGCTCTCATGGCTGCAATTTTCGCAGCATCTAGATCATTGTCACCATCAAAGCCACTGGACTTGGCAGCCCATAAATCTTCCTTGCTCTCGTGATAAAGGTTTGAACTTGAAGTAATTCCATCTGCTTCAGTACATGAAAATGAAGTAATACAATAATCACCAATAATGGACTAATGGTACAAATCATATCAACCATCAGTACAAAAAATATGTAAGCAATACCATCTTTTCTATAATTGTCATCCTTGTCAGGATCAAACAACTTTAGTTTCTTTCCAGACGATTCTTTGTCTTCAATAGCACACTGCTCACCTGCTTTTCTAGTTTTCCAGTCTTTGCCCTTCCTAATCTCAGTGTCATCATGTTTTCTTTTTTCTTCCCATGGAAGGTTTTGATCATTTGACTCCTTCTGTTCACTCTTATCAGCTTCTTTTAAACTAAATTTACCACTGTCTCTTTGTGGACCTGACTCATCTCTTTGGTCACTTCTGTAGTCCCCTGAACTTCTGCGAGAATCTCTTCTTTCATTTCGACCATCCCAGTCCCTTGAATGCCCCTCCCTCTCCACCTCATCATACAGTGCATGCCTCTTGCTAGATGCAGATTTTTCATATGAAGAATCCATATCTTTATATTTCTGACGCTCCAAGTATGTATCTCTACATTTTTCTTTGCTTCTATGATCAGACCTGTCATATTTGTCATGTGAATACTTGTCCACACTGCGCTGGTAGTTTTTTGGCCTGCTATCACTCTCTTCTCTCACATTATTATCCCTTGACTCATGTCCAGAACGAGACAATAGCCTCTCCCGATATCTATCTTCATTTCCATACTTGTCATGCCGAGAGTGACCAAAGGAACTCTTGAATGACTTTCTATCAGAATGTCTAAGAGAGTCACTGCTTCTGCCATAGTGATTTCTTCCATACTGTTGGTCGTGTTCCCTGTCCTCATACTTCCTTGAATGGTGAGAGACTCTTGCAGAATTTTCTCTCACTGGATTTGGACTTGAGCTATGTCCATGCCTAGGACTAGCTGCATATAAAGAGCATATCAGCATAATTCTATTTATTCAAGCCTTACATCATAAGTAGAATAGCTTAGCATTGAATTTTGTAACACTGATCAATATTAAAATTGATCCTATGTAATGCATATGGATTCTATTAGCTTATTATAAATAAAGACTAAGTGTGATCATCCCACACAAAACATTACAGTAAACCTTTTCAACATGGTATCAGGGCGGCATCATCCTCCATGACCTGTCAAGCAACTATTCTGCATTAGGTTACCAAAATTTTAGAACTCCAATTAGTCACCTCTTCCGCTATGACTCTTTTGCATCCGGTGACCCCCACCAACCATTTTTTTCCAGCGCCTTCACACTCTGGCTACTGCTCTGATGCTTGCATTTCACACAGCCACCACACTGGTGTGTGACGCCCTTTACCAGCAAGACCCACTCGCCAGGAAATCCCCCACTGATTTTCTCTGTATTTGCCTCAAGGCGTGCTCTCTGTTTTCCTTTTCTCCCGCTTCAGAGCTTGCTTCTTTCACAGGTGAACAGCACCTATCGCCACTGCAGGCCTCCATTGGCTGCCACCAAGTCATCTTTTGTTTGGTGCAACCACACAATCGGAACTGCCTTCCAATTCTCCTAGGTTTACCATGTTTGTAACAAGTTTGGTTTATATGACATATTTGAGGGGGAGTGTGAGATTACATTTTATTCTTACTTACTATTAGATAGCAATTAGGGATTTAGTCCTTAACTCCTTATTACTCATTAATAGATTGATCCTATGGAATCAATACTGATTCTATTTGCTTATTATAAATGTTAGATTTATATATTATTCTCTTATTTATGATTAGATGGCAATTAGTGATTTAGTCCTTACTCATTATCAGCAATGTTGTTAAAACGTAGTGTCAACGCAGAAACGGTGGGGGTGAGCAAAAACGTAAAACGTAAACGAAACGTAAGAGTTTACTACATATATAAAAAAAATCCGAAAATTGCAGAAAACAATAACAGGGGTGCAAAAAGCAACTTAATAGATCTGGCCCAAATAGAGAAAAACCTAATACCAACTATATATATAATATTTTCTTTTAAGCCTTCTTCCGCTGCAAATACAGGTTGACGTGCCGTTCCACTAATTTGAGCAAATTGGACTTCAAGAAGACCTTCTGTTGCTATGCTTAACAGGGGAGCGTGATCAGAGATCACAGTACCTGTCTCTACCTCCATTTCTTCCATTTCTCGCCCTATAATCTATCCCTCTTCCCCCATCTCGATGACCTGCTCCTTCTCCCTCTGTTTCCTCCGTTCTTCTGCCCCTTTTTTCCCGTGCTAATCTTTCCTCTTCATTAGCTTTCCCCTTCCACTGCGAGCACGACTGAGTCACTTGAGGTCTGAGGGGGAAAGACTGAAACGACGCCATTTGGAGGTCTTTTTATTGTTTTTTTTTTTTAAAAAAAACTGAGTCAACTTGGTAAACTCGCCGAGTCAATCGAGTTTACCGAGTTGACTCGCCATTTCAAATGAGTCAGCCCATTTTCCGTTTCAACCACCGTTTCAACACAATTTTTGACCCAAAAACGTAACAACGTCCGTTTCAACCGAGTTGAAAATTATCAGATTGATCTTATGTAATCAATACTGATCCTATGTGCTCATTATAAGGTTTAGTGTGGTCATCCAAGACACAACATTACACAATAAAACACTATTATAATAAATAGACTAATTGTGGTCATCCCACACAACACATTACAGTAAACCCTTCCAACATCCATAATGTATAATGAATGGTAATTAATGCATATAAGGCAAGGACTAGTAACATGTTTGCTTTGACGTCTCACCGTGTTTTATGTGTGTTTCACCAAAACAACCATTCACGGCTTCTACATAACTGAAGGTAATTGTGATATGGCCACAAATTAGGATTATCATATCTAAATCTTGAATTATTTAGTTTATATTATTTCTTTATCTTTTCATATTTCAGATTCTTATTTAACTAATTAGGATAGTTTTTAGATAAGATCTTATTAATTAGGGATGTCTTATTTTTATTTTATCAATTAGGATAATTGTTAGTTATGATCCTATCAATTAGGATTCGCTTTATTTTTATTTTATCAAGTAGGATACTTGTTAGGATATCTTTGTAGCCTATTTAAAGGGCAGAATTGATTGATATTTAATCAAGAAGAAATATTCAGAAAAGTTCTGTTAGTTTAGGAGGGGCTTTGTCAAGGACAAGTCTGCTTCTCACTCACTAAAATGTGTTATTTTAGGAGGGGTTCAATTGAGGTTAAGTCTGCTTCTTGCTTTCACTATAGATCAAAAGAAGTATTCCGTGTCTAGGCCCGTGACGCGATCCTACACTAAGGTTCATAACAAATTGACGTGATTTTATTAGAATACATGCTTGTTGGATGTGTCCAAACACACTAAAAAAATTAACCAATAGCAAACCATTTCAGTGACTATGAAAATAGAAGACAATTACTTTTGGCTTTTCAGAAAGTAAAAAAAAAAAAAAAAAAAAAAAAAAAGGAAGATAAAAGACACAATAGGAACTACTGTTGTTAGAATTGAAAAAATGTATACTTGTATCCTGATTTGATACAAAATCTTCATAATTTTTGATAAATATCACAATGAGACTGGTTTATGACCTTAAATCATTTGCTGAATTGTGTGAATCACTTTTATAGGAGTTGCAATTCAAAGCCACATTCAGCAATTCTAGCACAGCAGGTTGTGCATATAGAACAGGTCAGGTCACACAACTTGTTTCTGAAAAATAGGTCAATTTAGGGGTATTGTTAGATCTGGAAATGAGTAAATATTAGGATTACTATCTTTTTAGTCCCTAAACTTTTTGAAATTTCTTTTTTTAGTCCCTGAACTTTTTTATCTATTTTTAGTCCTTAAACTTTTTATTTGTCCTAACTTTTTGGCCCTTAACTTTTTTGCCATCTTTAGTTTTAGTCTCTTAAAAGGATTAAAAGTAAGGACAAAAAAAAAGTTATAGGACTAAAGTAAGGATTAAAAAAAGTTAAGGGACTAAAAAGATAGTTTACCCTAAATTTTTTTTTTTTTTTTGCTCAGCAAAAATAATATATATATATATATATATATATATATATATATATATATAAGATGAAGAAAGGTACAAGTAGTACTGAAAAAATATATACCACCTGTCAACAAGCATAACAGACCTATGGCAGCCTAATACATGCGCTTTACATGGATTAGGGTGCCAGAGGAGATGCTGAAGACAAGGCTCACGCCCAACTTAAGAATAAGAGAATCATTACTGCTAAACCCTCCCCAAGGAACAAAAGCCTTCTCTGAGATGACTAGACCAAAAGTGGAAGGGGATGTTAAATCCTTTTTCTAGGTTAGATAGCCAGGACCAGCAGAAGAATAATGCATCCTCCATCAACTTATGGCCGTTGAAATTATCACCATGGAACACTACCCTATTTCTAAGGTGACAAATGCACCAAGTCAAAGCTACCCACCAAATTTGCCATCTCTGGATCAAGAGACCAGTAAACCAGCAATGGGAATGCGGTAGAAAATGTTCCTTAGGAGTTATCGAGGATACCCCTTGAATGTTTATCCATGCCATCGATTCCCACCATAATGGTAGAATCTTACCGCAGCTAAAGAATAAATGGGAAGCATCGTCATCAGAGCTCCTACAGAAAGGGTAGCTGGAATCATTTAATACTATATTCCTTCTACTTAAGTTCTTCTTAGTAGGCAAACGGTCTCTCAGCAATCTCCACACAAAACATGAGGCTTTACTAGGAATTTTTAATTTCCAGAGGTCAATGAACACCATTTTCTGGTTCTGAATAAGTGTCTCCTTATTAATCAACTTATATGCACTTCCCACCGTGTATTTCCCATTCCGATCAGCCTCCCACCTCCAAGAGTTCTGCTGCTGTTCCTGTATTAGCAGACCCTGTAACTCTTCTAGAAAATTAATTGCTGCTAGTACTTCACCCTCCAAAAAGCCCCTTCTCCACCTAAACTGCCATTCCCAGCCTGCTTGGGATGTAATTCCCATCTGTTGAATATTGTGCTGTTGTTGTTGAGAAATCAGGTATAATCTAGGATATTTCAGCTTCAAAGGCACTCCATCCTCCCTCCAATCATCTTCCCAAAACAGCACCTTTGAACCACATCCTAGAGACCATTTAGCACCTTTCTTAAACCATCCCTCCTCATCAGTTGGATTACTTATGCTGCACAGATCCCTCCACCAAATTGACTGGCTGGGGACCTTCTTGTATCATCCAGTCTCCTCCAACCTCCATATTTTGATTCCAGCACTTGAGCCCATAGATCACCATGGTTGTGAAACAGGTTCCACCGCCATTTCCCGAGTAGAGCAAGGTTGAAGTTTGTGATATCCCGAATGCCCAAACCTCTTTTCTCCTTTGGTTTACAAAGCTTAGCCCAGCTCACCCATGCAATATTCTCCTGATCATCCTTGCCTCCCCACAGGAGTTCTCCTTTGGTTTACCCTAAATATTATTATCAGACAACGAAGGGAGTGGAGTTATACGTTGCAACTATTCAATTGAACAGAGGCACTCGAGACTTGCTCATCCACTAGGCTGGCCATTCTCCAGAGGAAGCTACATGGGAAACCTCTTGTTTAATTTCAGACAATTTATCCTGAATTTGAACTTTAGGAGACGCTCAAAGTCAAGTGGGAGAATGATGATATGGATGCATTAATTGGTAAGCAATATCAAAGCAAGAAACATTGTGAAGGATAATTCATATTTTATTCTTTGTTCAGATTAGGATAATTTTAGATTTTTATTTCCTAATAATTTGGGATTACTTTCTAATTCAATAAGATTGTCTTTAAAAGATTATGCCTGCATATCATAATCCTTATCGTCTTAGTTTTGAATTTAGTTGAGTTTGTTAGAAAAAAGTTTAGAGATGATCCAATGAATTAGGATAAAGTTAAGATCTCTAATTGTTATATAAGTAGCCTTTTAAAAGAAACCATTTATGATTGCAATAAGATCATCAGAAACTATTTTCTTTAGAAAACTTTCATTGTTAATTCATTCAGGAGGGACTCAATTGAGGCAAAATTTGTTCCTTTGCCTTCACTATAGGTTGCATGGTGATGAGATCATTGATTATGACCAAGAAGTGTAAGAGAAGTCTAATTCTCCAATTGGCCCAATAACATGCGCAAGAGCAAAAAAGATTGAATCTTTAGCTTCTATGAAGGAGAAAACAATAATGGGTTGGCTTACATTGCTAAGTTATGAAGAAACATAAAGAAAAAGGTGCTGGAAGTGTCCATACTTGGGCCCAATAGCTATTTTGGGCTGGAATTGAAGCATTTTCGAAGAAGATCAAAGGACAAATCTGAAGGGGTGCATGAAGCACTTTTTTTATCATTAATAAACATGAAGCTTTAATAACTTTTAGAGGAGCACTTTGATTTATTTCCATTTAGTGTATTTTGCTGTTTTACTAGTCCACTAAGTCTGTCCACTACTTTAGTGGATATTGAAAGGTTACTTAGTGGATATTAATAACTACTTAGTGGATCTTTTTGATAGGAACTGGATCAGTTTAGAGAAGAAAGACTGAATCTTTATTGAATCTTGGAGACTAGATCCTGCAGTACAATTGTGACTATTCAAGGGGACACAAGATGTAGTACCAAGCATGAATACCATATATTAAGTTTCAAACACCAAATTACCAATATTGATAGCAAATAGCCTCATCACAATACCACTGTAACTTCAAAAAGAAACAAGAACAAGAGGTTAAAAGATCCCAACCATCAGCAGAGGGTGATCCGTCAACAGGTGACGGACGCCGATAATTCCTATTAGCTGCATCACCAGAAAGTTTGCGAAATGCATTTTTTGTATCGGAATTGCTACTAGGTAGAAACGGTAAGTTTGAATCCATCATGCTAAGCCTGTAATTGCACTAACACAGTCAGTCAGATTAAAATCCAAATAATCTCACGGAATCGGATAATCAAGACAAGGTAAAAGACTAGTGGAAAAATTCAGAAACAGACAGAAATTAGGGGCCTAGTTAGCAGTTACGGAGCCTATTAAACAGACTCGTGAATAAATTAAAGCCATCCCCTTCAACCAAGGGCTAGTCCTACTGACATCGAGGGTATTTTCAGGCTTCATTAATTGAACAGCACAGCAAAAAGAAAATACATATAAATAAATGGAACTGCTAGCTTCTCAAAAGCAAAAATGAAAGATTAAAATTAAAAAAAAAAATCTAGAAATTCAGCACCGCTTAGAATTTTTTAGATTTAAAAAAACAAAAGATGAAAGAAGAGTCAATCGCTTCAGTTCTCTAGGTTTACTAAGTAATCAATCAAACGAGAAAAAAATTAAAAATATAATCCAAAGATTAAATTTAAATGTATTAACATATTCTAAACAACGCATGCATCAAATTTCATGGTCTAAGATGCGCTACTTAAAATCGTAAAGAGAGAGAGAGAGAGACACAGAGAGAGAGAGAGAGAGAGAGAGAACCGGCTACTGCGAGGTTTCGGAAATTTGAAACGGAAGATGACTGATTCATTGGGATTATCTTGGCGCTATTAATTGCAAGCAGAAAGAAGAATGAATAGGTGCGAAGGAAGAAACGAAACCCTTGATTCTGCGATATGTCGTTTCAGTTCGTTTGAATGAAGAATAGCGTTGCGCCTTAAAATAAAAAGAGAAGAAATCAGGAAGCAGCGGCTGAGCTGCGTATAGATATTTCACCCAAAAAAATAAGATATTTTTAAACTTTTAATTAACTTTACTTTCGAGAGAAAGGAGTATAGAGTTACACTAAGAAAGTTTTGCTTAGTTATTTAATCATAATTCCTTACGTTGTTGTTAAAGTAAAAAAATAATATTTTAATTCATGCATTCTATTTCCCTGAGTTAATTTTTCATAATAATGTTAGCATTATCAATATTAATAGTGTTAATTTTTATCGAAAAATTTAATTGATTATCTCTAATGAAAGTTCACTTCCTAATTATATTAAAACTTCAACCACTACTAACTTAAAACGATCAAACCTATTTCAATCAAATTGAACTTTTAATTTAATATATAAATTTATAATTGCATAATTATTACAAAATTTGTGATAAAATATATAATAATAACTAACTTTAGTATTTCCAACTAATCCTTAACACTTTAAATTTTGTGGAACAATTGCCACTGGAATCCCAAAACTCAGTGAACTTACACAATTTTTTAAGTTGGACGACTGTTGGTAAACATCTTGAAATTTCGATAATTGAAAATAGATGTTTGATGTATTTCTTGTATTATTTAATTATTTGATTAATTTGAATTAGTTGAATTGTTGTGTGAATTATCCTTGTGCAAATGCTTGGTGTGAATATTAGGTTATGTGGAGTTTGATTGATATGCATTGGAACTGTGTGATTCCGAGTTTGACCCAAAACCTGTTTTCGGTAAAATCATGATCTTGGATTCGTTAACCGTTAAACCGCCTTCAAATTTGAAAGGTAGGCTCGCAACTCATGTATGCATGTTTTGACCGTTGGAATTTGTTAAATAACATCTAGAGCGTGAGATATCACCTTTGCACAGAAGCATTGAAATATGTTTACGCTGCGAGAAAAATTTCGCCTGGGAGAGTCTTGTAGATTACAAATATGACCAACAACGAAGAAGAACGCGTTTTTCACCCTTCTACTTTCCCCAAACCCTCATCCAAGCCCTAACTCTCCTCCACCACCCACGACCACTAGTGACCGCCACGAGTCGCCACTGCTTGCCCGTCGAACCATCGCACAGAGAGAAACACTTTAATCAGAGCAGAATCTCCAAAACTCAACTTGAGGAGTCGGTAGAGAATGAAGCCTTCAACCTCCCTTCGCGGTTTCTTTGAGGTAACTGTGTTTTCTATGTCTTCTCCTAGTTAGTTTGAGTCTCTCTTAGAATCTCTTGTGACTTGGGTATTGTTATTGGATGTTTTTACACTTTCTTTGAAAAAACTTTAACAATGAGATGTTGTAGAAGTTACCTTTTATAATATTGACGTCATTTTCGTGACATTCGTTGAATCCCGGTCACATTGGCGTGATCAGAATTTCAAAATGACGTCTTTTTTATGTGGACTCAAAAATTATCATTTTAGTCCCTTTTAAATTTGAGGAGGCATTTGACCCCAGATGTTAATGTTAATCTTGTCTTCAAAATCTATATTGAATTGTCTTCGATTTGGTATATAGAGTTATGTGTTTGGGTCAAAGGACGTGAACCTGCAATATCTCAAAAAAATACTACAAGGAGCTCATAGAGATATAGATAGGTGAAGGAAGTTTATTGTTTGTTTACAACTTTTGATGTTAGGGTCTAGGAACCCAATTATGGGATGTATGTTTGTCCCTGTTGCGTGCTGATTTTCAAGAAAAATTGTGTTTTAAACTAATGAGATGCAATATATTTGTTATTGATAAATGAAATTGTGAATAATGTTGTTATTTTAATGATTAGATTTTTTGGAAAAAGTCTTAATTACAGAGGAGGCTCTGACCAAAGTTTTATATCTATTTTTTACTTTTTATTAAATTCTAAATTGGCATAAGAGTTTTTTTTTGTATATTATAGTTCTCCTCTTTAATTTAGAATTTTCCTAAAATATAAGTTTCGTGGTAATATGGATTGTTATTGTAAGAGATTTGTATTGTATGAAGACCTAGGGAATATGAATCCCAAGCATGAATTTATATGTATATATGTGGAATGTGATTGCTTGTGATGATGATGATATTGAAATGAGATGATGTTGATGATGATATTAAGATGAGATGATATTGATGTTGATGATGACTTCCAAGACATGAATGTTTGAATGCAAACTTCAAGACTCCATGAATTGTGGTTTGAAACTCAAACAGAAAAATGGAGAAGATTAAGGAATGATTAGGAATGACGTCACAATCCAAAACGGAACGATAAGTCGGAGGAGGATTTGGCACAAAGGAAAACTTTCTTGATAAGAATCAATTTGGTTTCAATCAAGAACCAACAAGAGGCTAAGCTCTCAATTCAAGCAAATGCTTAATTTCTATTAATCAAAAAGTTCCAAAATTAGCAAAGTCTCAGTATTTATATGGCTAGGCCTCTAATAAACACCTAAAAACGTAATTTTAGGCCTATTTGTGGAAATATCAAGGCCCAATACAAAATAACAGAAATACATAGAAGCGCTACGCACATTCCGGCACATCCCGGCACAACCTAATACATCCCGGTACATCCTGCATATCTCGGCTAAGCACATCCAAGCTACGCATATCCCGGACATCCCGATCCACATAGATTCCCAACAATCCAGGCGCATCTCGATACATCCCGGTCCATATAGATTCCCAGCACTAGTTTGTGTAATCGATTACAGAAACGTTGTAATCGATTAAAACAGACAGCACTTGCTTATTACAACAAACAAGACTTTTAATGTGATCTTGAAAGACTTGGGTTCTAGCTCTGATCATGGGTCATTCAAAGCTCATCAGAGGAAGTGTTTCACGCTCTCTTTCTAGACCTTTGACTTGGAATGTACCTCCGTCATCATGATCCTTAGATAGCCCTCTATCATCCCCTCCTTCTTGAAAATAATCCGTCCATGGATTTGCATTCAAAACACCTACATCACAAGAAGAAAGATCAGCGACATTAAACTAGAACTCACCCTATATTCACTTGGCAAGTCAATCTTGTAGGCATTGTCATTAATCCTCTCAAGGACCTTGAAAGGTCCATCACCCTTAGGTTGAAGTTTAGATTTCCTTTGGGAAGGGAATCTATCCTTCCTTAGATGTAACCAAACTCAATCACCCGGTTCAAATACCATAGCCTTTTTTCCTTTGTTGGCATGTCGTGCATATTGCTCCATCTTTTTCTCAATTTCATTCTGCACCTTTTCATGAGATCCTTAACAAAAGTGGCTCTAGAAAGCCCATCCTTGCTCAAAATAGAAGAAGAATTGGTTACCCTATTATAAGCAAATTCAACATGGGGTAACCATTCTTCCCAAGTTTTCAAATTACCTTTGATGAAACACCTTAGGAGTTGTGAAAGTGTTCGATTGACTACCTCAGTTTGTCCATCAGTTTGAGGATGACAGGTGGTGGAGAAAAGAAGCTTGGTTCCAAGTTTTCCCCACAAGGTTTTCCAAAAATGACTTAAAAACTTGGAATCCCTATCCGACACAATGCTCCTAGGTAATCCGTGAAGACGCACTACTTCTTTGAAGAAAAGATCCGCCACATGACAAGCATCGTCCACTTTGTGACATGGAATGAAATGTGCCATCTTGGAAAACCTGCCAACTACCACAAAAATAGAATCCTTGCCTCTCTTGGACCTTGGAAGACCGAGTACAAAATCCATGGAAATATCGGTCCAAGGTGAGGTAGGAATTGGCAATGGAGTATATAAACCATGATGCATAACTTTAGACTTGGTCTTATGACACACGATACAATTAGAACAGAATTTGATGACATCATGTTTCATTTTAGGCCAAAAGAAATGTTCATGCAAAATATTTAAAGTCTTTTCAACCCCAAAGTGTCCCATTAACCCCCTTTATGAGCTTCACAAATCATGAGTTCACGCAAAGAACTTTGAGGCAAACACAATCGTTTATTTTTAAAAAAAGTATGAGACCCCTTTTCACACAACTCAAATAATTTAGAGAAGTCATGGTCTTGAGCATACAAATCCTTTATGTGATCAAATCTAAACATCTTGGTTTCAAGCATGAAGATTAAAGCATATCTCCTTCAAAGTGCATCGACCACCACATTAGCCTTGCCTTGCTTGTGTTTAATCACACAAGGCAATTGTTCCAAGAACTCTACCCATTTGGCATGCCTTTTATTAAGCTTTCCTTGGTTTTTCAAATGTTTGAGTGACTCATGCTCACTATGAATCACAAACTCCTTAGGAAGGAGATAGTGTTGCCAAGTTTGCAAAGCTCTAATAAGTGCATAGAGTTCCTTGTCATAGGTGGAATAATTCAAAATAGCACCCTTAAGTTTTTCACTAAAATAAGCAATTGGGTGACCTTCTTGTAACAAAACAGCACTGATGCCAACATTGGATGCATCACATTCATTTTCAGAAGATTTGGAAAAATTTGGTAGAGCAAGAATGGGTGCATTTGTCAACTTCACCTTCAATTCATTGAAGACATTCTCTTGTTCACTCTCCCACTTAAATACGACATTTTTCTTCATAATGTCATTCAAAGGAGATACTATGGTGCTAAACTCTTTGACAAATCTCCTATAAAAACTAGCCAACCCATGAAAACTCCTCACATCACTCGCATTTTTTGGTGTTGGCCAATCTCTAATAGCCTTAATTTTCTCATCATCCACGTGAACTCCCTTAGCACTCACAACAAAACCTAAAAACACTACTTGATTGGTGCAAAATGTGCATTTATCCCTATTAGCAAACAAGCTTTCATGTCTAAGCACTTTCAAGACACTCCTAACATGGTAAAAGTGATCATCCATTGTTAAACTATAAATCAAGATATCATCAAAGTAAACAACCACAAATTTTCCAATAAAGTGTCTCAAAACATGGTTCATGAGTTGCATGAAAGTGCTTGGTGCATTGGTTAATCCAAAAGGCATAACCAACCACTCATAAAGTCCAAACTTAGTTTTGAAAGCGGTTTTCCATTCATCACCTTTTATCATTCTAATTTGATGGTAACCACTTTTCAAATCTATTTTGGTGAAAACACAAGAACCATGAAGTACATCCAACATATCATCAAGCCTAGGGATAATCGGGTTAGAAATCTCTCCAGCCTTTCTCTTAGAGGGCTTAACTTTTTTAGAGGTAGACATTTTCTAGGACATGTTTACTAAACACAGATAGAAGAAAAACACAAAGGTGTTTGAATGATAAGCATGAGAGAAGGTGTGATTTCTTCTTCTTTCAACAAAGGCTGTATTTATAGAGATTTTTGGGCTCCAAGAATTTGAATTTGGAATAAAAGAGCAGTTAGTACGAATTAAATCACTACAGAGAATTCAAATTTGAATTAGGTGGGAGTTGGGCAGTTACAATTTTCAAGAAAATCTGTCAGATTTTGCAGTAACTGCATGAATAATCGATTATTTCCTTGTGTAATCGATTATTTTGTAAGTAAAATCACATTATGTAGACACAGTAATCGATTAATTTGTAACATAATCGATTATTTCTGTAAAATACACATGTAGAAAACAATGTGTAATCGATTATTTCATGATTTAAATATTAACACAGAAATATTTGAATTTTAGAAACATATGAGGCTTGTGTAATCGATTAATTCGACATGTAATCAATTATTCCAGTAAGTTTTGAAATATGAAAAATTGATTCTCAGTAATTTAATCGATTACCATTCACTATAATCGATTATTCCAATGAACTTTCACTTTGTAAAAGAATTTTTGACCAGTGTAATTGATTAATTCGATGCTTAATCGATTATCACAGAAAGTTTCAATTTTCTGAAAATGGTTTTCTGAGAAGAATAATCAATTATTTTGTTTATGTAATCGATTACATAAGCTCTGTTTTCATACTAAATCATGATTTAAGTGATTTTAATCGATTATTATGATACTTAATCGATTATCACAGACAACATCTCAGAAACAACAATATTATGCAGCACAGCTTTGGAAATTTAGGCTTTTGTGATGATGAATTCAAATGACAAGTCATTTCATATGAAAAGGCACACAACATTCAAGCTAACAGAGATTAGATTCATCCAAGATTCCTAGCATGTTTCTAATAGCATAAAATCTGTCTCTAGCCAATGGTTTGGTAAATATATCAGCCAATTGGTTATGAGTGTCAATGAAATCAATTTTGATATTACCTTTCTGAACATGATCTCTGAGAAAATGATGCTTTATCTCAATATGTTTGATCCTTGAATGCATTATTGGATTCTTTGAAATGTTGATAGCACTTGTGTTGTCACATAGCAAAGGTATTTCTTTCAATTCAACTCCAAAGTCTTGTAATTGTTGCTTCAACCATAGACTTTGTGCACAACAACTTCCAGCTGAGATATATTCAGCTTCAGCAGTTGACAAAGCAACACAAGATTGTTTCTTGCAATGCCATGAGATTAGTGAACTTCCAAGTAAATGACAAGTTCCACTAGTGCTTTTTCTATCCAACTTGCATCCTGCAAAGTCAGAATCAGAATAACCAATAATATTAATTAATGCACCTTTAGGATAGCAAAGACCAACTTTTGGTATTGCCTTAAGATATTTGAGGATTCTTTTGACTGCTGTTAGGTGTGACTCCTTGGGATTTGCTTGATATCTTGCACACAAGCACACACTTAGCATTATGTCTGGTCTACTAGCTGTCAAATACAATAATGATCCAATCATTCCTCTAAATTTTGACTCATCAACCCTCTTTCTATTTTCATCTGAATCAAGATAGGTTGATGTTACCATTGGAGTTGCAACATCTTTACTTTTCTCCATTTCAAACTTTTTAATCACATCAAGGCAATACTTGGATTGATTGAGAAATGTCCCATTCTTCATTTGCTTCACTTGAAGTCCAAGAAAGAATGTTAATTCTTCCATCATTGACATTTCAAATTCTTTCTGCATAGCTGTAGAAAATTCCTTGCACGACAAATGGTTAGTTGAACCAAAAATTATATTATTAACATATACTTGAATCAATAAGATATCATTCTTATGTCTTTTGATGAACAAGGTTTTGTCAACATGACCTTTTAAGAAAGATTGTTCAAGCAGAAATTTGCTTAATCTTTCATACCAAGATCTAGGAGCTTGTTTTAAACTATAAAGGGCCTTTTTAAGTTTAAAAACATAGTTTAGATGTTTAAAATCAGTAAAACAAGGAAGTTGTTCAACATATATATCCTCCTTAATGTATCCATTTAAAAAGGCACTTTTAACATCCATTTGAAAAAGTTTAAAATCCATTAAACATGCATATGCAAGCAATAACCTAATGGATTCCAATCTTGCAATTGGAGCATAAGTTTCCTCATAGTCAATGCCTTCTTCTTGGTTGTAACCTTTTGCAATCAATCTAGCTTTATTTCTGACTATGATTCCACTCTCATCAAGCTTATTTCTAAAAACCCATTTTGTGCCAATAGGTTTGAGAGAGGATGATCTAGGAAA
>PYAF01003492.1:13861-35317 GCA_007407185.1 Glycine tomentella | reverse complement strand
CATCATCTCTTATTGCTTTGGTCTTTGATTCAAACTACTTGCACAGAAAAGATTTCAATTGTCTATTGATTTTCTTGACAGAGGAATTTGATTGAATATAAGATTGGTTGATTTGAAAACAATTTTAAAGTGATAAAGATCCTGTGGAAAACTCTGATTTGAAAATTTTAAATTACCAAGGTTCAACCAATTCACCCCCTCTTAGTTGTTTAGAAGTATTCCTATTATTTCATTAAATAGGAAAACATATTATAAAATTTTGGGCAGAGTCTCCTTTGTAATTAAGACTTTTCCCAAAAATCCAATCATTACAACAACCACATCATTCACAGTTTTATTCATTAACAAGCCAATTCATCGTAACCCAATAGTTAAAAATACAATTTTTCTTGAAAACGAGCACACACAGGAACAAACAAACATCAATCATAAATACATCGTATCCCATTAGTTAAAAGTGTAGTTTTTCTTGAAAACCAGCACACAACAAGGACAGTCAGTTATGTTCATAGTTGGACTCCCTTGCCCCCAACTATGGTATCTAAACTATTGCCAAAATAATAAACTCCCCTTACCTAACTAGGAGTTCTCCTGATAAAACCTCACAGTGTTGTTTTGGAGATCCTTCAACACGCGTGTTTTCGTCCAAACGCAGAGCTCTATATACCAAATCAAAGACAATTTAATATAGATTTCCAAAGTAAGATCAATATTAACATTTGGGATCAAATACCCACTTGAATTCAAAAAGGGGCTAACAGGGTGTTTTGGGACTTTACATCAAAAGACCCCATTTAGAAATTCCGATCACACCAATGTGACCGGGGTTCAACAAGGATCACAAAAATGACATCAATTTCATAAAAAGGAGACTTTTATAACATCTCCTTTTCAAAGGGTTTTTCAAAGGAAGTGTAAAACTCCTAACATCGATACCCAAAACACAAGAGACACTAATAGAAGCTTAAACTAGACAGGAGAAGACAAAAGCAACTAAGATTACCTCAAGGAAACCAAGAAAGAAGGATTGGGAGCTCCGTTCTCTACCGAAACTTCAGGAGGAGTTTCAAAGATTCTGCTCCGATTAAAGGGTTCCTCTCTGTGCAGTGGTCTTGTGGCAAGCAACGACGGTCCATGGTGGTCACCGGTGGTCTTGGGTGGTAGAGGATGGTTGTGGGAGGTTAAGGGAAGGTAGAAGTAAGAAGAAACCTCCATTTTTCATGATTTATGAAGCTGCTATGTATTTATCACCGCCTTCACTCGCCCAAGCGAGCAAAAGTGTCTGTAAAATTCGCCTGGGCGAGCTGACCAGATTCTAGAATTTCTGCTTCAGTGAAAAATTAATTTCTCACGTTCCAGACATTAAACCTACATTTAAAATGTTAAGGCAATCCAACGGTTAACCAATCCAGAGTGGTGATTTTACTAAAATAGGTTCTGGGTTAAACTCGAAATAGGTTCTGGGTTAAAATTGATTACATCAATAGGATTTCGTTTTGAAAACAACTTTCAATCATCAAATAATCAATTAAACTGAGTTGTAATCGATTACTTCAGTGTATTATGCAAAATGAACAATGATTATGCAGCAAGAATTCGTTTTTCTTCATTTTTAATGTATGGTCAATTTATCTAATGAATTATCAAATTGAAAAACATTAATAGTGACATGCTAACGTATGTTTGATTCATCTAGAATACCTAGCACGTTCCTAAGTGCATAAAATCTATCTCTTGTCAAAGGTTTTGTAAATATATCAGCCTATTGATTCAGAGTGTCTACAAACTCAATTGTACAATTACCCTTTTGGATATGATCCTTGAGGAAATGATGCCTGGATTCTTGGATATGTTAATAGTAGTTGTATTATCACAAAGTAAGGGTATTTCCTTTAATTCAACACCAAAAACTTGGAGTTGTTGCTTCAACCAAAGGCTTTGTGCACAGTAGCTTCCAGCAGATATATACTCAGCTTTAGCAGTTGACGCAACATAGGATAGCTTCTTGCAGTGCCAAGAGATTAATGAGCTGCCCAATAAGTGGCATGTTCCACTAGTACTCTTCCTATCCAATTTGCACCCAACAAAGTCAGAATCAAAATATCCAATCAGGTTGATAGATGTACCTTTAGGATACCAAAGTCTAACTTTTGGTGTAGACTTGAGATATTTGAGGATCCTTTTTACTGCAGTAAGGTGAGACTCCTTGGGATTTGCTTGGTATCTATCACATAAGCAAACACTTAACATAATATCAGGTCTACTTGCAGTTAAGTATAACAAAGATTCAATCAATCCTCTGTAGTTTGACTCATCAACATTTTTTTCTTTATCATCTGAATCAAGATAACTTGATGTAGCCATTGGAGTTGCAGCATCCTTGCCCTTCTCCATTTCAAATTTTTTGATCATCTGCAGGCAATACTTGGTTTGAGTAATAAATGTCCCATTCTTCATTTGCTTGACTTGTAGTCCTAGAAAGAATGCGAGTTCTCCCATCATTGGCATCTCAAATTCACTCTGCATTGAGATAGAAAATTCTTAACTTCCTTGATAGATGAAAGGTAGGAATGAGCATTATGCTTATCAAACTGAAACAAATTAGCCTCTTGCCAAGAACAAGTGTCAACTATATTGATTGTCAAGTATCCATGCATTTCATAACAATTTACTCCCCTTTAATCAAACATTTGATCATTTGTTAAACAAAAAACAGAGCAAAACATAGCATCAACATTAATGATTTAATCAATCATCAATTATATCATCAATTATTTGATTATTTCTCCCCCTATTTGGCTGATTAAAGACAAAAATCGATACATAAACAGAGGTAAGAAGAATATCAAATAGTAAAATAAATTTCATTTCAGTAATGGAAAAAACTCAGTACATTAATCATAAAACAGAACATAAGTAATTCAAACAAACATAAACTAAAACAAAACCTAAGTAAACCATAAGCAAGAAAATATGAAAAGCTAGCTAAGTTTGTCAAAATCATCCAGAGCAAGCCTAGCTTCTATATTTTATAACCTAGTCTTCATCTCTTCCAAAGATGAATTAGTCTCAGCCCTATGTTCATGATGAAGAGAGAGTAATGCATCCATCTTTTGAACCATAAGTGATTCAAATGGAGAGTATTGGTGAGCAGCACCTTCTTCAGCTTTAGCTTCCTCCTTATCATCCCCTCTTCTACTTCAGCAGCACCTTCGGCTTGTTGCAGCTGACCAACCATTTGCCACCTCTATGGTGTTTTTGATAAACCAAGCTTTTGTAAATGCTTGGTTTTGATGAGACTAACAATATCAGTGGTATTGTCAACAATCTCATCAGAGACATCAATATGAAAGTAATCAATAAACCTAGAGATTAATACAACATATGGAAAATTATAGTTGATAAACCTATTTGCCTTCAGCATTGTCTCAACAAACACAAGCGGCCAGTTGATTTGAGTACAGGACTTGATGCCATACACAAGCTGTAGTTCATCATCAATGGCTTGTGCATGATTTGTAGATCTAGGAGTGAGGATGTAAGTAATGATATAGTGAAGAAGACTACCTTCACAAGTCACACTTCCTACTCCAAGTCTCAGCTTCAGCCTTGCTTGAGGATCTTGAAGCATCCCTCTATAGGTGTCAATCCTATTATACCTATCAATTTCTTCTTCAAATCTCCTGACTCCTTCAGAAGAAAACAACATTCCAAACCTCATCATCAATAACCATGGGAACACCCTTCACTTGAGAGTGAATTACCCAATCTGTGCTTGCCTTCATACAAGTGTAAAACACCTTCACCAACTCAGGGTAAAAGGTACCCTTAAGCTTTACAAATTTCTTCAATCCCTGAATTTCAAGAAGGTCAGGGAATTAAAATCCTTCCTTGACAAACCAGTCAAGGTTCAGATATTTAGGAGGCATGATAAGTTTTGTGGCATTGAACTGGGTATAGGTCATTTTATCCTTCTCTTCAAGAAACCATGAATTCAATCTGTTCCCTGAGGATTTGGATGACTCTCTAGCCTTTCTTTTTCCAGATTGAACTCTTTTAGAGGTAGATATGATGTTTGAAAGGTGTTTCAAAATCTAGGCTAGAAGAAGAATGGAAGAAGGCTCAGAAAACTCAATGAGCAAGCTTGAAGAGAAAAAAAATTCAAGTGTGAATTTCTCTCTTTAGAAAAGCTGAATCTATAGATAAATTTTATGCTCAAGTTTGAATTTTAAATGTTGTATTTGTTTTCACACGTTCCTAGGCCATAACTCCTTAGTTACAGATTCAAATTTTGAATTTAAAATGAGATATGACAATTTAGATTTCAAAAAATCTGCGGAGTTCAAGAAATCGCCATAAGTAATCGATTACAGAAGCAACCTAATCGATTATTTCGTTCTTTATAAAGACAAATAACAGACCAGTAATCGATTATTCCGTGAAGTAATCGATTAAGACATACAACATTTGAATCAGAGGAGAGTTTTTAGTGAAGTGTAATTGATTATTTTGTTAGTGTAATTGATTAAAACAGAGAATTGGTGTACAAAAATGGAAGAACAAAAAACGAAAATGAAGAATAGTGAAGAACAATGAAGAACAATTGAGAGAAAATAAGAGAAAGAGTTTTAATTCTGGAAATTTCTAAAGTGTAATGTAAATTCTGTTTTTGCTAAAATGTAATGTAATGTTTCACTAACTAATTCACTAGCATATAGTGACTAAGTCAGAAGGAAAGAATGGACCATCAATAGGCCCATCTACTCTAATTAATTATGCTATTTACACCAATAAAAATCCAACTAGCAGCCCAAAATTCAAGTGCAGTGGTTCTGACTTCAAGCCTAAAATGACCCTACAAACTTGTAGACCTTTTCCTTATCTTTCCAAGGACTACTTATATGCTCAATTAGGAGTTTTGTAGAGCTCTGTAGTTCCTGCACAAGGAAAATAGGTCTCAAGTGAGTATAAAATCCGAAAATAAGCAACAAATAGCAATTAAGCCCACTTGCTTGCCTAAGACACAAAATGAATTAAAATGAGAAAATAAAAGTCCAAGAGAAGTCAAATAAGCTAAGAAGAATAGAAAATTATTTAACTAAAATGCCCAATCACACAACTAGGCTTAAAGTAGAAGACGAGAATGGTGTGATTTGTCTCTTCAGCAAAGCTGTATTTATAAGTGATTTTGGGCTCCAAAGTTTGAAATTTGAAAGTATAACTGTCATTTCGAATTAACCCACTAACATAAAAGCTCAGAAGTTTCAAATTTTGAATTTGGTGGCAGTTGGACAGTTACAATTTCTAAGAAATCTTGCAGGATTTTGCAGTAACTCCATGAATAATCGATTACGAGCTTATGTAATCGATTAATTTGTAAGCAAAATTGGTTTATGCAAAAGGCTGTAATCGATTAACACGAAACGTAATCGATTAAACCAGTGAGTGATTTATTTCAGGAAGATGAAGTGTAATCGATTACGATACTAAGTAATCGATTATTCCAATGAAATGTCATATTTTAAAAGATTTTTCATCTTGTGTAGAGGTCGTAATCGATTATTCTAGTGAACATTAATTTTTGAAATAATTTTTAATGAAGAATAATCGATTATATCGTCTCTGTAATCAATTACATAAGTACAAAATTCATTCTAAAAAGCTTTTGAAGTCCATTCAATCGATTATTTTGAGGCTTAATCGATTGGTCAGTCAACTTATCAGTATGAACAGTAATTATGCAGCACATTTCGAATTTGCAATAGTTTGAGATGAATAACCAATAAATGATGAAATTTCATGTAGATGAGCACATAAACGACATGCTAACACACACACACACACACACACACACTAGATTCATCTAGAATTCCTAGCATGTTTCTAAGTGTGAAGAATCTATCTCTATCCAAAGGTTTTGTGAATATATCAGCTAACTGATTGTTAGTATCAACAAACTCAATTTTGATGTTACCCTTTTGTATATGATCTCTGATAAAGTGATATCTTATCTCAATATGCTTTGTCCTTGAGTGCATAGCTGGATTTTTAGATATGTTGATGGCACTTATGTTATCACACAACAAGGGTATTTCCTGTATCTCAACACCAAAGTCTTGAAGTTGTTGCTTCAATCAAAGACTTTGTGCACAACAGCTTCTAGCAGAAATGTATTTAGCTTTATCAGTAGATAAGGCAACACATGATTGCTTCTTGCAGTGCCAATAAATCAAAAAGCTTCCTAATAAGTGTCATGTACCACTAGTAATCTTTCTATCCAATTTGCACCCTGCAAAGTCAGAATCAGAATATCCAATCAAGCTGATAGATGTACCTTTTGGATACCACAGTCATACTTGAGATATTTTAGGATTCTTTTAACTGCTGATAGATGAGATTCTTTGGGATTTACTTGATATCTAGCATACAAGCATACACTTAACATAATGCCAGGTCTACTTGCAGTTAAATATAGCAAAGAACCAATCATTCCCCTATATTTGGACTCATCAACACTTTTTCCTTTGTCATCTGTATCAAGATAGGTAGATGTTTCCATTGGTGTTGCAGCATCCTTGCAACTTTCCATTTCAAATTTCTTGATCATTTCCAGCCAATACTTGGCTTGGCTAAGGAAAGTTCCATTCTTCATTTGCTTGACTTGTAATCCTAGAAAGAATGTAAGTTCCCCTATCATTGACATCTCAAATTCACTCTGCATTGAGACAGAAAATTCTCTGCACATAGATTGATTAGTTGAACCAAATATAATGTCATCCACATAAATTTGAACCAACAATTTAAAGTTTATCAAACAAGCATATGCAAGTAACAACCTAATGGCTTCGAATCTAGCAATTGGAGCATAAGTTTCATCATAATCAATGTCTTCCTCTTGGTTGTATCCTTTAGCAACCAATCTAACCTTGTTTCTTATTATGATGCCACTTTCATCTAGCTTGTTTTGAAAACCCATTTTGTGCCAATAGGAACATGAGTAGATGGTCTAGGAACTAATTCTCAAACTTGATTTATTTTGAATTGATTTTATTCATCATGCATAGCTATTAACCAATGTTCATCCAGCAGAGTTTGATCAACACTTTTGGTTTAATCTGTGAAACAAAAGTCATGGTACAACAAAGATTTCTTAAAGAGGATCTAGTAGAAACTCCCTTGGGTACTTCCCCAATTATGTTGTCGAGGGAAAGATCTTTAGTAGTTCTCCAATCCTTGTGCCTTTGTAAAAGAGTTGACTGTTCCAGTTCATCATTTGGTTCAGCTTTTTCTTTTTCATTCAAATCATTAAGTTGCAGAAAATCTTCCATTTGTCTTGCATCAACATCACACTCCAAATCTTCCTTGGAAGAGTTAGTCTCATCACATATAACATGGACAGATTCCTCAACACACAATGTTCTTTTATTAAAGATCCTATAAGCTTTACTTTGCAAAGAGTAACCAAGAAAAATTGCTTCATCAGCTTTAGAATCAAATTTGCCAAGAGAATCTTTACCATTATTTAACACAAAACACTTGCATCCAAAAGCTCTAGAATGAGATATGTTTGGTTTTCTTCCTTTGTGTAGTCCATAAGGGGTTTTCTCCAAAATGGGCCTTATGAGAATCCTATTCAAAGTATAACAAACCATACTTACAGCATTTGCCCAAAAGTGCTTAGGCAAGTTTGTTTCGTTTATAAGTGTTCTTGCACCTTCCTCAAGTGATCTATTTTTCCTCTCCACAACACCATTTTGTTGGGGTGTTCTTGGAGCTGAAAAATTGTGATTAATTCCAAATTCTTCACAAAACTTTTCAAAATGTTCATTTTGGAATTTTCTACCATGATTGCTTCTAATTGAAACAATATTGCAAGCTTTTTCATTTTGAATTATCTTGGCCAATTTTCTAAATGCTGTGAATGCATCACTCTTGGATCTTATGAATAAAGTCCAAGTATATCTTGAGTAATCATCTACAATAACAAGCCCATAGAAATTACCCCCAAGCTTATGGTTCTAGAAGGACCAAATAAATCCATATGAAGAAACTCAAGAGGTCTAGAAGTAGAAACAACATTTTTACTTTGAAAAGAATTCTTTGTTTATTTACCTCTTTGACAAGCTTCACATATTTTATCCTTCTCAAACTTAAGCTTAGGCAATCCTATAACCAAGTCCTTTCCTACAAGCTTGTTCAAATGATGCATGTTTATATGACTTGCTCTTCTATGCCATAACCATGTTTCATTAGTTTTACTCACAAGACAACTAATGTTTTGAATGAATGCATGGTCAATGGACAACACATAAATGTTACCCTTTTCTCTTACCAACATGGATAACTTCACCACTTTTACTATCACAAATCAAACAACATTTGTTGTTGAAAGAAACTTTGAACCCTTTGTCACTTAGTTGGCTTATGCTTATGAGATTATGTTTCAAGCCATCAACATACAAAACATTTCTGATTATAGTCTTAAGGATGTCTACTATGTTTCCTTCTCCAATTATCTTCCCTTTGTTATTATCACCATAAGTGACAAATCCTCTATCTTTTAGTATGACATTTATAAGTATGGATATGTCACCTGTAATGTGCCTAGAGCAGCCACTATCAAGATACCATAGTTATGATCTTGTTCTTAAACACACCTGCAAAATTCAAATCAAGTAGCAAGGAAAGTTACCAAATTGAGGTTGTGTCGATAGGGGTTAGCTACTTTCTTCTTCTTTTGCACCCAAATACATTCTCCATTAGGCGCATAATATTTTCTAGCATAGCATTTAAAAGATGTATGTCCTTTCTTCATGCAATAGTTACAAGTTACAGTTCTTGATGATCTTTCAAAATAAGCATTTTGATTAAACTTTGGTTTATAGAAGCTTCTTCGATTCTTCTGTTTTGGTGGTATAAATTTAGTTTTTGTTAGGACTTTGGCAAGCGTACCAATATGTCATTGTAAGTTACAAAATTTATAAAAGTTCGTCTCCACAGGGACTTGAGTTTACTTAGTTAATTCAAATAAAATTCAATAGCTTAATAGTTTATGTACAAAAGAGTGTAAGCAAAAGTTCATTTGATTGGGTGATAATTAAACGTACGAATAAAGAGAATAAAAATCTAACAAAAGCGGAAACTATGGAAACAAATAAAGCGAGCTTAGTTGAATTTAGGAAAAGTGTATGATTGGATTTTGTCGTTCTTACCCCTTAATATTCAATTAATTTTACCATGCATAAATCATTTTCTATTCTTATCGATGCACATGTTAAATTACCCAAATCGATTCCTCGCTTTGATAATCCTAAGGATATTTACTAAATATCGATCCCATGCATAAATCATAATCGTGTGCTTTATGCAATCAAAACGTTATGCCCTATTCCTAGCAACATAACGTAACGAGTAAAATCATTCGGTTCAAATCCTGAGATTACTTTCCAGTCTCACTTAGAATTAAATTCATGAAATTAGTGATCAAGTAGAATCAAGCATTAAGGACAGAATGAAATTACCAATAAAGAATAGAAACGATTCATGCATATAGTAAATATAAAAGAGAGACATAGGGTTAAGAAGATTACATCCAATCCTTAGAGAAGCTTAGGCGACCATGAAGAGAATCTCCTCAAGAGAAGAATTGGTGAAGTAAATCATCACTACTCATTTTCGACAGAGTCTCCCCTATAATCCTCACCTCTCTCATTCTCCTAAGCTACCTACTAACAATATTTAAGGAGCCTAACGTTGAGAATTAAGTTAAAGCAATAAGGGAAGTGAACATGGAATGCTTGGCTTGCAAAATTCGTTGGCTATTTACAGAAATCTTCCTCCTGCTAGCTTCACTCGCCCAGGCGAGTGGTTTGCTCTTTGTTTGCTCGCTTGGGCGAGTTAACCTCATATTTTGGGAACTTGATCTCACTTGGGCGAGCCAAATACACTTGAATTGGTTGCCTGGGTGAGTTAGAAACTTAGCCCTGAAGAATGCTTTGGGCCTGTTTTGCTTGTAACACCTCCCATATTTGCTTTTTAAGCCCTTCTTGCTTGCTTTGCTTGTTTGGAAGCTTCGAAATTCCTTGAACCTATCAAAATGTAAAATATGATGGAAAAATCTTCCCAAAATATGAAAACAATATTCATTCAAGTACTAATTACAAACTAACTAGGTTTTAGGGCAAGTTCATAGATAAAGTTAGTGAAAGCAAAGGATAAGTGCCTTCGTTGCAGTCCTAATTTTACTAAGATATGACACTTATCAACTCCCCCCAACCTAGAATCTTGCTTGTCCTCAAGCAAAGTAAAATAACAAAAAGATACTTTTAATATGAACATGCTTTGTAAAGAATCAACTTTCAAAAAGCGATCAGAACAAGTTTTTAACTAGTCAACCTTGAAAGTTTGAAAATACAAAAAGATAGAATTCACAAAATCAAATGAGATTAAGATCAATTCACATTTCATTTCCAAAGAACACCAGAGGAAAATACTTGATTGTTTCAAACAGAGGAAAACCTCTCAAATGTGTTTAATTCTTCCACAGGTAAGTGTTTATTCTCAATTCCAACATTGATATGTCATAGATTGATTTTGCAGTTCATTTCCCATCAAATCATAGTACACTTATCATGGATCATTAGGGCTTTTATGGTTGGGCCTGGCTGGAAAGAAATCTTGGTTTTTCTGGATATTAAAAAAAAATACCTTGAAGATAAGAGAGCAAATAAGGATAAGGCAATGCTATCATCACTTTCCTACTTCTTTTCTTTTTCTACCAAGATATCCTATGCTTTTTAGTCACTAACTTTATAGAATTTTTCTATTTTGAACACAAGGAATTTGTTTCCTTTTCTTTTTCTTCTTTTTTTCTTTTGCTTTTTTCTTTCTTTTCTTTTCTATAACTTTTAACCACCTTTTAAACAAAGTATTTTTCATCACTTTAGCCATCCAAATTTTCTAATAGAATCCCTTTTTACTCTTCCTAACCTAAGGTAAGGTTGGACAAAATTTCAAGTGTTTTGGCTCAAAGGGCTTGCAAACGATAAATCATTTATATATTGGGATAGCTTTTTGGCTAGTGGCTTGAAAGATGTTTTAAAAAGAAAGAAGGCCTAAATCATATCCATGAATCATATGTGATGACAATTAGAAATTCAAGCAAAATTAACTATAGAACTTTATCAGTGAGGACACTCATGTAATTTCTATGGTTGCACACACTCACCAAGGCTTAAGGTCTGTTTTCATGTTCAAATCAGATCAGTATTTTCAAAAGATATCTTTTATCAATTCCATGTAAAAAATCTTTCCTTCATTTGATCTTTTGGAAAACCATTCATTTGCTTTTCATTTCTCAAAGTTTCCTAAGAATTTATTTTTGTTGTGCTCTGATCCAAAAAAGTAAGTTTCAAAATATTTTATCAGTTGATACTTTTCAAAACATGATATATTCAAGAAAAATTTTCTTTTTAAAGTCCCAAAAAGTTTTTAAAGTCCCAAAAAGAATTATGTTCTATATTCAATTATGTTAATAAGCAAAAAAAAATAATCAAAAGTATGTATAAATTCCCAAAAAGAAGGAACCTTCTGTGCACAATACCAAAAATATCATAAATGCGCACAACTTAGAAAATGAACTAGTTAAGTACGTAGTAAGAGCAAAGCAATAATAATATAGTAACTAATTAAAGTATTCAAGAAACGTTAAAGAAGGAAATAAAGTATTCAGGAAAGCAGTAATGAAAGCGATAAAGAAATTAAAAGTAGTGTCATAGATTATGTAGATCAGTGAGATATGCTGCCAAATTCTGCTCTAAGTCATCATCCTCTGCTGCTTCTTCTCCCTCAGCAGCTTCCTGGTTAGGTGCAGGACCTTCATCCGCCACAGGATCCTGATTAGCCCTAGGGCCTGCTGCCTCCTCTTGAAATATGGGCCTGCCCCTATGCCATGCAACAAGAGCTCGGAACTGATCGAGAGTGGGACATGGGAAGGGGTTTGGATCCTGTCTATGCTAATGTAGTGTATAGTTGTAGAAGCTTTCATTTAACTGCATCTGGCCTCTGTGGTTGGTAGCCTATTGGACAGCCAGATGTTGCATGTAGGTATGCATCTGGAGGTCCATCCTCTGAAGGTGAGCTGAAATGGACTCCAAAGAAGTTGGCGCTGGTGGCTGCTGCTACTCTACTTGTCTAGCCAAGCAATATTTCTCAATAAAGGCTTTGTTGATGGGAGGTCTGATGGTCTTGGAAGGGTGCACCTAGATTCCATAGAATTGGCATAGTCTAGTGATTAGAGCAGGAAATCCAAGTGCCCTATTAGCCTTCTCCAGGTTAAGCGGATGCCTTGGTGGCTCTAAGATCACAAATTGATGAATAAAATCTGAAATTAACTGGGCCACATCAATACTGATATGGGTAATACAACTAAAAACTAGCTGGCATTTTAGCATGGGTAGATTAGAGTTATGGTCACTTGGCAGTATATTACTCAAGAGAAATGTCATCAAAATTTGAGTTAAAGTAGTCATGTTAGTTCTCATCAGCCTTACCCTGTTACCTGTAATGTTTCTAGCAAAATCATAGCCTGGGATATAGAGGAGCTCAGTCATAGCCTGTTCATCAAAGATATTGGGTATAGGGGGAGCAACAAGAACAATGAAGCCTTTGACTTAGAAGTGTTTTGGGTTTTTCACATGCCTTGAAGATTGAAATCCAAATCCAAATGTATGAGAAGCAAATCTGTTGATCCTTACATTTGCATACATATAATCATTTTATGCTTAAGAATTTTTATCAAAGAATCAAAGCTATTTCGAAAAAGATCTAAATGGGTAAAGCTTTTGGAAAAATGTTATTTCACTGTGTTAATCAATTACCCATAAAGATTAATCGATTATTTCTTGCTGCCTTAATCGATTACCATAACTTGTAATCGATTACTCGGGCTATTTTCTAAAATAAGATTTTATGCTTTAATCGATTATAGCTTGGTTTAATCGATTATTTTGCTCGTTAATGAAACCCAGAATGTGCCTTGAACACTTTAATCAATTAAGTGATAATTTAATCGATTACATATATGTTTTAATCGATTATGAAATGCGTGTAATCAATTGCTGGTTGTTACAAAGTTTTGTTATAAATAGAGGGAAGGCTTGGCTTGTTTTGTAACTTGAATACTTCGTATTTTCTGAGCATACTCAAGCCTTCTAAGAGTTTGAAAGTGAATTTCTGGGTTTACTAACTTCTTGTCCCACTGTTTAATCATCATGAGCTATTGAATGATTTTTGGGCAAGAAACTTCAAGAGTTTAAAGGAGAGCATGTTCTGAAAGTTTGTTTCTGTATTCAACCTTGGTTGGTAATTCATTTGCATTCATCTTCAATGGTTCATCAGGTTGCTTCTCTCCTTAATCTTTGAGTGTAATCTCGATTTTACAATTTCTGTTATTTGGTGCTTTTGTAAAAAGTTCTTGAAGCTTTGGCTAGAGTAGTGTTCTCTAGGAAAGAACAGGGTAGTGTTCTCTGGTTCTTATTCTTTATAAGTCTAATAGGGTTTTAGATTTCTATTCTTTATCTAGTATTGATAAAGAGAGGTTGTTGTAAAGCTTGTAAGAAAAGAAATTTATAATAGTAGAACTCTAATATAGTGTTGATTAGAAGAAACTGGATGTAGCTTCTATTGTGAAGTGAACCAGTATAAATTGCTTGTGTTGATTCTCTTTTTCTCTATATCTTCAAGTTATCTTGTTCATTTGTTCTTGGTAGTTTTATCATTACCAAACAAGTTCTGTTTTGAGCTATAAGTTTCTTGAACTGAGTAAGTTGATTGAATAAGAGCATTCTTTGTTTCAAAAGTGATAAAGATCCTTTAACTCTGATTTGATAAATAATTTTTAAAAGGCTAATTTTAAACCAATTCACCCCCCTCTTTGTTATTGTGGGTATTCCTATTATTTTCAATTGGTATCAAGAGCAGGTTCTTGAGTGTTATTCAAGATCAGTATCTTTCTTTAAAAAGAAAATGAATACCACACAAATCACCTTCAAGGAGGGTACCTCCCTCAATCGCCCTCCGATGTTTGAAGGAGAGCATTTAAGCTTTTGGAAAAATAGAATGAAAATCTTTATTCAATCAAATGACCCAGGAGCTTGGAATGAAATAGAAAAAGATCCTTTGATTCTTATAAAAACTGTTGGTAATGATATGATTCCCAAAGAATGGGATGAAATGACAGATGTTGAAAAGAGAGTGGTTCAATATGATTTTAAAGCTAAGAATATGATTACTTCTGCACTTTCCTCTGATGAGTTCTTTAGAACGTTAGGTGCACAAGTGCAAAGGAGATGTGGGAAATGTTGGAAATCACTCATGAAGATACAAATGAAGTGAGAAGATCAAGGAAGCATGCCTTAACACATGAGTATGAAATGTTCAAGATGAATCCCACAGAAAACATATCTCAACTTGAAACAAGATTTACTCACATAGTAAATCATCTTCTTGGTCTTGGAAAGATTTTTTATGCTGAAGAATTGAATATCAAAATCTTGAAGTGTCTCACAAGACCATGACAACCAAAGGTGACAACAACCAAAGAATCAAAAGATCTATCCAAAATGTAAATGGCTGCACTATTTGGTAAGCTTCTTGAGTATGAACTTGAAATGTCACAACTAAGCAATGCTGAAGATGCAGAAAAGAAACATAAAAGCATAGCCTTGAAAGCTGCATCCTCAAAGGTTGAAAAAGTGGAAGACTCAAGTGAAGAAGATGAAGATGACAGTATGAACTTGATTGTTAAAAAGTTCAGCAAGTTCTTGAGGAGAAACAAGAACAGAAAATTCACAAAGAACAACAACAACAACAACAAAAGGAGTGACAACAACTTCACTTGCTTCGAATGTGGTAAGCCTGGCCATATTAAATTTGACTGCTCTATCTTTCTAAAGAAGCAACAGGGTTAAAGCAAGAAAAAGAAAAAGGGAAAGCCTAACAGAGCCTACATAGCTTAGGAAGATAATGAGTCAACAACTTCTGAATCATCAAATGAAGAAGAAGCAAATGTGTGTCTCACTTCCACAATTATTGAAGATGATGATCTCTCATGTGCTGGAATTGAGGTAAGTTCTGAATATGATCAAGTTATTGATGTCTTTCATGAAATGCATGAAGAAGTCAAGAAACTTACAATATCCAATAATAAGCTAAAAGAAAATCTTAGATGGCATGTTGCAAAAATTACAGAATTGCAAGCCAAAATTTGTGACTTGAAAGAAGAAAATGAAAAACTTGTTTCAAGTTACAAAATGAATGGATGTGTATGTGCTTCTTCTTCATCAAATGGTTATAAATACAATATGTTACAAAAGGATTTTGATGATTACAAAAGAAGTCAAGGAGAAAATACATGTTACTTCTATCTAAGAATAGTGATTTGATTGATCTCTTAAGAAAGCTTTATAAGGAAGATGCAACTTAGCTAAAATGATAAGTGTGCAAAAATTTATTGAGATACTTCTGGTTTGGGTTACAAACAAGGCTCAAAGTCTTTTGGCAAAATTGTATTTGTACCACCAAAACATAAAAATCAAAAGCATGTCCATAATTCAAGGATCAATCAAAATACTTATTCAAGGAATTCATTAAAATCTGTAACTTGCAACTATTGTATGATGAAAGGACATACTTCTTATAAATACTATGGTAGGAGATTCTATGTGCCTAATGGAGAATGTATTTGGGTGCAAAAGAAGAAGAAAGTGGCTAACCCCTATGTACCTAACCTCAATTGTGTGCCTTCCTTTGAAAATTGATTTGAATTTTGCAAGTATGTCTAAGAGCAAGATCATCATCATTATGGTATCTTGATAGTGGATGCTCTAGACATATGACCGGTGACATATCTATATTCACAAATCTGACTCTTAAAGATGGTGGATTTGTCACCTATGGAGACAACAACAAAGGGAATATAATAGGTGAAGGAAGTATAAGAGACAACATTAAAACCAGAATAAGAAATATTCTTTATGTGGAAGGTTTAAAGCATAATCTCCTAAGTATAAACCAACTTTGTGACAAAGGATTCAAAGTATCATTTAATGACAATTGCTGCATGATATGTGATGGACAAAATGGTGAGGTGATTCACATAGGTAAAAGAAAAGGTAATATCTAGTTACTCTACATTGATAATGCATTTTTTCATAACACTTCTTGCCTAATAAGCAAAATTGATGAATCTTGGCTATGGCATAGAAGGGCAAGTCACATTAACATGCATCATATGAACAAGCTAATTAAAAAGGATTTTGTTATTGGCTTACCTAAACTTAAGTTTGAAAAGGACAAATTATGTGATGCTTGTCAAAAGGGGAAACAAACAAAAAATTCTTTTCAAAGTAAAAATGTTGTTTCCACTTCAAGATCCCTTGAATTACTTCACATAGATTTGTTTGGTCCTTCTAGAACTATGAGCTTAGGAGATAATTACTATGGGCTTGTCATTGTAGATGATTACTCTAGATACACATGGATTCTGTTTTTGAAATCCAAGAGTGGTGCTTTCAATGCTTTTAGAAAATTGGCCAAACTTGCTCAAAATAAAAAGGAGAGCAAAATTATCTCAATAAGAAGTGATCATGGTGGAGAATTTCAAAATCAACATTTTGAAAAATTTTATGAAGAAAATGGAATTAACCACAATTTCTCAGCTCCAAGAACACCTCAACAAAATGGTGTTGTGGAGAGGAAAAATAGATCCCTTGAAGAAGGTGCAAGAACTCTTCTTAATGAGACAAATTTGCCTAAATATTTTTGGGCTGATGCTATAAGACAGTTTGCTACACTTTGAATAGATTGTTAATAAGGCCTATTTTAAAGAAAACCCCTTATGAACTATACAAAGGTAGAAAACCAAACATTTCTCATTTAAGAGCATTTGGCTATAAGTGTTTTATTTTAAATAATGGCAAAGAATCACTTGGAAAATTTGATGCTAAAGTTGATGAAGCCATTTTACTTGGATATTCATTATATAGCAAAGCATATAGAGTTTTCAATAAAAGAATCTTGTGCATGGAAGAATCTGTACATGTGATTTGTGATGAATCTAATCCCTCCAAGGAGGAAAAGAAGTGTGATGTAGATGCAGGTCCTTTGGAGGAGTTTATCCAGCTAAATGATTCAGTGGTTAAAGAAAAAGAAGAACCAATTACTGAAGCAAATCAATCAACACCAATCCAATAGCCAAAAGATTGGAGAACTACAAGAGATCTCTCCCATGACAATATCATTGGTGAAGTCTCAAAGGGAGTATCTACCAGATCTTCATTAAGAAATCTCTGCTGTAATATGGCTTTTGTTTCACAAATAGAACCTAAAAATATTTATCAAGCCTTAATTGATGAACATTGGATGAATTCCATGCATGATGAATTAAATCAATTTAAAAGAAATGAAGTTTGGGAACTTGTTCCTAGACCTTCTTCTCTCAAACCTATTGGCACTAAATGGGTTTTTAGAAACAAACTTGATGAGAGAGTGGAATCATAGTCAGAAACAAAGTTAGATTGGTTGCAAAAGGTTACAATCAAGAGGAAGGCATTGACTATGGGGAAACATTTGCACCAGTTGCAAGGTTGGAAACTATTAGGTTGTTGCTTGCATATGCATGTTTAATGGGTTTTAAACTTTTCAAATGGATGTTAAAAGTGTCTTCTTAAATGGATATATTGAGGAGGAAATATATGTGGAGCAACCTCCTAGTTTTACTGATTTCAAACATCCAAATCATGTTTTTAAACTTAAGAAAGCTTCTATGGTTTAAAACAAGCTCCAAGATCTTGGTATGAAAGATTAAGTAAATTTCTGCTTGAACAATCTTTCATAAGAGGACATGTTGATAAAACCTTGTTCATCAAAAGGCAAAGAAATAATATTTTACTGGTTCAAATATATGTTATTGATATAATCTTTGGTTCAACTAATCAAGTGTTATGCAAAGAATTTTCTACCACTATGCAGAATGAGTTTGAGATGTCAATGATGAGAGAATTAACATTCTTTATTGGACTTCAAGTGAAGCAAATGAAGGATGAAACATTTCTAAACCAAACCAAGTATTGCCTAGAAGTGATCAAAAAGTTTGAAATGGAGAAAAGCAAAGATGCTGCAACTCCAATGGCAACTTCAACATATCTAGATTCAGATGAAAAAGGAAAGGTTGATGAGTCAAAGTTTAGAGGGATGATTGGATCTTTGTTGTATTTGACAGTTAGTAGACCATACATTATGTTGAGTGTGTTTGTGTTCAAGATATCAAGCAAATCACAAAGAATCACATCTCACTGCAGTCAAAAGGATCCTCAAATATATCAAATCAACTCCAAAAGTTGGTCTTTGGTATCCTAAAGGTGCATCACTTAACGTTGTTGGTTATTCTGATTCTGATTTTGCAAGGTGCAAATTGGATAGAAAAAGCACTACTGGAACTTGTCATCTACTAGAAAGTTAATTGATCTCATGGCATTGCAAGAAACAATCTTGTGTTGCTTTGTCAACAGCTGAAGCTGAGTACATCTCTGCTGGAAGTTGTTGTGCTCAAAGTCTATGGTTAAAGTAACAATTGCAAGATTATAATTGTTGAATTAAAAGAAATAACTCTGTTATGTGATAACACAAGTGCTATCAATATTTCCAGGAATCCAATAATGCACTCAAGAACCAAACATATTGAGATAAGGCATCATTTCCTAAGAGATCACATTCAGAAAGGTAATATCAAAATTGACTTCATTGATACTCACAATCAATTGGCTGATATATTCACTAAATCTTTAGCAAGAGATAGATTTTACACTCTTAGAAACATGCTAGGCATCTTGGATGAATCAAATCTTCATTAGCATGATTGTTATGTGCTTATCCATGTGAAATAGCTTCATACTTGTTCCATCATCACATATGCCTTCAATTTTCAAGTTGTGCTGCATAATACACTGTTCATTCTGATAAATTGTCTGTAATAATCGATTACCTATCGGAATAATCGATTAAAATCACTTACAAAGCTTTTCAGAATGAATTTTGAATTTATGTAATCGATTACAACATTGAGATAATTGATTAATTGGCCTTCGAAAATATTTCAAAAAGCCAAAGTTCACTGGAATAATCGATTACAGTAAATAGTAATCGATTAAATTGCTAAGAATCTGCTTTAAAAATTCAAAAGTTTCTGAAATAATCGATTACACATTGGATTAATCGATTACACAAGCTTCAAATTGCTTCTGTATTTCAAATATCTCTGTAATAATCGATTAAATTGATTGAAAATTTTTATAAAATTTGAATTCTTTCTAAAATAATCGATTACAAAAAATCATCTTCTTCAACTGAATCTTACAAAATAATCAATTACTGGTAGGGAAGAAAGTGATTTTGCTTACGAATTAATCGATTACATGAGCATATAATCGATTATTCATGGAGTTATTGCAAAATCTGACAATTTTTCTTGAAAATTGTAACTGTCCAATTACCACCTAATTCAAACTTGAATCTTCTGTGTCTTAATGGTAGTGGGTTAATTCGTACTAACTATTCCTAATTTCAAATTTTGAATCTTTGGAGCCCAAAATGCTCTGTAAATACAACCCTTATTGAAGGAAGCAATCACACCTTTCTCATCTTCTTCCTTAAACACTATTGTGTTCTTCTTCTCTCTGAGTTTAGAAACTCAACTCAGATAGTCTCTCATTCCTTTTAAGCCATGTCTACCTCTAAAAGAGTCAAAACCTCCAAAAGAAAGGATGGTGAAACCTCTAACCCTGCTGTTAATAGGTTAGATCACTAGGTTCCTGCTGAGAGAGATAAGATGACCTACCTTCAATTCAATGCCACAAAATTAATTTGTTCCCCCAAATACCTGAAACTTGACTGGTTCATTAGGGAAGGTTTTCAATTCCCTGCTTTTCTTGAAACCCAAGGGTTAAGGAAATTTGTTGAGATGAAGGGTACCTTGTAACGCCTCCTTTTACTCTCTCGTATTTGATTGGTTTTAGAAGAAATCTCGTGTCCGCTTTGTATTAAAATTAGATTAGTTATAAATTTTTTCACGAAAATTCTTTTTCGCTTTGCTTGCAATTGTTACTAGTCGTTTATATCTAAATGAATTCTTTCTTTCCACAGTTTAATTAAAATAATATAGTACAATCCATCAATACGGACCAAGGTATAGTTTATACAGTCCCAAGTACAAGCCAACGTAAAATACAAATAAATTAAATTTAATACAATTCATCCACACATCTTCAACATCTTTTCTTCAAGATCCTTTACAGCTTGTGCTCCACTGTATCCCTGCTCGCCCAAATAAATTGGGGTCATCACAGGTGTCAACCACAGACACAAATAGGGTAGGTTTATGACAAACGAAGTTTGAATAAAACATACATAATAGAATATATACGTAGAGGGTAATAATAATATTTATAAAATAACAACACATGGTTTCACCCACAGATTAAATTACCCCAACTACACAACACACGAATTAATTCAGACAATATACTCATCATGTAATGTATAAAATGCATGCTCATCTTTTTATATGATGCATGACTGAGATCTTAGGTTATTAGGTTATCATCAGTGGCCATAGTCAAGATAGCCTCACCCTCTCTGGTGGCACAAACAAACTTATCCAACCAGTCGGGGTAGCCCAGGGACGCGTAGGATAGTCACCTCCACCTATGTGATCATCATGGTGGTGTGGTCCTTCCTGTCTCAACTACCCCCAAGTTCATAACTCCCTTGAACGCGTGGACTCAGTTTAGCTATCTGACAATATCTCCACGGATTAGCCCCCGCTAGGCATAACACCACGAATTAACCCCCGCCAGGCATATGCATATGAAAATGCATGAATGATTCATTTTTATCGCATCTTAATTATTTTTCTTCTCATACATTTCAAAGCTCAACATCTTTAACAACTTATGGCATATGCTTTTAAAGTATCACGTAAAGCTTCTTTTCCATCACATAAAGCTTTACAACCATCTAAGCACATAACCATCATTCACACAACTCTTGGAATCCATAAATAATCACAACATCTTTAACAAGGATTCCAATACTTTCATCATCAACATAGTATACTTCTTAGTTTATTTCTCAATATCAAATTATAAAGTCACCAAGCAATAGATCAAATAAAATTTCTCAACAACACATACTCTTTATGTTTTTTCTCAAATACATAGAGTAGGCTTATTTAACAACATATACATCTCCTTGACCAATCAATCACACGAAACTTCATCAACCATGCACTAATCACATGAATTTTACCACATAACCTATTTTATTTCTTGGAAACCCTTTATCAAACACTTGGTATGCAATATAGAATACTTAAAAGAAAGCTATTTAATCATCATTCTT
>PYAF01003491.1:896138-923998 GCA_007407185.1 Glycine tomentella | reverse complement strand
ATTTTCCATGTTTCCTTTTCATCATTGATTTCAGATATCAAATTCAGCCTACGCAACACTATTGTTGAACAAACAACATGATGTGGTTACTACTCATAAATGTAATCTTATATAATCAGCCAAAATAAATCAGACAAATACAGTTTAAATAAATAAGTAGGATTTGTTGATTACCACCCGCCATTGAGCTTATGCCAAAACTCACTGGATCAATCTATTTATGTTAGCCTATAACACAACACAAAAAACATGAATATCAACAAAAACTGTTGGAACAACTAACGCAAAAGCATAAGAACCCAAAAAAGATATATCAAACACACATGCAAAATGATAAGAACCAACAAAAGAAAGAGACAAAGTATATCCACTATATAAACGAATAAACAGACCATATACATATCAATATTGGGACGGTGATGAATACCTTGTATCAAAACCAACACAAAAACGATGTGAGTGAAGAAGGAGACAAGCAAAATTTGGCATCGGTTTATACATGCAAAAGCAAAAGAACCATAAAAACAAAGAGAGAAGATCAAAGAGGAAAATGCTCACCAAAATGATGCAGAGGCATGGGAAACAGAACCTGTGTGTGAAGTACCGTATCAACAAAAACTGTTGGAAAAACTAATGCAAGAGGATAAGAACCCAAAAAAGAAACAGACATAAATTGAACATACATGCAAAAGGATAAGAACCAAGAAAAGAAAGAGACAAAGCATATCCACCATATAAATGAATAAACAGACCATATACATATCAATTTTGGGACGGGGATGAATACCTTGTATCAACACCAACACAAAAACGATGACAATGAAGAATGAGACAAGCAGAATTTGGCATTGGTTTATACATGCAAAAGCAAAAGAACCAAGAAAACAAACAGAGGAGATGGAAGACGAAAATGCTCACGAAAATGATGAAGAGGCGTGGGAAAGAGAAGCTCTGTGTGAGGTACCGTAACAGAGTTAACATCTAGCTTTGTTGAACCACAAAACAGTAGGTAACGTAAATAAAAGCCTTTGCAAACCACTGAAGACATCTGCAAACCAATGAACACCTCTGCATTTCGTCTCATTTGAATGATGAAGAGTGTGTGATCAAAGCTAGTCAGTGGATTGCATGTCCCAACAGAGGCTTGGAATGGCCGAGAAAATGAGACCAAATGCACAGCTGCCATGTAGCATCCCAAGCTAACTTTTCTTGTGAGCTTGCCAGCTTTGATTCCAAAGCTGAAAATGCACCACAACTGAACACGTAGGCAGAAAAATATTGTTTTATTACTGTATAGATTATAGTTAAAGGATCTGCGCCATAACTATAAAATCTTTCTTTTAAAAAAGAACTATAAAATGTTGAGATAAAAGTCAACACTCACTCACCTGCTAAGATTCTATAAGGATTTTATAAGGATTAAAATAAAAAAATATAAGAAAGGAAAAAAAAAATACTACTTGCTGAACTAATAATAGCTTCTTATCTCATATAATAATTTCACCCAAAGATTATCTCATAATAATCTCATAAAAAATACTACTTACTGAGCTAATATTTGCCACCGTATGTTTCTATATAGCATTTTTCACACTGTTTTTTATACACTTTTAACAATAATATTTTTTTATTAGTTAATAATATAAAAATCCTCACCTATCAATACATCTCTATTAAGCTATAAAAATAATACTACTGCTCATCCAACAGGAGCCTTCAAAGTTACCTTAAAAGTTACCATAAAAAAAAAAAAAGAAAATGTGTCACATAACATTAAATGGGTTTGTACGAATTAGAATAATGAAGCCCTATATGTTATGGAAAAAATTATATCCAAACAAGTAATTGAGAAGTAGCAAGTAACAACTATATGACCTCTAAAAACATGGCACAATCAAAAGGATTAAACAGTACAAAGTACAGACTAGTAACTTGCCTTGAAAGTTGATACCACAATAACAACATGACTTTATTTTCCGTTAGAAAACAAATCAATAAAAATGAGTATCAAATAACAGCAAACTTGGATTATAAATCTGTCTCCTATATGCAAAGTGCAAACAATAAACAGGTGATAAAACTCTCTCTTACAGGGAAAAAATGACCTGCTCAAGTAAAATTATCATATAATTGACATGTAAATTGTTTGCATAACGATGTATCACTTGTCTAAATAAAAGTCATGGGGAGTTGAATACTTAATGCTGTGGGGATAGCACATTCTATGGGACAAGGGAATATGATGCACTAGATGATCCATGGTCAGTCACTTAACTGGACTTATTGAAATTTCTATTTATTTAGCTATAACTGGACTCTTCTTATTTAATTTATTTACCATTTTATCCCCAATAATAACTTATTTTAAATACCAACTAGTCAATTACAAACAACTTCATAGTAATTTTACTATGAGAAAGTTTAGACAATTCAAACAAAACAGATTATCTTAAAATCATTGTTGACCTCACATATCTAAGTATAAAACTTACTTGATATAATTGATTAAAATAATAATCAATTATAGATACAATTGATTAAAACTTACAGATTATCTTTTTTTGCAACTAATCTCAATGAGCACAGGATTATTTCATTTAGCATGCTTCAAAATAATGTGACTGGGCTAATGCCAAGAGTGTCAAAGCTAGAAATATCACTCACTGTGAGCACTAGCTTGTTAAACAGGGTTTCCATGATCTTGTAAATCATTAGCTATTAGACATTGATGGAGAAAAAAATAAAAATGTTTTTTATAATTTCACAATATCTTACAACTAGACACTAAAGAATTCACTCACTACAAGGATTAATTGTATTTAGAGTACATGAGTCACTATAAGACTTCAATAATTACAAAGCAATTAGTTAAGATTCCTGACTAGTAATTGAAATCCTTGCTCCCTGAATCTGGTTTAGGTCCATATGCAGTTCTAGGCCATAACAAAAAAAGCTAAAGTATATATTTTACCAAAATACAAGATTGAACAGGTTAACCAAAGATTATTAAGGAGTTAAAAAAGAAAGTCTAGGCATGTTAAGAACAAAGTATAGATTGAAATAAGAATTATTAGATATTAATGGCAGCATCAAAAAGGAACCTCTTACATTCTGCCAAAGCTCGAGGATCACCACCCAACGGATAGAAATTGATACCAGCAGACTTTACAAATGTCGAGGGAGAGATGCTAGACTGGCGTACCTTTCAGAGAAAAATCCCATTCTCATAGCCCTTTTGCTAATGTCCGTTCTCTCTTGTGCGCATTCTGGTGTCCACCAAGAGCCTGAGAACTGAAAAACTTGCGCTGGCAGTAATTGCAAGAGAAGACTCATGGAATGGTTGCTGCTGTAGTTTGTGAGGCAGGTTCGTTGTTACTCTCACTAGTGCTTGAGAAGGAGAATCCTATTGAATCTCTTCCCCTTGGCTCACTATTCTTGAAGTTGAGACTTAAGTCAAGTGAAATAGCATCTGAAAATTAGGATGAATCCCTATTGAATTTGTGATGTTGGAAATGTTAGTGAGGCTGTCACTACAAGGACCTATAGAGGTTTCTTGAATAGATACATTGGAAGCAACCTGGCTGCTAACTTCAGATTCATATGCTGCACATGCCTCCACTTCAAGATCAAAGTTTGGTTTCATGATCTAGATGTACTTAAGTTTGAAGCTAATTTACAAAATAGAAGTGGGCTGAGGAAATTGACCACCAGAATATTCAGAATAAGATCTATTTCTGAGCTTGCACTGGGATATTTACTTTATCCTGCAATTAGGTAAGCCATGAAAATCAATCAGCTTATATTTAGCAAATCATCACTAACATCACTTGCACTGTGAAATTCAATATGTTTCTTTCTTAGAGACAGAACAAAGCATAATGAACGTGAATAATAACAACTGATAAAAAGCTATAGTTATGACAGTAAAGATTGGTTTAATTGACAAAAATTGAGTTCATATTCTACATGAACTTGGATTCAAATCTTTGTAAGAATTTTGTTGATGAATTACTGTCTAAAAGCATTTAATAAGTTTTGAGGATCTTGATAAATTTCTAGAGCTCACCTCACCTAAGCTTTTCTTTTACAAAACAAGTCATGGTTATAGTTATATCATTTTTATCCAATATACTAATCTAATTTATATATATATATATATATATATATATATATATGAGATGAGATCCTTTTACACCGGTGTAAAACTTTATAGTTTTACACCATTCAATAACTTTTTACTGGATAAGTATTTTACAAAATCTACCGTTAGATTGAAAGCTTATATCATGTAGATCACATGTATCAAATTTCACAAAAATCCGAAATCATTTGAAACCCAATTGACATATATAAAAATTAACGGTATATATACTTCTAAAATATGTGAAAATTAGACTATTTGATATCACCACACAAATGATTTCGGATTTTTGTGAAATTTGATACATGTAATCTACATGATATAAGCTTTCAATCTAACGGTGAATTTTGTAAAATATTTATCCAGTAAAAAGTTATTGAATGGTGTAAAACTATAAAGTTTTACACCGGTGTAAAAGGATCTCATTTATATATATATATATATATATATATATATATATAATCTCATCCTTGGGTTAGATTATAATTAGTGTTAATATATTAACAAGGACACTCGTGACCCTCATTTGAGTCACACAAGATGTGACTGTAATGGTCTAACTAATTTCCCCTCCTAAACTTTAGAGTATATAAGCATGTCTCAGGTATGAGGCAACTACTTTAACTTTCATCATCTACTCTTTATCTTTCCAAATCCTTACTTGAACATTGGAGTGCTTGTAGCAATGTCACTACCTCCATCGTGCTCCACTGACTAGCTCAGCCACCGATTTTCAGATTTGAGCCGTAACTCCGCTATCAAACAGGATTTGACCCAATTCCACCGAACACACATGATAAATATTAGTATATTAGAATATTAACAATTGGTTTTATAGTTAATTACTGAAATTAATCAAGACCTGAGTATCACTGATTTCCACCCAAGGTCCCAAACAGCCACCAATTTGAGCCTTTCCCTCACAAACCATTTTCTAAATTCTCAATAACATGTTCCAAATTATCAACATATTTTTTCAGGGAACAGAACTCCCAAAGGATCCAAACTAGAAAATTCCAACAGTGCAGATTATAATAATATTAGCACAATATTCTGATAGGTGAAACATAATATAATTATCAAAGCATGTTTCTGGGAATATAACTCCAAAATGACTAAATCTATAATAGCTCTTTACCTTAATATGGATATATCAATTTAGAATTCAATTAGGTTCCTGAACAATTGACTAGTAGCATAGCAAAAGAGATGTAGGGGAAGTGGAGAACTATTAAATTGAAAACTATTAAGAATAAGCAGAACCAATGATAGAATGCTATCCGTTTGAATATATCAAACAAATTGAAAAGCTTGGTTAGCCTGAACCCTACCTAACCAACCTTCAAAAACATGAAACTCTGTTTCACTAGCCTTCACAATGACAAACCCTAGTTCAATAAAAAGCAAAATTGAAAGACATTGAAAATCAGAAACTCACGTTTTGCCAACGTCTTCGGTGATGTTAGAGGAGATAATGGAGAAAGGAAGCTCGCAGATGGCGCCGGAAGCGCCATAGTTGGCAGCGAAGTGAGCGGCTTGGATGTTGTCGTTGCCGGTGTCGATGGTGAAGAGGTCGAAGTCGTAGTGTGTAAGGACGGTGTCGGCACCGTTTTGAGATACGGCGCAGATAGAAAAGGTGCGGCCGCGCGTGGAGATAGAAAGAGGAGGGATTTGGGGAGAGGGAGAGAGAGAAGGGAGGGACGATATAGAGGAAGTGTATTTGAATTCAAAGAGAAAAGTAAAAAGGGTTGGGGACATTCAAATACGGTTCAAATGAAAACCGTATTTGAATTTTGAAGACGATGACTGTTTCTTAAGAAATCGTATTTGAATCAGTAGATGTTAAGACGGTTGTATTATAACCGTGGTCGTTGTCAAGAAATAAATACGGGTCAGCTTATAATCGTCGTTGGCAAGTGCATAATATTACAAAAATGCCACCGCCTACTCAACGACGACGGTTATCTTACGACCGACGTTGAATGTGTGTCGTTAAAGGCTATTTATGCAGTAGTGATTACTTGAAAAAGGGTTAAAATTAAATGAATTAATCTATAATCATCACAACTTACAAGCAATCATTGAGAAATAAAACTTGAAGCAAGCAATATGATATGCAAAAACAAAGAAATGTATATAAAGAGACCTATTTTTAGTTATAGTCTCACTTCATTCACCGAAGACATGCTTTCTATTCCACTGTTCTTGAGCGGATAAAACAGTATCAAATGAGTTTGACAAAACTTTCAGATCATCCGTGATCATAAAACTGCCATTACTGTTGACAAAACCATCAAATACATCAGAGCTTTCATGAGAAATTGGTTTTGCCAACAAGTCCCTACATCTACGTCTTTTATTTTTCAAGGTACTTAATAAGACATGGCTATTGTATCGACAATTGACCAAGTTGTTACATAGAAAATACTGTGCGGGTTTTGTGTCATCAATTTTTAGCTTTAGACTCGTGCAATAAGCTTCCATTGAGTTCTTGGGTTGTAGTAGCATTTCTTTGAACATGTCTATGCACATACACTCTTTATCAAGATTTTCCACACTTTTATAGAGTTATTTCAGTGATCCAACTTGAATTGGCTGCATATTTGACTCCTCAAGCACAACTCTTACAATGGTTCCTAAAGACAATGTTAAGAAGCTAAACAGAACATCCACAAATTCCTTCCTTGCCTCAGCAAACAATAGTCAACTTTCCAAGTAGTACAATTTTTTTAGTTGAAAAGTCAGAAATAGGTTTCTTTTGTTGCCAAGAGATTTTCTAAACATTTCAAGTATTCATATTGAAAATTGTTATGGATATTTAGTATGGGCCATCATGATAGGCCCAACAAGACTAATTCAAATCGTTCCGTTGAATACTTCTAGGTGGTGGTAACCGTTCCTGAGCCATGATCAACAAACCTTCCAAGATTCTTGGTAAATTTTGTTAGCAACTTTTCAACTGATTTCAAAGTGAGTGATTATAAATATGAGCATCTCTTACGAAGTAAGGTACACACACTCTGACTCTCTCTTTTCCTTACACACAGTGCACACACCCCACGTCCAATTGTGATTTTGTATTCATTGTGATCATCTTCCCTGAGGTGTTTGTATCACCATAAACATTTTTAGGGAGAGAGAGTTTGATCCTACATTAATTACCAACAATTCTTGTAGGACATTTCTGTTCACCACGAGCAGAACATTGGCGTCGTCTGTGGGAAACGTTAAATTTCAATTCCCACCATGGTAAACACGAGAAGTCACAAGAACGAAGAACCACCCGGGGCCAGAGCACCACATACGGTCCCGGTGGAGGATGCAGTTTCAGACACTGCTTCATCGCCAGCACCGCCAAGAGCGGACACGTCGGGTAATCCACTACCCACGCCTGTTGAAATGGAGCAAGAATCGATGCAGCGTTTTATTAACAAAGCGCTGGAATCCATTCTATCTCGAATTGAAAGGCTTGAAAGGTGACATTGTAACATCCCAAAATTTTTAAACTACAATTAAATATTAAAGCAAGTATTAGGCAAATTGATGCTCTATATTTGAAGGATTAGGATGAAATATCAATAAGAGATATTACAGAAATATTTGAAGAGAAAGGACCATATTGCCCTTTCCGTAAATCAGAAATGACAAAAATGCCTTTGAGGACGAAATGACGAAAATGCCCCTGGATATTTTGAAAATTACCAAACTACCCTTAGATATTTTAGAAAGATATTTTAGAATGGAAATGTACATAAATGCCCTTGAATATTTTGGAAAGGACAAAAAACCCTTAGATATTTTGAATAGATATTTTTATGATGGAAATAAAGAATACTCTTAGATAACAGACTATTGAAAAAGTTGTGACAAAAAGCCATAAGTGGAATAAGGCTTTCTTAAGCATCAAATGATATAAAAAGAAGAAAATTTATATTCCCATCCCTAGGTGTATAGAGTATGTGAAGATGTCAAGTTATGGGGAGGTTGTTTGAATTGCGTGTAATGGAGTGATTCTGAATTTAACCCGAAAACCTATTTTAGTAAAATTATTATTATAGATTCGTTAATCGTTGGATCTTCCTCAAATTTTAAAGCAAGCTTCCTAACTCATATATCTAACTTTTGACCGTTGGGATTGTCCAAATAATGTCTGTAACGTCGGAAATTAATTTTTAACTAAAACATAAAATTCTAGAAAATGGAGTGCTCGCCCAGGCGAGTTGTACAGGCTATTTTTGGTCGCCTGGGCGAGTGGAGGCGGTGCTGAGCAAGTATATAAAGCTCCCAAGGCACGAAAATGGAGGAATCAATCCTCCCAACAGCCCCAAAGCTTCCCTAACCTCCTCCATCACCCTTCCACTTTCAAAGAATAAAAACCCTAGCATTTTGAAGCCTCCCGGGGGATCTAGGAGCATTAGGAGCAAGGGCTATCCAAGAATTGGAGAAGGAAGCAAGGTATGGGGAAGTTTATGATGAGTTATGTTTGAATATTAAGTTTCTTAGTTATTTCCATAAAGAATCATGCCTTGCTTCCTAGGTGTTTGATGAATTGTCTTAAAGAGTTTGAATAATTGTTTAGCTAAGTAACTTGGTGTTAGTTTAACAAATAATTATTGGATAAATAACTTGAACCTAATTTAATGAATGAAAATTAGAACTAACCGAAAAATAGAGAAAGTATGGCTATCTTAAAGAATTAGTTGTCGAAAATTATACTTGTCCAATAAGAATATGTTGATATAAGTTTATTGTTGGCCGAAACTCCCTTATGTTTTCTTAAAGTATATATATATATATATATATATATATAATTTGATGTAGAATTTGGTTGGGAATTTGTCTATTTAATCTTAGAATGATGTGGAACTTTATGAAGAATAATCTCTAAATAGCTTTTTGTAAAAAGTATTCTATACTGCACACCATGTGTTTGATAGTTTGTTACAATGAATGAAATATGTTAAGTGTTGTTGGTTTGAATCTTTATTGGTTGGATTGAATTATATTTGCATGACTAAATGCTTTAAGAAAAGGTTAGGTAATATTCAATGTGTTGTGAAGTTGAAATACACACATATTATGTGTTGTTGAGTGATTCTATACACTTTGTTAAAGTTTACATGTGGCTTGGCATCTTATGAATCTATATTGAAAAGTGGTTTTAGGATTTTATGCTGAGAATGGATTTAGATGAGTACTATGAAAGATGGATGAAGTATTGGAATTCTTGTATGGTTAAATGTGTTGTAATTATTTATGGATTCCAAGAATTTTGTTGAGTTATGGCTGTATGCTTAGATTGTTGTGTAAAGCTTTATGTGATGATTGAAAGAAGCTTTACGTGTTGTCTTAAAAAGCATATGCCATGAGTTGTAAAGATGTTGAATTTTGAAAAGGAATAATTAAAGATGTGATAAAATGAATCATTCATGCATTTTCAAATGCATATGCCCTACGGGGGTTAAGCCGTGAAGTTGTTGCCCTGCGGGGGTTAAGCCGCGAAGTTGTTTGTCAGATAGCTAAACTGAGTCCATGCGTTCAGAGGTGTTGAACTAGGGGGTAGTGTGTGTCAGGGAGGACCACACCACCATGATGATCACATAGGTGGAGGTGACATTTCTACGCGCCTCTACCCTACCCCGACTGAATGGATAGGTGTGCCACTTGGATGGGGCTATCTTGACTGTGGCCACTGATGATGATTTCATGATAACCTGAGATCTCAGTCATGCATCATATAAAGAAGATGAGCTTGCATTACATGCATCACATGATGAGTATGTGGAATGATTATTTGTTGATTAAGTATGTGGTGTGTCAAATATTTGATCTGTGTGCTATGTAGACGATGAGAATTAATCTATGGATAAATTAATCTTTTACGTATATTTTATTCAAACTGTGTTTGTCATAAACTTACCCTATTTGTGTCTGTGGTTGACACCTGTGATGATCCCAATTCATTTGGGCGAGCAGAAAAGCAGGGAAGCCTTGAAGGATTTTAAAGAAAAGATGATGAAGATGTGTTGATGATTTGTACGAAATTTAAATTCCTTGTATTTTATGTTGGCTTGTATTTGGACTGTATAATGAACTGTTCTTTGGTCTGTATTGTTGGACTATACTTTATTATTTTAATTAAATCATGGAGAGAAAGAATTCGTTTAGGATATAAATGACTAGTAACATTACAAGCAAAGCGAAATGCATTTTCGTGAAAAATTTATAACCAATCTAATTCTAATACAAAGTGGACACAAGATTTCCATTAAAATCAATCAAGCGCGAGAGAGCAAAGAGAGGCGTTACAGACATGCCCTTCAATGCCAGGAAGATACGAACAGTATGATCGCACAATTAGATGAGCGTTGTGCGAGATGGAAACATGATGGAGAACACCGATTGTAGCACATGGAGCAGCGCTTTGGACATATCGAGAACCCGACCCAAGGACAACTGTCTTTCCCCAGATCAGTCGGGGTAAGATATCCGAATACCCATCAGCAGCATGCACATAAGGCAAACATAAGCACGCCAGAGCAGAATATTCATTTTGAGCTCAACGCCCCCTCTCATCAGCAGACAAGAGAGGCCAATCCAGAGCATCACGTCATACGAGCTGAGATCCCACATCAGACCAGCGAAGCAGGAATAAGCTCGGTGAAATCATTTCAGAGTTCGGATTACCAACTCAGAACAGGGGCCGAGGTGTACAGAAGGAAGTACCGACGTGCTCAGCACAATAATAGCCCGTTTGTAGACGAGATCGTAAATGCCCAGTTTATAGAAGATTTTGACGGATCTTTCTTGTCCAAATATGATGGGAGTTAGGACCCACAAGTGTATATTGACGAGTTTGATATGCAAATGTGCGTCCGAGGAATTGATGAGCCAATCATCTCTCGGATTTTCGTTATTACACTGACCGGTGCAGCACAGACATGGTTCCACATGCTCCTACCTCGGTCGATCCGCAATTTTGAGGATTTGGGCCAGAAATTCTTGCTTAATTTCGCAACAAGTAAGAAACAGCCTAAGTCCGAGTTCGCTTTGGGGAAGATTCGTCAACAGCCTGGGGAGACGTTGCAAAGCTATCTGGATCGGTTCAAGGAGGCTGCCCTAGAAGTACAGGGCTTGGAAGAGAAGGTGCACATGCTCCTGCTATCAGCCAGACTCAGCGGATCCTCGCGACTGGCTAAATCCATTTATAAAGACCCGGTAAAGACTCTGCTGGAATTTAGGGTTCGATCAAAGAAATACCTAGAGCTGGAGCAAATGGAGATTGCTAATACGATGCCCAAAAGGAAACACTCTCCCCCGCGGCACCGCCCACACCCCGGAAATGTTCATCCTGGCAAAAACAACGATGTCGTTCCCAGACCGGGACGATATGAAACCAAATACGATAAATACACCCTGTTAAACACTTCCCGAACACAGGTATGAAGAGAGGTAGCGCTCACAGAGATGAAGAAGGTAGATCGACCTCAGCTCGTATTTAAGAAGGTCAGTCTCGATTACTCCCATTTTTGCGAGTTTCACAATGGGTCGGGTCATACGACTTATCAGTGCTGGAATCTGAGAGATGCTATTGAAAAATTCATCCGAGAAGGCAAGCTACGTATGTATGTCATCAAAACGCAAGGACAACGAGGCAAGCGGAAAGGCAACCAGGCTGACAACCAGAAAGAACAGGATGAAAAGAGAAACAAACATGACGACGAAGAGTTCCCATAATCGGAATTCGAATGCAATGTCATTTTTGGAGTAATGGGGGGAGGAGATGACACAGCTAACCAACGTCGGAAATACCTCAAAGAAGTCTTGGCTATAAGGGAGCAACCCAAATTCCAGGAACGTGGTAATAAACTCGAGCTCCCCATACTTTTTTTCACTGAAGAAGATAAGAGAGATGTGATCCCCGGCCACGAAGATGGCCTGGTGATTACCGGCACTATAGCCAACTGCCGAGTCAAGAGGATATTCGTAGGTAACGGCAATTCAGCAGACATCATATCCTGGGCCGCTTTCAAAAGAATGAATTTAAACAAGGTGGACTTGAAACCGTGTAAAACAATGTTAACAGGTTTTAATGGAGAAAATACCGCGCTTAAAAGCTCAATCGAGCTATGACTTACATTGGGAACGGAGGTTCAAAATAGAATGCAAAGGGAAAATACGGAGAAACCAAAATAAAATACAGTAACAATGAGAAACAGAAGTGCAAAATTCTGAAATACAAATGCAAGAGAAACATAAGGTACCTGGATTGGGAGAAATCTGGGGGAAAAACTCGAAGCACCAAAATGAGTAACAGGAGCGATTGTCCAGAGCGGGAGAAGGCACGAAGAAGAAAGGCACAATAAGAGAGTCAAAAGTAACTGAGGGAGGAAAAAGAAGAGTATATATTGAAGAGGGGGAGTAACTGCCAGAAAATGAAGCGTTTGAAACAAGTAACCGTCGGATATGATCCGTCATAGAGGGGCAGAATTGCCAGATCAAGTAGGAAGACAGGGGTAAATTGGGAACAATACAAAATGCTTATGATTAAAGTGCAAAAAGAAAGGACAAAGCATTAAATGGTCAAGGGACGTGTCGTTTTGTATGTCTGGGTGTCAGTTGGAACGTTTCACTTCCCTGGGTCTTAGCCAGGGATAGGTCGGCTACTTCAGAAAGAAAAGGTGAGCCCAGAGACAGATGATATGATCACCCGACGGGATCAACATCGATGACGTGATTTGGATTTATTGTTTGCCGACCAAACCGAGATGATCATCTCGGACACAATATAACCGAGATGTTCATCTCGGACCAAACAGTAAGGAAAATCCGTTGAATTTCCAATGTACCATCCCGATCATCCAAGCCGCTTGATAACCAGGCTGGGGGACAACTGTTATGGATATTTAGTATGAGCCATCATGATAGGTCCAACAAGACTAAGTCAAATCGTTCCATTGAATACTTCTAGGTGGTGGTAACCATTCCAACAAACCTTCCGAGATTCTAAGTAAATTTTGTTAGCAACTTCTCAACTGATTTCAAGGTGAGTGATTATAAATATGAGCATCTCTTACGAAGTAAGGCACACACACTCTAACTCTCTTTTTTCCTTACACACAGTGCACACACCCCACGTCCAATTGTGGTTTTATGTTCATTGTGATCATCTTTCCTGAGGTGTTTGTATCACCATAAACATTTTTAGGGAGAGAGAGTTTGATCCTACATTAATTACCAACAATTCTTGTTGGACATTTCTGTTCACCACGAGCAGAACAAAAATGTAATGTCAATTTTACTCCAATAAACCATTTTATCTGGAAATATGCGTTGTGGAGAGAGATTCAAGGAAAGGAAAGGCAACCGAGAGAATTACTATAACAGCGATTGGTCAAATATAGGCATGGCAACGAGACCCGAGCCCGTGGGTACCCGTCAAAACCCGCCCCGATTTTAACGGGGAAAAACCAAATTTGTTATTGATGATACCCGCCCTGCGACAAAAATTCGGGGACGGGGGCGGGTTTGGTGTTGATGATACCCGCCCCACCCCCACCCCGCCCCCTCCCCCGCCCCCGCCAAAATTAAATTATAAATTTACCCTTATATATATAAGAATAAAATCCCGAAACCCTAACCCTCCCCCTCATTTCTCATTCTCAACGGCGCTAAAACTTGGCCAACAACTTTCTGAATTAATTCCATTTTGGAAGCTTTGTTGTTGCAATGGACCTCTACTCTTTGTTGTGTTTTATTTTAATTTTGGAACAATATATATTTAAGTGATATTATATTTTGGGAGAAATTAAATATGTAGGTCCATAATGGTTTTAATTAAATTGATTGATTTTGTTTAATAATTTTTAAATTATGATCTCATATTTTGAATGTGGGTTTGTTATTAATTTTTTTGTTACCTAGTCAACTTTTTTTCCGTTTTTTTCAAAAGAAAAGCCACATTATTTTTTATTTTTATTTTTTTAATTAATAGTAGGGGTGGGGCGGGGGCGGGGACGGGGATGGGTCTGGATTTTAAAACCCGACGGGGAATGGGGGTGGGGGCGGGGGCGGTTTTAAAGGCGGGGACGGGGACGGGGAATACAATACCCGCACCCGCCCCGCCCCGTTGCCATGTCTAGTCAAATATGACAGTCAGTTTATTTTCAACTGTGTTTATCGGCTTTTCGCTTCCTAATCTGGAAAATTTTATGAGGTCTATTTGTGTAATGAAATGGTTTTGGTTAGGAATGTGCATCGAAAGTCATTTCAAGGAAAAGAAATTGAACCATTGGGTGCTGAAACGTGGTGGCAAAAAGCAATAAAGTGAATATGTTTAGCCTCATGAGTTTAATTTTTGTGGTGCTTCTTCACATAGCCTATTTAATGTCTGTGGATACACATAAGTTTGAGAATAAAGTTCCATGAAATCCTTTTCCATTTTTTAAGTGCAAAAGATTTTACTACTTCTCGCTCCCTCTTTCTTCGTCCGCTCTCCGTTCTCCTCTTGCTTTTTCTCCCTTTTTTCTCTTTTATTTCTTTTCCTCTGTCCTCATCGCTCTCCTTTCCTCTCTTTCAGTTTTCCTCAGTCTTATTTTTTCTCGGTTAATTTCAAGAATGGATAAGGTTCAATAGCAAATATGGGTGCGGTGCGGGTTTCGTTTGATGATGAATCAGGGTTTCGGTCTTCACTGATTTCTTGTAACAAGTTATGTTCTATTTTTTGCATTGCTTTTTTTGTTTCAATAGACTTTTGTAAATAACAGAAATATCTTAAACTAAGAGAGTTCTTCTTCTTTCCCATTTCTTTTCTTTTTGTCTACCAAATTATTATTTGATTTGCCTTCCAAAAAACATAAATTATTATTTGATTTTGTTGCAATCTTCTATTTGATTTTGTTCCTTTTTTCGGGTGAACGGTTTGATTTTTCCATTGATTTTTCTTTGAGATTTTCTAATGTACAAGTTTAGAATCATTTAACATAAAATTGTTCCTGAAAGGGCTTTGAATTTTGAATGTTAGTTTATTCTCTGTTTTGTAAAATTGTTCCCTGAATCTTACCTTGGAGAAGTTTAATCAGCAGCATCCATGATATATATAAAGATTTTCTGTTATAGGAAAGTTAGGAATGTTGTTACTCACGTTTTTGTATTTGCAACAAAAATTTTGTTTAGTTTAGTTTCTGTTAGTAACACCTTTAGAAGATAAGGTGGTTGTTAGATGTTGTGTATTTTTGAATTCAAAATGGTTGCTGCTACGAGACAGTAGCTTAGTTTTTTGCTTGTATTTAACAGAAAAAGGATGTACAGAAACAAGCATATTGGAATAATACAAATTACATTTAAGGTCATGAAAAAATGCACTGAAGGCTAAAAACAAATTAGGGTTCGTAATTGGATCCTTGAAGAAGCCTGATGAGAAGGATTTGGAGGAGTGATTTGCGTGGGAAAGAAACAATTCCATGATCAATGGATGGATTCATAACACCATTGATCCGCAATTGCAACCATTCAACATTCATCAAGTGCTTCGATGAGGCTAAAGATTTGTGGGATGATTTGAAGGAGCGCTACACTGTGGCAAACATCCCTCGTATCTATCAGCTAAAAACAAGTCTATGCAATATTAAGCAACAAGGCAGCAGTGTGGGAGCCTATTATACCAAGCTACGTGTAGTTTGGGATGAGCTTGAAGGTAGCACAACATACAAGCCCTGTGCGTGTGGTGATAATTGTTCCTATGCAAAAGAGGTGGAACTGGAAAAGGAAAATGACAAGGTGTATACCTTCCTAATGGGGCTCGACGATGCCATGTTCGGTACACTACATACTCAGATCCTCAATAGTCATGTTTTTCCTAATTTGAATAAGTGCTACTCCACGGTGTCTTCGGAGGAAACACATCGAGGAATGGCTCGCATGCAACATGCCCAATCTGATGTCCTTGGGTGTGCTGTTCAAACATCTTCTCCTACAGCATCTGATAGGCTGGGTAGCAGGGCTCCTTGTAGTCATTGCGGTAAGACTAATCATGAATCTTCCAAGTGCTGGCAGACTTTTGGTTATCCATCTAACCGATGGGGTGGTCGAGGCCGCGGGCGTGGCAGGACAGGAGCAAGTCGAGGAGGAGGCTACCATAATAATCATCAGGCTAACAATAGCGCTCATGCTGTTGCTACCGAGGAACCTTCCACTCAGGAGGTGCAAGCTAGAGCCTATTCGGTTCTTACCCCTGCAGTTGTTAACAGACTTATGTCTTTGGCTGACAATTCCAATTTCAATTCGTCTGCTGAAAAATTGACTGGTAATGGTGTTCTTTATAATTGGTTAATTGATAGCGGTACATCGCGCCATATGATTGGAAACCTTAACATGTTGCTCAATGTTGAGCGAATCAACCTACTTGTTGTGGGATTACCTAATGGAACAATTGCATATGCTGAGGAACAAGGAGATGTGTTGCTTGGTCCAAATTTATTTTTGTCTAATATGCTATTTGTTGCTCAATTGAAATGCAATTTGATCTTTGTCTCACAGCTTGCCCAACAGAAGAATGTTGATATCATTTTTACTAATAATGGTTGTATCTTGCAGGACCGCAAGCTGAAGATGGATTGGCCAGGGTGATCTCGCAAGGGGGTGTATGTGTACAAGTCGAGTCATGAACGAGCCATGGCAGTTCAAACGTTTGAGTCTGTGGAACTTTGGCATCGACGGTTGGGACATGCACCAGCAGACGTGCTTTTTCAGATTCCTAATTTAGCTAGATGTCAATTTGCTTCATTTGATAATAAGGCTTGTGACATTTGTTTTAGAGCCAAGCAAACTTGCTCTTATTTTTGTGTTAGTGATCACCGTAGTAATGATTGCTTTGAATTAATACATTGTGATGTGTGGGGTCCTTATCGTTCATCTTCTTCTTGCGAAGCTCATTATTTCTTAACCATAGTTGATGATTATAGTCGTGGAGTTTGGGTGTGGCTCATGAGGGAGAAGAGTGAAACGTTTACTAATCTTCGCAAATTTATAATTATGGTATGTACCCAATTTGGTAAAAATGTGAAGATCTTACGCACTAATAATGGAACTGAATTTAATTCACAAAGGTTGAAGGATTATTTAGGTGATAATGGCATAATACAACAAACCACATGTGTTTATACACCGCAACAGAATGGGAGAGTGGAAAGAAAACATAGGCACATTCTTAATGTCTTACGGGCACTTTTATTCCAAGCTAACTTGCCTATTGAATTTTGGGGTGAGAGTGTCATGACCGCAGCTCATCTCATAAACCGTACACCTTCAAAAGTTCTTGGGGGAAAGACTCCACATGAAATTCTCCATAAAAATGCTACTAATTATTCTTCTTCAAAGGTGTTTGGGTGTCTTTCTTATGCTTCAGTACAGCCAAAACCTTTAGATAAATTTAGTGAATGGTCTAGACGTTGTATATTTGTTGGATATCCTTATGGAAAGAAAGGATGGCAGTTGTTTGATTTGGAAACTCAAGAATATTTTGTGTCCCATGATGTTCATTTTTGTGAAACTGAATTTCCATTTGCAGCTAAGGCAAATGTTGAAAATGCATTGTAGCCAACTCAACAAATAATGTCACAGTTTAGTCCTCATATGGAACCCGAGCTTCTTTCCCCAGAAGAAAATAGTGTTCCTATGACTGAAGATACCAAAACAGAGAATATTGTGATTGGTGAAAATCTTGACAGGGGGAGCTGCTGCATCAGAACAGCATGTCGCTGCAGCACCAGAACAACAGACCACAACACCAGAATACCATGTTGCAGCACTAGAACAACATGCTACAGCTCCACCGGAACAGCAGACTGCTACAGCACTAGAAATCAAGCGCTCTCAACGAATTCGCAAACCTCCAAGCTCTCTTGCTCCATATGAGTGCTACATGGCTTCAACACATACACCTTCCTCCAGTGATCCCTTTCCTTCTTCCTCTCAGGTACGCGGTATCCTTTAGCAAATTATGTTTCTATGTCTAAATTTTCTAAAAATTACCAAGCATTTGCTGCAGCAATTGATGCTCAGCTGGAGCCACGATCCTTCAAAGAAGCCATGCAAAATCAAGATTGGATTAATGCTATGAAAAAGGAAATTGATGCACTGGAGGAAAACAATACTTGGAGAATCACCACTTTGCCCGTGGGAAAGCATGCTATTCCTTGCCAGGGGATATATAAGATCAAATACCATGCAGATGGCAGGGTAGAACGATACAAGGCACGTCTAGTAATTGCTGGAAATAGACAGGTGCCAGGTGAAGATTATAATGAAACCTTTGCTCCGGTTGAGAAAATGGTAAGTGTGAGAACTTTGTTGGCTGTGGCGGCGACTAAAAATTGGGAATTGCATCAAATGGATGTCCACAATGTGTTTCTTAATGGAAACCTTGATGAAGAGGTTTACATGAGGCTTCCTCCTGGGTTTAATTCAAGCAAATCAAATCAAGTGTGCAGGTTACAGAAGTCATTGTATGGTTTGCGCCAATCACCACGTAATTGGTTTTCTAAGTTGACTTCTTCCCTCAAGGCTTATGGTTTTGTGCAATCTAATGCTGATTACACTCTTTTCACGCTTACTCGTGGTTCGATATTCTTGGCTTTGCTGGTGTATGTGGACGATATTGTGTTAGCAGGCAATGACCCAAAGGCGTGTTCTGACGTCAAAGTTTATCTCAATAGTTGTTTTAAGATCAAGGATTTGGGACCCTTGCGGTATTTCCTTGGCATTGAGATAGCACGCAACAAAGAAGGACTATTTTTATGTCAACATAAATATGCATTGGATATTCTCAAGGAAATTGGGTTATTGGATTGTAAGCGAGCTTGTATTTCGATTGAACAGAATCATAGATTGGCACTCGATGAAGGCCCAGATTTTGGCGATCCAGTTCGTTACAAACGAATAGTGGGTAAGCTAGTTTATCTTACAATTACACGGCCTGATCTTTGTTATGTGGTACACGTGTTATCTCAATTTCTGCAAGCTCCAAAAGAAGGTCACTATGAGGCTGCTTTAAGAGTATTGAAGTATATCAAGTTGAGTCCAGGTCAGCGAATTTTACTTCCAAGCTCAAGTGATTTAAAGATTTATGCATATTGTGATTCAGATTGGGCAACTTGTCCTCTAACTCGGAGGTCTGTGACTGGTTTCATTATTAAGTTGGGTAATTCTCCAATTTCATGGAAGACAAAAAAAACAAGTAACAGTCTCACGTTCATCAGTAGAAGCGGAGTATAGGTCCATGGCTGCCACAACTGCAGAGCTAATTTGGCTTAAATCACTTCTTAGGTCTCTTGGAGTTTCTCAACATGAACCTATGGATTTGTTCTGCGATAATCAAGCAGCCATACACATTGCTGCTAATCCTGTGTTTCATGAACGTACAAAACATATTGAGCTAGATTGTCATTTTGTGGGTGATCATGTTATGGCTTCAACAATTCGCATGGCTTATATCAGATCACAATCCCAGCTTGCTGATTTGTTCACCAAGGCTTTGGGCAAAGCAGTTTTTCATACTTTTCTTCCCAAGTTGGGCATTTCCTGTCCTCATGCTCCAACTTGAGGGGGAGTGTTAGAGGAAAGTTAGGAATGTTGTTACTCACATTTTTGTATTTGCAATGTTTAATTTAGTTTCTGTTAGTAACAGCTTTAGAAGATAAGGTAGTTGTTAGATGTTGTGTATTTTTGAATTCAAAATGGTTGCTGCTACGAGATAATAGCTTTGTTTTTTGCTTGTATTTAACAGAAGAAGGTTGTACAGAAACAAACATATTGGAATAATACAAATTACATTTCTATTATTTTCGTTTAGGTTTAAGTTGAGTGCTATCTTTAGTACGTGCTTATTATGTGATTATCTAGGAAGTGAGTTTTCTTTTGTCTTTGGCCAACAACAAAGATGCTTTATATAATTTGATTAATTGGTTGATTAGGATACTACAAGAATTATAATGCATAATTGGGGCCATTGTGGTGCTTTGAATTTAATCTAATCTTATATAGTCTTCCTTAGTACTACAAAGACAAAGATGCACATATGTATATTATGCCTACAAATCTATGATAGGTAGATATTTAAATATTTGGACTCTACACTTTTGTTATGCTGTAAAGTAGTATGAATCATAGATACGGTTCTGCTCATCAATCCTTAATTTTGCAGAAGTTCATTTTATAGAATTATAGTTTCATAAAATTTTATTTGAACTTGAGAATTTCGGAAATAATTAAATAGTTCTTCACATATATACGAATATCCTTATGCTTTATTAAGAATGTTTGATAGTGTATTTGTGTGTGTATGCTTTTATTTATGTGTATGCATATCTAGGGATGGGACCCAATTAATAGACTAGGGAAAGTAAAATTGGCTTTCGGTAAATTCACTCTCCAGTCTGTTGTTGCTGCAAGATTAAATTCATTTCAATAGCCCTTTTTATAGGCAAGCACAACTCAAGGTGTATGAAAAAAAAAATGTCCAATTATGTTATTAGTTTAAAGTAAGGCTTTTTTTTTTTTTTTTTTTTTACAATGGTTCCTATTGAAAATGTTTATCATCAATGCTCGCGCATTCAACCCAATGGGATAGAAATTATCTTTACAGTTGAAAAGGAGGAAGATTATTCTTCAAAGATGACAACTCATTCACGATTAAGAGAATTTGTGTTCATGTGTATTGTAAATTATGTTTATATTTTTTTTTAAGTTATATGTATAATCTATAATCTTCTATGTTCTGTCCACATTTAAATTACAGTTAATTGACACATTATATTGTTTTGTAAATTATGCAACTAATGCCAAAAACCTTTAAGTTATGGCCGAAATCACAGTCGTGGACTTTTTTTAAAACCTTGGTCAAACTTTTATAAATATATGTTTTCTATGGATTAAGATCCTCTATAGTTTTGAAAAAATTGCATGAGATCTCAGCCATATCTTTACTTTTAACATTTGATATTTGACATTTTTATTATATAAACAAGAGAAAAAACTTAAATGAATGGGGAAATTAGTAACTGCATAGGGTGCAGCTCTCTTGCAGGAGATCCATTTTCCGCTTTCTATTGTTTCTGCAATGATTACTGCTGAAAATAAGAAGGAATATCTTATTTACTTTTTTGTTATATTTATGTGTGTTGTGCATCCAATTTTTTTAAGAAATGCCACATCTTTGTAAAAGGTTTTAATTTTTCCTCTGTATGGTAGAATGTGGAAAATCGCTTTCTAATCACTTTTCTACTTGCACCTGTGTCTTTTTGCAATGGAAGTGGATTATGCACTTGCTGTTATTCAAAAGAAAAAGAGCGAAAGTTGCAAACTAGGTTATAATTATTAACGTATTATATATATATATATATATATTATTGTGGTTTTGTTTTGGTCAACAATTGATTTTTTGATTTTATTTTATGTGGGTTTCCAGTTTTTTGTTGTGGAGTTTCTTCAATTTCTGCAATGTTGAATTACTTAGGAACCGGTTAGTAAAATTTGGTATCGCTAATGTGATACGTTTTGAATTAACCTTTTATTTTATTTTGCTTTTTATATATATCTTTTTGTTATTGTGCAGGCCCTCCTAATCTATGAATGAACTAACATCTACCGGTCCTATTCTACTAAAAGTTGTTCTTAATTAATCTTCAGAAGCTTCTGTGCAAATCTTGAGAAGCTTATTTCATCAATTAACCTTTTCTTTTCTTTTCTTTCTATTTCTTAAATGTGACTCTTATATTTCTTTTACCAATTGGTTTCTCCTTTTTTCATTTTATTCTACATGGCTAGCTCAAGCTGCAGGCACTATGACCGAATGCAATGTAATATTGTATTTTTCTCTTAAGGAGCATGTTATTTAGAGTGGATAAAAACGTCTATATATTGAGCTAATAGTAATGCAATTTTACTTGGTTTCTCACGCGTCTACTTTCTGTTCGTTTTTCTTCATTTCTACCTTCTCGATTTTTTTTCTTAAAAAAAAAATTGGTTATTTATAATCGTTCTTGAAAGTAAGATCATAAAAAGTTCATTGTTAAATAATTTCATGTGTTTTCAAAGATTTATTTAATAAATATCATAAAAGTTAAAATTATTTAGTTAAATTTGATTCTAATCATTATTTTTAAATCTATAATTACCATTCATTCCTAAAAAAATAATCCTTTATAACCGTTACACTTGACAGTGAAAAAATAAAATAAAAATTAGATTGACAATTCATTCGACTATTTTGAAATGCGTCAACTATCCCACTATTCTCATCTTAACTTTTTTTTAAAGAAATCACTATTTTTTTTTAAATTGTCAATATGTTTTTTAATTTTAAAATTCAAACTACTCGAATTTTTTATTGGCTTTTTTAGACTGTATCTTTTATTTGAATTTTAATAAGCTAGCAATAACTATGAATCAAATTATTAAAATAACTGTTATGAGATTCAGATATCGTAAAGTAATAAATCAAGTAGAAAATCGATCTTAATCATTGTTAATCTGTAAATTAGAAAGACGTTTCTTTCTTTACAGTATTATACTAATTCTTTGTATGCGAATTTTACTCATACATGTAGAAGAAGATTTCCAGTTGACTTAGTATATATATTTCTTATGAATATATTTATATACGTAGATAAAAGAAGATCATTATACGATCAACTTTTACATACAAAAATAACACACCAAAGTGTTTAGTAAACACTTAACAAATCTACAAAATCAACGCAGGACAATAGAACATTCTTACTTATTAGGCAAGTCATTGGATTTCACAATGTGCAGTAAATGGAAAAAAAAAAAAAAAAAAAACCAAATTAAAAGGACTACAAGTAACTATTGTGCTGCTGATTCTATTGCCCTCGATGTATCCTAAAAACAGAACAATATTTGTAATTACTCAGTTCTCATCCTTATCTTTGGTCAACAAGTGACTGAGACCAATTGTTAATTCTCATCCTTAACCTCGATGCCAATGGTAACCTCTTTCTCATTCAAGTTGTTGGATATTTCCGTTTTAATGTTTGGCCAAAATTCCTAGGTATTGAAAAAGGGAATATCAGCATTGGGCTGTTGAGAAAGCGTCTCGGAGAGGTTGAGAGCAACTCTTGTTGATAGGGTTTTCACCATTGGAGTGTCTCTGGCTGAAGGCCGTTGAGAGTATTTGTAACCATTATTATTGAGAATAGTGGATTCTTCTAGACAAGGTCCCGTGGGTTTTCCTTTTGAAAATTTTCTCCCATTTATAGCTATTGTTGGTGTGTTTTTCTCTCCCTAGTCTCTCGCGCATCCTTTATTCGATCGTTTCAAGTTTTCGCACATATTTTACTGTTTGATCTCTTGAGGGTTGAGTCTGGTGACTCCCTAATGTTTGTATTTGGTTGAGATGTTGCTTCTAACAGAGAAGAAAATTTTGTGTTTAATCCCAACACAGGTCACTAATGGGAATGCTCATACTTTGTAGTAAAGACATTACACAAATGGATGCCATTGGCATCACAACCAAATCATCTATTGCGATGTACATTGTGGGTCCTTTAGCATATCCTTTACTATTACCTGTATCAGATATGGTATCAACAAACTCCAAAGCAGTACAATTTCCCAAGCTGATATCCACTTGCCTATGTGTAGAAGTTAAATAGTAAGGTGTTGTCCATATGTCATGCTGTGATAGGTTGCCAACATATAGTAGTTTTTAGGATAGTTTATTAGGAAATAAAGAGGAAAATGTCAAATAAATGCTGAATAAAAGCCAAATTTCATTAATTTTGATTCTTGTTACTAATAATTGTTATTTTGATCTTTAGGAGCAATAAATAGAGAGAAAGAAGCAAAATAAAGGAGCAATTGAAAAAGCCAACTCATGCAGATCGCGTCATTACGGCGCTAATCGCGCCATACTCACTGCGGATCGCGTCATTACGACGCTAATCGCACCATATCTTCTGGAGATTGACGCCAGTCGTGCCAGACTGGCGCCAGTAACGCGGCCGCTTCGGGAAATTTGAAAATAAGATAAGATAAGAACAGAAAGATACTAGGGTTCTGGAGGCTCAGCTATAAATAAAGACGTAAGGGGACATACAAAAACTTTTTCAGATGCAGAGACACTCAGAAACACAAATATACACACACAGAGGCATTGAAAGAGATCAAGAATGCATTGAAGATTGGGAAAAAGCCAAGATTGAGGGGTTTGATTACTTTTCTATTTTGTATTCTGTCTCATCTAATTTCTCATCTTTGTATTGAGCTAGACATAATTATGTCTAGCTAATTTCTCCTTGATTGTGGTAAAGGCCAAAAGCCAACGTGAAATCTTGTGTGAATTGGGTTGATGATTAATGAATGTTATTATGATTGCTTCTCTTTATCTTGTTCTTCAATTTTAGATTCCATTGATAGAATTGATCACTCTATTAGAGGTACTAAGGGCTTTAATTCACAATAGGGATATTGGGGTTTTAGTTTCTGAAAGCGATAAAGTGACAGTTTGACATTACCTAGGGATAGGGATGAAGGATTGCAAAATTTTTATATGCCAGCTTAATGCTTAATCTGAAAGGGGGTTACTAAGGGATTAGAACACTTAATTAGGATTAAAGGGTTAAAAAGACCGAGGAATCTGGGTTTAACCAATTAATTAAGGCATATCTTTAAGTAATATAATAATTGAAATTAATTATCAATTCAATTAAATAAGTAGGAATCAGAGGTGATTATGTTACCACAATTACTCTTCATTACTGCATCACTTTCCTTTTAATTCAAATTTAATTCTGTTTTTTTTATATATTCCAAATCACAACACAAACCAAGTCAAATTCTTTTCTATTTCTATTCTTTCCAATTTTAAGATAACAATTACAATTATCTTAGTGCCTCAATCCTCGTGGAGATGATACTCTACTTATCAAAATTATTATTTGAACGATCAGTACACTTGCCATGAGTTACGCATCACACTTTGTGATTGCAACATGCTGTTCTCAGTGTAACAAAAATAATTGGGTGCATTGTAATGAATTGGCAATAGCAGGTTGCTTAATTTGAACTGTGGAGCAAGTCCAGGATTAACAAGTTTATCCTTTACTTCCTTTGTAGTCCAATATTCTTCAGCTAAATCAATAACACCCTTATACAATCCATCTATGCTGCCAATAGAAGAATAGCCTTCCATGAAATGTACCACTCCTCCTAAAGGAATAGTGAGCAAACTAAAAATAAAGTCAGCAAAATCTTCTTTTCCTTGGGCAAACAATATCTCACGATTTGATTTTCTATGCATTATTTTCACGCGATCTCCCAACTCCCATTTGAGTTGTACACGGGATATTTTTTCCCTTTAAATGATGTCTTAAAAAACCGTTTTTCTAAGAACAAATCTGTCAAAGTTGTCTTCGAATGCAAACAACTCTTCCGCAGGTCCAATACCGGTAAGAAGATTGATAAATCAATATATAATCATCACAACATCGAATAGCGAAAGGCTCAGCAATATGATATGCAATTTCAAGGAATTGAGTATAAAGAAACCTGATCCTTAATTATAGTCACGCTCATTTCACTCATGAAGACACGTCTTTTATTCCACAATTCTTGAGCAGATAAAGAAAAAGTATTCAATGAGTCTGGCAGAACTTTCAGATGTCCGTGATCAAGAAACTGGCGTTACATTTCTTAACAAAACCGTGATCAAGAAATCAGTTTTGCCAACATGTCCCCACATCTTCATCTTTTATCTCTGAAGGTGCTTAATAAGACAGGGCTTTTGTATCGGCACTTGAATGATGTTGTTACATACAAAATACTCTCTGGGCTTTGTGTCATCAATGTTTAGCTTCACAGTCTTGCAATAATCTTCCATGAGTTCTTGGGTTGCAATAACATTTCCTTGTATGTGTCTCTGCACAAACACTCTTTGTCAAAATCCTCTACACTTTGATAAAGTGAGCTTAATGATCCAACTTTACTTGGTTGCATATTGCATTAGTTCCCAAAGGCAACGTTAAAAAGCTAAATAGAAGGTTCACAAAGTACTTCCTTGCCTCGGCAAAGAGAACTTTGTTTCTTACTTTGATTACAATAAGCTTCATGGTAATCTGCTCCTCAGTTTTAACAGCAGCCAATGTAACAGCCTAGCAGGTGAAATTTTGTTTTTTATTATTATTAATTTATGCTTATTAAATTTTTTCAATATTATTAAGATATTATATTAAAATATTAAAAAAAATATTTTATTAAAACTGATTAGACCCGTATTGAACCATTAAACCTTCAACAAATGTCTTCCCAATTTGATAATCAATCCGATTATAAGAACATTGATTAATACACAAAAGCTCCATAAATTCTTAATGGAGTTATGTTTAGCTGCAAATGTTAATGTTAATATTGTTAATTTTTTTTGTTGTTAGCAAAAAGATTCAAATGCGTTTTCCTCTTTATGCTTCTCTTTTCACCATTAAACCAATCATACATCTCCAATAAACTCTTGAAGGTGTATTTTGAAAACCTTATTTACAATTGTGTTTATTGATAATATGACAAAAAAATAGTTAAAGAATTTTGGAAGCTCTAAGAAAATAATAATATTCACTTTAATTAATAAGGTAAACCAAAATGTATGAATATTTGGAAGAAAAAATAGTGTTAAACTATTTTCTTATAAATTATAAACGATATTTTTATATATATGATAGAATCCAACATAATACTATTAATTAATACTTTAGATGCACACACACCTTAGGGTTGTATTATTTTTTTACTTTCAAACCCATAAAGACAAACTGTCCAGACACCCTTTTAAAAAGGGTCTAACGATCTTGATCAACATTTATCGATGAGTTTTACGTGTCCCTTGTCTCCAAAGTTATCTATTTGCTTACCTGTTTCACTACACCCTAGCTAATCAGCGCCGACTTTTTGGATGAATAAGTACAAAACAAACAGTTAAAATAAGATGTAAACTGTCCCTTGTACCCTGCCCGTTAAGCAAATAATGTGTCATAATTAACTTTAGATATGAAAAGTAAAGCAACAACGTGATGCAAAAAGAACAAAATGATCCAAACTGATTTCTTCCATAAGAATATTTCACTAGTTCTCTTTCACCTATGATTTTTAATATCTGAGATATCAGGTTCCAAATCTATTCAAGTGGACTTGCATTCATAATGCTGGCATGTGTCTACAGTCTAGCTAGAGGATGTGCTTAATGTCTTCCTTTACAGCTTCCTGCATTAACGTTGAAAAATATGTCGAGTTATTAGAATCAAATCAGGCATTAAATAATTAATGATGGCTTGTTTATAAAGTTGTATTTAGTTGCAAGTATTACTAATTTTAATTACATTTACACGACCTTATAAATATCTAAAAGTACTCCTAGAGAAGAAGCTAGGGTTGGGGGAAGCTGAAGATTGCCTGAAAGTTTGATTCTATCCAACTCAGCCTCAAATTAACTTACATTAGCAAATTGGTTTTAGAAAACTTGTTCAATAAGTGATTACTACCTATCAAAGCAGAAAGGAGAAAACTGCAGAGAATTGTATTTGTATATGACCAAATATACAATACTATCCATGCCTATGCATAAACTTTTAGCATGTTATGTCTGTTTTCTCCCAATATAAAGAAAAATTATCTAAACAACTAAGTGCTCCCAATTTTAGATCAGTACTTT
>PYAF01003491.1:867503-884114 GCA_007407185.1 Glycine tomentella | reverse complement strand
CACGATCAAAATCGCCTTCTACATCCGTATCCGATGACTCACTATCTGGAACAACACCTTCATCAACCTCTTCCTCAGAACTATCCATGGGCCAAGCTGGGTCATGGGCCGCCTCCATTTCTGTATCTTCAAGATCGATGTTCTGGGATGGTTGGGTTGGTGGCGGTGGTTGTGATGATGCGGATATATCTATATCTTCTGAATTCACCATCGGCTCTAAATTAAGGTCAATTGAGCCAACGTTTGCAACAAATTGTTGACTACTTGACTGTCCACCACAATATATTTCCGCATACAATTCTATAAATCTGGGATTTTCTCCATCAGATATGCATGCGTCTGTAACTAACGTTACATCGTCATCATCTACAATATCAACACCAACCCACTGCACCGGGTTGCCAGATGCACATCTCGCACTCAATCGAGATACAGACTGCCCCCGTACTAAGCGCAACTTCTTGTATATCATTCTCATCAAATGATCGTAGCTGCATCGTGGAGGAATACGAAACATTTTACTTTCTCCTTCAAACACTTGACCATACGGTCCAACATATCTCCTCCCATTATAATACACAATGCAGATTAAACCATTTCTTCTGTCACTCATTTTGTATTGATTAAAAAAAATTGAATGATAGCATATTACTGCAAAATACACACACAGATTAACAAAAAAACTAACTCAAACACTCTCAGCCAAGATACAAATTCGGGGTAGGGGTGGAGTCATTAAATAGGTGGGGTGTGGTTGGACTTCGCTGGTGGGTGTACCAAACACCTAGTTTGCTATTCTGACATGCAAACTATGCAATATGACATGTGTCATCCATTCACCTAGTTTGCTATTGCCCCCAGCAAACTAGGATACCTAGTTTGCTATTGTTCCCAGCAAACTACGAGCCACGTAGGCAAGTTCTACTAAGTTTGCTATGCCTCCTAGCAAACTAGGCACATAGTTTGCTGCCCCTACCAGCGAACTTCTTTGAAGCTGCCACGTGTCCTGCCCGCTTCTGTTGGGGCACTGGCTTGTTGGTCCAACTCAGCATGCATAGTTTGAAGGTTTGACTAGCGAACTTTGAGTGTGGCATTTTGTTAAATAGTTTGCCCTTCATGGCATTTAGACAAATTTTTTGAAAATATGTGGCAGAAAAAAAAAAGTCTCCGAAGGTGAGAGAGGCATTCGTATTGTATTTGTGAGAGTTTGACAGGCACAAACGCACATATGGACTTCTTTGGATTTGTGCCAGGAAAGCACAAGACGCACACTGGGATTTGTGAGAGAAGATGCCGCCAATTATGAAGCTGTCCAAAAAATGGACTTTGAATTTTTCATTTGAAATTTGTATAAAAGGAAAGTAGATTTCAGATTTATAAATGAATATAAAAAATAGATATAATAAAAAATTTGATCTATTAAAAATAAAAAAATGGATTACACCAAATTAGTTATTAAATCACATTTAGATACTAGATTTTTTTGTTCAGCCTATTTTTCAGAGGAAAACCTTACTCCTACTACTCCTCCCTAGGTATAACAATTATATATAGGTCCTTTCGGTTGCTTTTATTTAATAAAAATTTAATATGTGATGATCAAGATAAATTCAAATATATAATTAAAAAATTAGTAAAAAGTTATTAGAGGTATACTTTACAAAGTTTAACAGTCTGTATCACTTGATAATGTCTCACTCACATATAATAAATATTCAGGATTAAAATAATAAAAGTTTAGAGTATTTTTTTTAAGTAACAATATTGCAACTCTATATTACTTTTAATCTTAATATTTATTTATGCATATGTTGTCTAAATTTATAATCTAATTCTTGTAATCTTACTTCCCTAATCATTAATAGATTCATCCTCATATAATAATTTATATAAAAAAAAGAAAGTTAAGTATAAAAATTTATAATAACTTCTTGTACATCCCCAAATCGCCAAATCCTACCTCTTTTTATGAAGGACTAATGATGATAAAAATATAAAATGTATAATAATCACTTTGAATAATGAAAATCAAGTCGAATACAACGCGTGGGTGCACCGAATCTTATCGTTATTGCCAAGTGGCCTTTTCATAATTTAATTTGCTGTTATCACTTATCAGAGTCAATTGGAGTAAGATTATTAGGGAACAGCTGTAAACAAAAGAAAAATATTAGGAAACAGTGCTTCCATTTTTAGACGTACGAAATCGTCTAGGTTGTTTGGAAGAGAAATTAAACGCTAGTAGTTAACCAATTACCAATGCTTGTTTGCGTTTTGAAAAATGTCCATTGATTGTAAGTTAATTGGCCTTTATTGGGCTCATGATATATTTTAGTTTTTCTGTTAAAAATATCAATAAATATAATTTTTAAACAAAAGAGTATTTATTCGGAAGGTTGCAAACGTTTCGACTTCAATCTGACTATTATAAACACTTTTTAAATATATTTCATCTTATTTTTTAAAATAAAAAAGTAGTTCCAAAATTTGAGATTTAAAGCAAATTAAATTCTGAGTATATTATTGCCGATGTCATACTATATCACTCATCTTTGCCATTACTATTTTTTCAGTTTCATTTGTTTTTAATAATAAAAACATCCAAAATAAACATAAAATAATAATGTATTTAGCTTTAAATATAATATTAAATTCAAATCAAATGAAAGTAGTCTAACTGATTTGATTAGGTTTGAATTGACTAAATTTTTTAATCTATTATTATTACATAAAAACTATTAACTAAACTTATATAATTATTATGTTATATTATTTTAAAACTTATATTATTTCTCCTATTAAACTTTAATTAACATATTTTAGTTTTAAAATATTTTTTCTTCTATATAGTATTATTATAAAATAATATTATTAACTGTTTTCATAACATATAATATAATATTGTAATTTTATTAAGGAGAAGGTGAAAGACAAGTTGAAGAGTAATTATGGGATTTTAAAATTGGTATTAAAGTTTGAAAACTAAATAATTGCAAAAATTATGTATATTTGGATTAACTAAAAAAAAGAATATTTCAATTAATAACAAATGAAAACTAATTGAGTTTTTGAAAGGATAAACAATCATTTTTTGTCTCTTAAAATGTAAGATGTTGACAAATTCATTTTTTCAAAGATGAAAATTCAAATTTTAATATCCGAAAGTGAAAAACTACATCAAATTCATTCATTTGTTAACTTTTATCCGTAACCGTTAATGAAAAAATTTATATGACATAAATGGACGAAAATATTACAAAAATACTTACCAACATGACTTTCGAATATATAGACCAAAATGTTGGTAAGTTTTCATTAGACCAAAATATTAATAAATTTTCATTAGACTACTTTGTCAAATCCTAAATTTTGTTGCATTTAAGGGTAAAATATAATTTAATCTTCGTTTTCTCCATTTTTATGGTTACATAACATTACAATAAATACTTAAAGTAGAGAAGCAAACATAAGTTAAAGCAAATATAATAATAACCATAATATTGATTAATAAGCATAATCTATCTATTGTTATTACAAATTAGTTCAATGAAAACTTACAGACAATTTGGTCTAATGCAAATTTACTGACATTTTGCTCAAATCTATTAAACAATCATGTTAACAATCATTTATGTGATATTTTCGTCCCTATGGGTCACGTACTCTTTTATTAATGGTAACATATGGAAATGGAGGAATTTGTTTTACTTTTTTCCCTTTTGAAAATTTAAATTTAAATTTTTATCTTTTAATGATGAATTTATTAGCGATCTATATATTTAAGAATAAAAAAGATTATTTATCCTAAAATGTTAACTTATTTAAATGCATGCTTTCTTTCCTTTTTTACTTTTTTCAAGATTGTCCAGTATGTCCATTTTTATTTATTTTAGAAAAATAATAAAAATATGTTAAAATCTCTATATGATAGTTAAATGTTATTTTAAAACAAAAAAGAATCGTTTCAATAATTAGTATTTTTTTGTAAAATTGTTTTAATAAGTAACTTGCGAAGTTTAGCTCAGCGATGCCATCAAATCAAATCAAAATGGCATAGGAAAAAGTTACTAGAAGACATTCTTGATAAATATATGAAAAGAAAAATAAAATATATATTGAGTTCAATGATAATCAGTAGATTACGAAAATAAGGTCAATTTCTTCTTGATATAAAAATTAAAAAAGAAGAAAATAAGAGTATTTAAAAAAAAACTATTTACTGTATAAAATATAGTGTAATGAATATATTTTAAAAAAGTTAATATAAATATAAGTTTGTTCCAGGTTCTATTCTATAGCGTCAGTTGATGTTATCGTGGTTCTGCCGCTTCTCATATCTCCTGAGCAGGGGCTGCGTTAGGCTTAATTAATTGAGAAAACATTTTTCTTAACATTCATTAATTGAAAAACTAAATCGAATAACAATCATTTACAGCTATCCAAGTCCAAGAGAAGGAATAATAGCTGACCCATCGTTCACTTGTAAACAATGGCGATCCAAATCCTGATGCATGCTTAATATTCCGATAACTCTTTCATTATCATACATAAAACTGAAAATAAAAAATAAATTGAAGTTGATACATTAAAAAGACAGAAAAGAATATACAAAATGCGGACAGGAATGATGTAGAGGTCAAAGACGCTTGCAGAATGCGGACACCCTGCAACACAGTAATTCTAGTAAGTCCATTATCTATTGGCAAATCGAGCTGTGGTTATACAAGTTTCAAGCAAATAAAAATATCTAGAATGTCTTTAGATATAGAATTTTAATTGGAAAAAGTAATTTATTAGAGAATTTAAAATTTTTTAATTTAAATTTCAATTGTTTGGATATTTTTATATAAAGAATTTAAATTTTTGAAATTTTAAATAATTAAAAAATGTAGAATTTGAATTTTTTTCTAAAATTGAAATTCTTTTTTTTTAGAGAAGCTCTAATATCACTTACTTGATGTCATTTTATTCTATTTTCATTATCGACGAGTACTCTAGTATCCGTTATTCCCACAACACCCCCTTTACGAGTCCTTTTGTGCACGAGATTTAAAATTTTAAAAATAAAAAAATTTAATTTTTTTATCCAAATACAAAATTTTGAAAATGAAAGAATTTTAATTGATGTATTTTAATTTATCTGAATTTCAAATTTCTTGAAATTTTAAAATGCTACCTCCAAAATACTCCTAAGGATTTTTTTAATACTTTTCTTACCTCGTTGATGCCATGCCATTGCCAACTACTTTCTCTTCCAAGTCGTTAACGGGAATGCACATACTGCTTAGTTAAGATATGACAGGAATGGAGGACAACAGCGTCACTACCAAATCATCTGTTGCCATGTACATTGTCGGTCCTTTAACATATCCTTTACTATTAGCTGTACAACTTCCCAAGCTGCTGTCAACTTTCCTATGTGTAGAAGTTAAATAGCACACAAGCCAGTAATAAGGTTTGTTAAGGGATTACATCTATATAATGTGTGTGGCTAAGATATGTGTAGTTGTGCTCAGTGTAACAAATATTTTGGAACATCCTGATAAATTGGTGTCAGGTTGCTTAATTGATATGTGGAGCAAGAACACGATCAAAAAGATTATTGTTTACTTCCTTTGAAGTCCAATAAACAGTCATTTCATTCACTGAAGACTCATTTTCTATTCCACTGTTTTTGAGCAGACAAAATATAGTATCAAATGAGTTTGGCAAAACTTTCAGATCGTCCGTGATCATAAAACTAGCATTACTCTTAACAAAACCATCAATATCAGAGCATTGAGGAGAAATCGGTTTTGCTAACATGACTCCACATCTGCATCTTTTATTGTTCAAGGTACTTAATAAGACTAAGCTTTTGTATAGACAATTGATCAAGTCTCAGTGGGCTCAATGTCATCAATGTTTAGCTTCAGACTCCTACACGAAGCTTCCATTGCGTTTCTGGGACTCAGTAGCATTTCTCTGCAGGCTTCTGTGCATATACACTCTTTGTTAAGATTATATACTCTGATAGAGTGAACTCAGTGATGCAACTTCAATTGGCTGCACATTTGGCTCCTTTTGCACAATCTTGCAATGGATCCCAAAGACATCGTTAAGAAGCTCAACAGAACATTCACAAGGTCCTTCTCTACCTCCACAAAGAGAACTTCGTTTCTTTGTTTTATTACCACAAGCTTCAAGGTGACCTGCTGCTCGGTGTTAACATCAGCCATGGTAGCAGGCCATAGTCACGTTTCCAAGAGAGTGCAAATTATTTTGTTGAATATTTGAAACTTGAAAATAACTTTCTTTTGTTTCTAAGAGTTTTTCTAGTACTTCAAATATTTATATTGAAAATACAAAGTCAATTTGACTCTATTTTTAATGAATCGTTTTGTCTGGAAATGTGCATTGTGAACAGAGATTCAAGGATAGGAAATGAACGAAGAAAATCATCACTTTATTGCCACAAAAAACTTTTTTTGGAGTGTTTCAACTGTACACTACAAGAAAAAATATCTATACCTATAAACACTTTTACCTACAAATATATTTTATGGTAAATAATTAAAACTAAAAAATATTTTTATCTACAAATATTTAATATAAGTAAAATATTCTATTAATATGATAAATATATAAATTTAAAAAATACTTCTACCTACAAATACTTAATATAGGTAAAACTCCAAAAATCATATACCTACAATTATTTAATGTAGATAAAATTCTAAAAGATTTACACTTAATATTAGTCAACTACATGATCTAAATAAAACTTAAAAATTTATAATTAAATTTATTACAAATTTAAAATATAATTTCTACCTTTAAAAATATTTATTTAGAATGTATTATAGTTATATAATTTAATATATTGTATCATATAATTTAACATATTGTATTTTTTAATGTTAGTTATTTTATTTTTATTAAATTAATAATGAATCAATAATGTTTTCGATTAGCACGCAGGACAACACTCCCAATATCCGTTTGTTTGATTTAAATTAGTTAATTAATTTTATTTAAATTAAAAGAAAGAAGAAGAATTCAGAGCGTGTTTTTGTCTTCATTCAAATTTGGACGCTGTCTGAGTCCTTTGCCACTCTCATCACTTCACTTATATTTATTACCAGCATCATCTTTAGTAGTAGATCTTAAATTAAGATTTTAAACCACTTTTTAATATATCTCATAATATTAAATAAAATTAAAAATTTCTTAAGATTTTTACTTTCATTTTTTTTCCTTTAATAATAAATCTCATTTTGAGATTTTAAGAAAAGAGATAGAAGAAAATTTATTCTTTTTTAAACAATATGCATATTTTAAAAAATCTTCTACAAAAACTCATCCTCCATATTAAAAATTTCTTCAAACTCTTTTATTAGGAGATTTAATAAAGATTAGATCTTGAACTCAAGATCTTTATTTAACATCTTATATATACTAAAGATACTCATATAAAAACAAATATCTCTCTCACACACACATTCATCACATTACTTGCTCTTTCTCTAAATTCACAATTAGCAAAATAGCTAATAAGAGGAAAGCAAAGCAAGAAGAAGAGCCCAAACAACGCAAGAAGCGATCCACAACAATTAAATAAGAGGAAAGCCAAGCATGAAGAGTACTTTGAGGATCAGCGCAACACGGAGAAGGTTTGTTCTCTCCGTTGCCGTTTCCGTCATCGGCTACATGATTAAGTGTGGGTATAACCAAATAAATGTTTTTGCCTACATCAGTTCACTGTAGTTAAAAGACTTTGAGACCCAATTACAGTGGTTAACTTTTGCTTATCTTGCTACAATTTTTTTTGGCTTATTGCGCTCTAAACCCTTTCTTTGTTTCGCACTCTGAACTCTCTCTCTCTTTCTCCCTGTGCGTGAGTGTGGAAACCATCAACATTCTTCTCTCACTCAAGATTATACGAAATTTGAAACTCTTTTCTCTCTCAGTTTACTCTTCCCTTAGATAATTTATGGTTGTCACAGAACGATCAAAACAACAACTAGGGTTTTCAGTGCAAGTGGTTGCAGAGCATTCAAACTACAAAATCCTCAGGCTTTGCTTTCGATTTTGTTCAATACTGTTATTTCTCTGTGATCTATGTAGAAATTACATTTTAGACTGTGAAAATAACGTGTTTGGGATGTAAAGTTTAAATTAAACTTTATTTAAAAAGAATTAAATATAAATTACTTAAATAACATGCTTAGTATATGTTATGTCATCATTTTGTGTTGTTATAGTTTGTGTTACTTATTATGTTAGGTTTATCTCTCGAATATATGTTTGTGCTTTCTAAATTGAGGTTTCTAGTATTGTTGCACCAATGAGGTAATTCATTTGATTTCGTGATTCTTTATCTCTAATGTAAACATTATCTTTGTTTCATATTATATGTAGCAACAAATGCAACTTTGATGAACAAAGCAAGAAATGTTAGGTTTATCACTCAGAATTTAGTATCATAGAGAATTTATCACAGGGATGCAATTCAGTATTGCATTATGCTTTGAACTATTTCCATTGGTTTAACTTATCTGCTATTTAAAAGAAACTTATTTCATTTTGTTATAAATTACCCCTTGCTTGTGAAATGGATTGAAAATTGATTATATTGTCATTGTCATTTAGGTTCACATATTAGCTAAGCATACCTAAATTGGAACCAACCTCTCCTATAACTAGAAGAGTTATGGTTATTTTCTACCCCTCCTGATTCCATGAATATAATTTCTTCAATTTGGTTTTAGTTGATTATTTTCTCATATATTCATAAATTAATAATTAGTTGAGTATTTTCTCATTTAATCCCCTTATATCTTACTGTTTTCTTTGCCTATTTGTGAATGACAATGGAAGTGCATTTCAATGGAAGTACTATTTTCTTAAAGCTAGAGCTAACAAAGTGAAATTTTAAATTTCAAAAGAGTTGATGGCATTAATGCTGGAATTGACATGGTACAGATCTTTAATTCCCATAAAAAAAATTAGCACAGATTGCTTGGTTTCATTTTATATTCATTTATATATTAAATAAAATATGCAGGTGATGGTTCCTTTTAGATTTGAAATATTTATTGAAGAGTTGATGTCTCCAGTTCAATTAAGGGAAATACCAATAGCAAGAATTAATGATGTTGTTGAGCGCATTTTGAGGGTGAAGTTTGCTGCTGAACTTTTTGAGTTTCCTTTGACTGACAAATCTTTGCTAGATGTAGTAGGTGGCAAGGTAAGCAAAATTCCGCTCAGTGAATTTCTATTTCAATTATTTAGGCTACATTCACATAATCTTATTTGAATATTTTAACATGCATCAAAGTCTGATCAAACTGAATTAGTTTGACTTAATTGAACCTTTTAAAAGTAAAGGATCATATTGAATCATTTTAGAAAAACTACCATACCTAATTGATTCAAGGAATAGCAACAAGTATTAGGAAAATTATGTGCCAATGGATACTACGTTATCCATTGGCTTTTCGCTTTTGAATTAATCTTGAAAATTATGTGCCATTTTTTATAAATTCAATTTGTATAATGAAACGATTTGATTGGGAATATGAATGAAAGTAGTTTCAGGGAATTTATAAAAAATTGGCATTAATATTTCAAAAAAATTGAAACTTACTGATGGTGTATGTTTGAATTAACTCATAAAAAGAATTCAATAATCGATAGCAGAAGGAAACCTAGCTTACCTTTTTAAAACCGAAATCTTACAACTATTTCAACGAGAAAATCCAATTCTAAGTTTTATTATTTTCTTTTTCATCCAAAGCAAGTTTGTTAAGAGACATCCACTTGTTATTTGAGAAAAAGAAGATTACTACTAGGAAGGATTGCTAATCACGCTTGCTTAGACAGAACCACAGAAAATTATGGGCAAAGCAAACTGAACCACCGCCCACAGGTGCATTCAAAATATTTTACATGTTGAAACACAACAAAATATATGATAAAATATTGTCCACCAAATAATCTCAAGTATCACAACAGAATTGCCATGGTTCTAATAGTTGTAAATACGAATTCTGTACCACCGTTGACCCTAACCTTAAACAAGATGAAAAATAATACTTGGTCAAATCTTATCCTTGATGCTTTTTGTGATTCTTTTGAGACCATTTGTCAGAGCAGATGTTGAGGCCAAGGAAGCTTTTAGTATTGCCAATCCTTGCACCATCAAATCAACAAATTATGTAATTAGATACAAGAATGACTCAGTACACACTACTACAATAAGGGCCTTTAACAACACACAAAAGACGACGGTTCTTTCATAACCGTCTTCGTATTGGAGGCGGTGGCATTTTTGCAAATAACTGGAAGTTTACAAGGACGGTTTTTTAAAACCCGTCGTAGAAGGGGATCAAAGAAGACGGTTCTTCAAAGTACGTCGTTGTTTCTGCCACATACAAAGACGGTTTTCTAAAAACCGTCTTTGTTTTATTTGTAATTTCATTTTAAAAAATTATAATGAAACGTTGTGCCCTAGCCCCTTCTCACTAACCTCAGTCACTCCCTCTCTCTCACGACCTCTCTCTCACGAACCTCTCTCTCAGACCCTCAAAGCTGTCCGCGTGTTCAGTCGAAGGAATGCTTTACTCGAAGCTTTGTCACTCTCAGTGAAGGTAAGAATTGTGTCTCACCCTTGAACCCTCCCTAGTTTTGTAGTCTCTCACACCGTTGTCGTCTCCATTGACTCTGTTAGGGTATTTGTAAGAAACTTGTTGATAGAATGATTCATGGGCTCCACCCCTTTGTTCCCCTGTCCCTTTTGTTGTTGCCATTATAACCCTAATGCTTTCATCACATTTTTATATATGATATAATTAGGAATATAAATTTGTTGCAATTTGAATTTAGTGGGTGAAATTGAGATGGCTATGTTGTCCTCTTTCGTATGCTTTGAGGCATGTGAGTATCCCTTTCCCTCTTATGTATTTCATGCATGGTGTGTTGAATTCAACCCAAGACCATGAAACGAAAATTATGATATCCCGTTGGGTTGAAAATACTTGAAGTTTTATTCTGAGATAGGGTGGTTAGAATCTTCTACAGTTCTACTTGTATTTGTCTTGTGAGTTGTGAGTGGTGGCCTGATTATTTCTTTTTGATTTTTGCAAAGGATGGTAATTATTATGGTGGTTACAATTTTGTCTCTCCTTGTCAAGAATATAGAGAGTAAAAAACAGGAAGGAAAGGTAAGGAAGCGATTAATATATTGAATAAAAGGCGTTGATTGTACTGATCCTACTCCCGTATTTATATTGAGAATATTGTTATTGGTTTCACAATGGCACATATCCTTTCAGTTAGAGTGCAGTACAAGCAGCAACTTCCTTAAATCCATAATACTTCCCTAAATTATCAAACTGTATAAAGAGTTCAGACAATAATACAATTTTAGGAGGTACTAGCTATTGGGTGTTTTATGAACTGGTAACATTTACCTGGTTATTGTGGATAACTAGCCTTAAAAGCTACATATTTGTGACATGTGTTAATTGTTATCTGGTATTCTTGCATTGTAAGTACAGCTTCAAAATATATTATATTTGTGTTTGGCCTTTTGAGCTCTTGGAGGAGAGAGAGTAGAAGGATCAGAAGGCTTTTTTTTTTTTTTTTCCATGCAATTGATTTGGTTTTTTTATTATTTGGGGGACCTTTGAGATAGAAAGCATGAAAAGCTTAAAGTCAGGGGAACATACTTTTCCTCTTCATTAATGAGCATGTTTACTCCGTTTTCTACTGTTGTCATGGTTTCTCTTAACTTTTTCATAATTGTGTCTCTCTTATTCTTTGTTGGTCTGCTTTTGGTATACCTTTTGTTATTTGAAATTTGAAAAGAGGAAACTTCAGAGGTGAAATTATCTTCAGTTTTCTTCAAGGCATTGTTGTTTGTGAATCAGTGGACTTTGGCTAACTTACTTTTTTTCTCTTCTGCAGCTTGCTTTAACTATTGTTTATATTGCTGTGGGAGTTTTGGTTGCTGGTTGGATTGGTAAGTTGAATGTTTATTTAATCATGAGAAGTATGCTTTACAAGATGTTGCATATAAGTCTTGTGCAATTCTAATGCTTTCCCCCTCCTGTTAAATAGAGGTTTCATGTTGGATTTTTTTATTGTTGCTGCTGGAGGAATATCAAACATATTCCTCCATAGAGGAATATCCTCTTCTTGTGGTATGTTTAGAGGTACGGGACGACAGAAGCAGGACCGGTGCTGTCCATGTGCTTGGGCTTTGCAAAGCAACCTTTCCTAACAAAATCAGGCTCTTGTGGTACCGTAGTCAGAAATGCAGAACTCAGGGTTGTTGACCCTGAAACTGGTTGTTCTCTTGGCTGCAATCAACAAGGAGAAATTTGCATCAGAGGGCAACAGATCATGAAAGGTACTAGTACTACTATAATATAGTGTTGCTCTGCACTTTTTCTTAATACGTTCTTGGGAAAAAATTAATTTATATGTTAATTGGCTATGCATTTACTCTTAATTTTAAATATGTCAGGATATCTGAACGATGAGAAAGCAACAACATTGACCATAGATTCAGAGGGTTGGCTTCACACCGATGATGTTGGCTATGTAGATGATGATGATGATGAAATTTTCATTGTTGACAGGGTGAAAGAACTCATCAAATATAAAGGCTTCCAGGTATATTTACAGTTAAATTTGCCTCATCATTTAGTTTTATAGAGAGAAAACATTGTGACAACAAGTAGTTAATTATATTTATTCTTTAGTTCTGCTAGGTGCCCCCTGCAGAACTTGAAGGGCTTCTTGTAAGCCATCCCTCCACTGCAGACGCAACTGTAGTCCCGTAAGCTTCTTAATAATTTGAATTATAAGTGCTTATTGTGCATATATAGTGGACATGACTGACTGACTAATAATTTCATCAATATGTTAACAGACAAAAGGATGTTGCTGCTGGTGAAGTTCCTGTTGCCTTCATTGTGAGATGAAACGGCTTTGATCTAACCAAAGAGGTTGTAAAAGAGTTTATAGCTAAACAGGTATGTAACAGTGACAATAATTATATTTTAGCTATTTCTATACAATTTGGCTAACTTCATTGATCATATCGATCAAATACAGAAAACATGAAGTGATTTACATTAGTAAATGTAAAAGACTGCACATAAGTGTATTTTTTTATGCTATTCCCAAGTCTCCATCAGGAAAGATATTAAGGAAAGACCTCAGAGCAAAGCTAGGAACCGCTGCCACTCAGACGCCTTAAATAAAAGGCTAGAACCTACCCTCTTTTTTTGACAATATCTTCCTTATTTTTTTATTTATATTATTGGTTTCACACGTGTAATTTTCGTATCATTGCTTCACGGCATCAAGTCAAAATCTGAGAAGCAGTTGCACTTATACAAAATCATTGTATTTTTATGTCCATTGCTCACCACCATGTATGTATTGTGATTTTAGATCACTAATTTTCGAGACCTTGTATTATTGGTATTATCAAATCCTTTTTTATTCTTCATCTTTTATTTTAAATCTTAACCCTCTAATTAATCAAGGGTCTAAATAGAAAGTAGAAAAAAGTAAATGGAGATTATGTAAGATGCAGCAGTGGCAATGAAATAGATTCCGATGAGGGGAAGACATAGTCTTTTAGAAAGGTTAAATCTGATGAAGTGCCTTGTGTGCCTTCTAAATTGAGCTTGAGGAGTGGGGTCACACTACATCCAGAACTGATGTCAAACAGTGAAACAAAACTTAGACCATATGCAACTGAAACAAAACTTGAAAAGGAGAATGCAAACAGTGAACTACACTATTTAGTCATGTCTTGCGAGAAAATATTAACTGATACATTCTGTGAAGCTTTCCCACCTCTGTACCCAGTTGTTGTCATCATCATTTGCTTTATATTCAGCTTTAACTATTATATAATATATAATTTGAGGTGTATGAAATATGAATTTATATCTACCTATTTGTGGAGTGTGGCCTTTGCCCTCTTTCATTTTTTTTAATGACCATGTTGTGAATTTTATTTTGTACTAATAAACTAAGAACTGGTTTTGGCATTTCTCCAGCATGGCATGTACCAACAGTTTCTATTTTTTTTTCCTTTGCTAATCCTTTAATATCGAAGGTGTTATATATGCCTTGTGGAGTATGAGGATGGAGACAACATGCAAGTTCTGCCTTGTCATCATCAATTTCATACAACATGTGTAGACAAGTGGCTGAAGGAGGTTCACAAGTATGTGGGTGTAGGGAGTTGGGAGTCCTTTTGGATAACTATATGGCTAAAAACTTTAAATCTATATAAAATTTATTACTGTGGTGTATCGATTGATATCTGGTACTGCGGAACCTATCTAGTAAATAGCACAAAAATATAAAGAACATAGATGAGTGAATTTTGTGTCTATTTTTAAATTAGAAGCACTTTAATATAAAGCAATGCTGGTAAACACTAGATATTTGCAAAACTATATGATGGTGAAATTTTGAGATTGACAAAATTGACTGAATGTTGTGCCATCTTATGAGCTGTTAGCATCAATCATAGAAGATTTAAGGCTATTTTCTTAAGGGCCCAAGATCATGTGAAGGTACAGCCAACAAAAGAAGAAAAGTGTCAAAGTACAGTTTGAGGAAGGAGATTAAGTGCTCCTCCAGTTACATCCTTACTGGATGTAAACCTTGGCAAGAAAAAGGTTTGAGAAGTTGGGTCCACAATACTATGGCCCTTATCAAATTAAAAAAAAGGGTGCACCAACTTACAAATTATTGCTACCAACAGCATGCTCATTATTTAAGAGAGCTGTTGCCCCTTCCTCAGTGGTTCAACCTCTTCCTTCATTGATAGACAACATGGAATTACAAGTCACCCTGAATCTGTCCTAGTCGCCCATAATAATGCTTCAGGAAAAGTACAGATGCCCACTTGTGATGATTCTTGGGAATTGTTCAGTATCATACATCAGCAATTCCCAGAATTATTAACTTAGTCATCAATATATTAGCACTGGTATAAAGAAGTTCTTAGTTAGATATTTTGGTGTTGTAGATAACAAAAAATAGAATAAAAACCCCATGTCACACTAGTCCCTAAAATGCAAGCTGTATCACGTGGTGAGGCTCATTGGTTCTAGATTTTTTTTTTAAAATGTAGATACTTGTCAGTTGTACCATCTTTTCAATAATCAGTTTATGAACTTGAGCAGGTTGTCGTTGCATATGGTGCTGAAAGTGATAAAAGTCTTGGTATTCCAGGGGAGGTAAGCTTGATTTATTAAGCGCTTTTCCTTAATTTGCTAGAATTTTTGGTGTTTCATTGGTTTTGCCTATGGTGTAAGCAATGGCTTAATGTTCTTTTATTTTGTGATGGCTATGCATTAACTGATAGTTTGAGTTGCTCTTGTTTCAATTCTTTTAATATTCCTTTCCTTCTCAGAACTTGAAAGGGATACATTCAGCTATAGAGTTTGTTTGGTGGTATAATGGGCACCCAGATAGGTGAAATCTTGAGCCAGACCTAAAGAGCACTGAGACAGGAGAGCCTTTGGCTCTTAAAATTCTTGACAAGGAGAAGGTGCTAATATAAGAGGGAATAGTACCCTCAACTGGTTAATCTATAAATCTTAAATCATTTGATTGAGCACAAGAATGAATACTGTTCGGAGGTAAAGAAAGATGTTTGTTGTCAAAAGGAGCTTTAAATTTCATTTCATTTTGTTTCTGTGTATGGAATAGGCTTATGTGAGAGTTATAAAGCTGGTTTTCACCAAACAACCTAAAAGGCTGATGGCTGGTTAACTAAATAAGGGAAAGTTGTTTGTTCTTATAGCCTAATGGAGTGCGTTCAAGTTAGGAACCCGTTTATGCTATTGTTATTTGCTAACTATTTTTGCAGAATTTAATTATGTAATGTCAATTCAGATATGTACTTTAAATTTTTAATCAGATAGTCTCAGGAGGGGAATCACGTTATTCTAATGTCAGGACTGATTCAAATGCCATAATTAATGTAACTTAGTTTCTCCGACTATTTTTACATTTTCAGAAGCTGAGTTATTTTTTCTTTTGTTGAAGGGATATATCAAATTTCTAAAATGCAAGTTGTTTTGTTTTAGCTTGATGCTTGCATGCACAAGTGCCATAATCTATGTCCAGCTATCACATTTGGAAGTAGTTATTGTGAAAATTATAATAAGCTGAGTCTCTTTTCCCTTTTGTATAATAACAAAATCAAAGATGCTTCCATTTATTCTATTGTTACTGGTATTGTTTATAACACTATTTTCAGAGTTGTGATTATTATAGATAATTGTGTAATTCATTACTGCTTGTTCAGTGTTAATTCCATTGAACTACTCTGTTAATGGATTCATTTTGCGACAAGGCTACTGGTGGTGGAGCACACAAATTTGCTGACCTTTTCAAAGAAAGACTTGGACTGAGTCTTGACAAAGAAGATGAAATGAGCTGTCTTGTTGCAGGAGCAAATTTCTTGCTGAAGGTGGATCAAACTCTTGGAATTATCTGTTTTCTCTTGTATTTTATTTAATAATGATCTTGATAGTTACAAGACCATCCTGTGAGTTGAAAAAGTTTGTTCAAATTGACACTAAC
>PYAF01003491.1:851259-862843 GCA_007407185.1 Glycine tomentella | reverse complement strand
ACCTTTTCAAAGAAAGACTTGGACTGAGTCTTGACAAAGAAGATGAAATGAGCTGTCTTGTTGCAGGAGCAAATTTCTTGCTGAAGGTGGATCAAACTCTTGGAATTATCTGTTTTCTCTTGTATTTTATTTAATAATGATCTTGATAGTTACAAGACCATCCTGTGAGTTGAAAAAGTTTGTTCAAATTGACACTAACAACATGTTTCCTTATCTACTAGTTAACATTGGATGTGGTGATTGGTGAATCTAGTTGTCTCATGTTCTTATTCACAAGCACAATTTGTTGAAAATAGGCTAAATAGCAGTAATGCCATGTTAATGTCTTGACTTGCTTAATTTTTCTGCTTCTATTCTAAATGTCACACTTGTTTTCTTTGCTACTTGTCAGGTTTGATTGCTTTTCCGTTTCTGAAATTGAGGTAAAATTAAAGTTTAAAATCAGTTTACATTCCAACAATTAATGTAACAATTTGTATATTAAACCATGAAACTGAATATTGAATGAACTATTAGATAAAAAATGATCAAGTAAGAAAGTGAGGGCTTAGGTAGTTGCATTTGTGATGATAGGGTTTATAGACCGCAGCATCAAAAGCCTTGCACTGCGTTTCTCCCTCCTCCTTTCAATCTCAAGGTTCTTTGATTTGTACATGCTTGTGTCATCATCATAGTTCCTCTTCCTACTCATCCTTTGTCTGCTACTAACATTTTCAGTTCCATAGTAAAACATAAATGATTCTCATCTTGATATTCCATTTGTGTGAAAAATAGGCCTTGCGGAAAGGGAAAAGACAAACAGGTATTGAAAAAATTGAGAATTTGCAGGTGGCAACATAAGTGCTTCTCATAAAGGCATCATGTCAGAGAGACAAAGTACATCGATGCCTGTTTTGAGGGCCTTTTTCTGTGGTCCCTAGTTAATTCAGGTAATTAGTTTCTTATGACAAATGAGAAATATATTCGTGTTTGGCCATTTAAATGTGCCTTCTGCTTGTTAGAATCTTCGTAACAAAATTTGATTATGAACTAAGGTTCTTTTTTTTTTATAGTAAAATGCAGTTAGAAATCGCATGGAAGCTGTCCATAAGACCATATGTTTGGCTTTTGCTATATGGTTTGTTTTTATCATCTCAAGCTACCTTGTTATTTAAACAACTTATCTGTGTAATTATGTCAGGTACATTAAAAGAGAGCACTTCGCAGATGTTATTGAAATCTACAATAAGCTATATTGGGAGTAAAAGAAGCGGCTGTTCAAAGTTGCATATCTTGTTTTGGTATTTGTATTTTCTATAGTCAGGTATTACGGTTAGAAATGCATTCTTATGTAAATTCACTAAATTGTCAACTACTATTTCAAAGGAAAAGTTGGTGACTATTCTCTCATCTGCATGTGTTTCAGCCTGGTATGGACCCTTACCGAGGATGTGCATTAATTGGTTGCTTGCCTTCCATGCCATCCGTATGTTTCCATTACATCTTATGAGTTGAATTTGATTGGCAAGATCCATGGTTAGAGCAATCCGTGATGAGCCAAGCTCTTTATAGAGGGGGGACATGTGACAATCTATATTGGTGCTAAAGCAAGAAACATAGAAGCTTGAGAAGGTGTGATTCTCTAAGTGAAGTTTGAGAAGGTGTGATTCTCTAAGTGAAGTTTTATATTCTTTCTGTGATCTAGAGTGCTTTAGGCAGGAAAAGAGTTATTTAAGCTCTCATTGTGGTTTAGGCACAAACGTAAACGCCTTTTGTTTAATATGTATATTTTTATTGTCATATTTGCTTCCTCTGCATGGTATCTTTTTTATATTGGTTTGTGTAATTTGATTTTAATTATCTTAAATTTTCTATTTTTTGGATGCTATTTTTTAACTTGAACTGTATGGGAGAATGAAATTATGACAATGTGGTGTATTTTTTAAATTTAGTTGGTAGTAATAAAACAAATAAATTTCAATTTCCGTAGACATTCCAAAAAAAAAAAAAACAACATAGGGAAACAAAGACGGTTTTCATGAAAACCATCTTTGAATGGTGGCCTACAAAGACGGTTTTTACGAAAACCGTCTTCGTATCCTTTCTTTTAAAATAAAAAAAATTCAAAATGGAGGGAAACAAAGACGGTTTTCGTAAAAACCGTCTTTGAATGGTGGCTACGAAGACGGTTTTCTTATCCTTTCTTTTAAAAAAAAAAAATTCAAAATAAATAGAAACAAAGATGGTTTTCTAAAAATCGTCTTTGAATGGTGTCATACGAAGACGGTTTTTCGAAAACCGTTTTCTTTTCATTTATTTTAAATAAAAAAATCTATAAAATAAATAGAAACAAAGATGATTTTCTAAAAACCGTCTTTGAATGGTGGCATACGAAGACGATTTTTCGAAAACCGTCTTCTTTTCATTTATTTTAAAATAAAAAATAATAAAATAAATAGAAACAAAGACGATTTTCTAAAAATCATCTTTGAAAGTGCACAAATAAAGACGGTTTTTACGAGAACCGTCTTTGTATCTATTTTAAAAAAAATAAAAAAAAATAAAAAAATTTACAAAGACGGTTTTTAGAACCGTCGTCGAAAGTGCCAACTTACAACGATACCCGCAACAAAGACGGTTCAAGAACCGTCGTCGTTTCTCCCGTCTGTAGTAGTGACAAGAAAATCTGTTTCACAGTATCATAGCTGCTTCACACTAATGCTAATGACCTGGCCCTTTCCTGCAGGTCAAACAGGGGTACTTCGTACTTGTGAATTGTGACCTATTTAAATATGAAACACCAGAAAGGGATGACAGTGGAGTCACAACCAAGCCATCTGTCACCATGAACATTGATGGTCCTTTGGAAAATCCTTCATGACTCACACAAACTACTGATAAACAATCAAGGATATGCAGGTGAAGTACCAAGGCCCACACACAACTTATTGATGACCTCCATTGTTAGAGATTATGCGCACAATCTTAAAATAAATTAGCAGAAGCATAATAAAACAAAGGAAGCATAATGAAAGAAAGAAACACATGAGCATTTACTTGGTTTGATAACTAGGGGAAACCTGGTTACCTACATCCAAGGGAGCAAGGGAGTTGTAATCCCTTTCACTTGCACTAGACAATAAAAGAGTTACAAGAGTATACCACTCAAAGTTACATGGCCAACATCTCATAACAATGAACACAAGGTCACAAGATTATATAAAGAAAATGAAGATTTATAGGGAATCAGAAATAACCCTTTACACCAGTGTTTGGTCAGACAACACTTAAACCTTCACTGAGTTCCTCTCTTCCGGTTCCTTGCAAGAATACACCTCAAGGACTACAAGAGAACAAGACATATGAGAGAACCTTCACCTGCAATGAAAGACAAACAAGAACAGAGACCTACACTAACATCGTCTACACCATTCAACAAACAGAGCTCAAGGTATTAATCGAAGACATAAAACCCTAGTAGAGCTAGGTCACATTGGGAACGAGAAAGGAAGACGAAGAGAGAAAGGCACAAAAGCTTCGAGAGAGAGAGAGAATAAGGAAAGCGAAAAGTCAGAAATGAAAAGCGTACCAATTTCCTTCGTTGCAAAGCCTTTCGTATTCTTTCTTTGGGCTCCACATACTCAACAAACTCCACCTTGAAGCACAAGGAAACATAGTGAAAGCAAAGAAACTTGGGACTACAAGTCCAATGCCAGAGCAGGGGACAGACAAAGACATAGGGAGACAAAGAACAAACATATACAATAATAAGGGAGCATGTCAAGACCTACAAAAAACAAGTAATCACATTAGTATTTCTAAGAAATTTAAAGAAACAAAACAATCAACTTAAAATAAGAGAGGGAAGAGTTTTAAACTTCTATTATTGAACTAATTTCAGGGCATCTCTGAATTTGTTAAAAGGTACAACTTTAGCCAAAATATTTGTTGAATTGCACATATATAGTGGATATTTTCTCCACCTTCACTTTATCACCAACAATAATGTCTCTTATAAAGTGTAACCTGACATCAATGTGTTTTATTCTCTCGTGGAATGCACCATTCTTTGATAAACGAATAACACTTTGAGAATCACACATAATATATGGAATTCTTTCCCCTAATCCAAGATCAGAAACCATCCTTTTTAACCATAATGCCTCTTTTACTTTCTCGGTTAAGGCTACATACTCTGTTTCAATAGTAGACAGAGCTACTACATGCTACAAATTAGATTTCCAACTAACTATATTTCCACCAACAGTGAAAATAAAATATGTTAAGGATCTCCTCGTGTCTAAATCTGCATCACAATCAGAGTCACAATAGCCTTTTACCAGCAAAATCATTAGATTCTTTTCAAGTAAAATTTAAACAGAAATCAGAAGTACGATTAAGATATCTTAACATAGTGGACATAATGCTTGCTGAAGTATGTAAACGACTTGAGGCAAAGAAAATAGAGTTGAATATAACTGACAGATTCAAGGGAAAGTTGATTGAGGAAGGTAACAGTGCCAGCCATGGAGCAAGGCTTTTGAAGAGGGAAATAACTAGACTACTTAAGTACACATTGGCAGAGAAAATACTTGAAAATGATGATAAAGAGGGGAGAGCTCTGTAAACGTGGACCTGGACAATAATGGTGATGTGATAATCTACTAGTCTTATTGTACTCCTAGTAATGGTAATTTTGACAAATGTTTTTTTTTTTAATTTCTGTTTTGAGGGATATTGATTTGTATATTTTGTCACCAGTTTTGTAAGTGTACATTAAATGGAATATAACCAAAGTATAATTAAGGTAAAAGGATGTGTGTTTAATTATTGGTTTAGGAACGCTAGTGACACTTTTTTAATTGAACACTTCTAGCTTCTAATTATCAACCTAAGTCATCAGATTTCACAATATCAATTAAAAGTATAACTAAAATGAGAATTAACAATAAATGGAAAAGAAAAAACAAATTAATGACTATAAGAACTATGTTTCTGATTTCTCATTCTCTTCCGTAACTTGAAACAAGTGGCTGAGACCAATTGTCAGGGCCGAAGTAAGAGGTCAAAGATGCTAGTAGTACGCGGACACCCTGCACCAACACAGTAAACTTGAGAATAATTTCAAATAACATTCGTGCAATTCAAGCTAAGGAGGTAGTACAAATTTCAAGCAAGAAAAATACACAAATTGAAAACATCTTACATCCTTGATGCCAACGCTAACCACTTTATCTTCCAAGTCATTAACGGGAATGCTCATGCTGCTTAGTAAAGATTTAACAAAATTGGAAAAGTAGGAGATTTAACATGCAGTCCACTTTCCTATATGTAGAAGTTAGATAGCAAACAGTAAGCCATGTTGATGTTTTGTGAAATGTGTGATCAGTGTAACAATAATATTTGGGATGGCTCAAGACAGTAAAATTTGGAGAGAAGGAAAGAGCGAGATCGAAGCCGCTACTTGATAGTTTTTCTTCTGTGTCTTGTCCTTCTTGTTATTGTTGGCTCAATCGACTCCAACTAGTTTCGGTCGGCTTGTCTGACTCTCATAAGCAATGGCTTTTTTTGTTTGATAGAAAAATAATTTGACCAAAAAAATTTAAAATTATTTAAATAAAAGGTTTAAAAATAATTAGGATTTTATTTTAAATTAAGGTTAAAGTACTAAATGGAATTTTTTAATGAGAAGAAAATTATGAAAGTAATATTTATTTAATTAAGGCACGTATTTCTATGTTTATCGATATGATCTGATATTTTAAGATTTGAAGTTTAAAAATTATTTTAAATTAATTAAATAAAAATAATAATATTTGAGAGAAATAAAAATATATGAAAATTAAATTATGTAAAGTATATAGTAGTAAGAGAAATAGTGAACCTTAATGAAAAGGAACCGTCTAAAATGATTTTTGAAATTTTTCTCGTTCAAAAATGAATACTAATTAACTAATTTATGTAGTATACTAATAGGAATGAATTTTATAAAATGAATACCTAGAGATTACGATATGTTAACTGATTTCATGCTAGAATGCAAACAATATTGCACAGTTGATATGGAATTACAGGGGCGAAATTTAGGGCATAGAAATGATATTATAACGCAGATCACCATAATGGAACACTGCATGCAAATGCAATTTACACTACCTCCACTAATTAAGGTGCTGCTTTTGGAAAGTGTTGAGAAAAGCAATAATGACTATGGAGAATATTGCGTAAAACCCGCATCAGCCACCAAGTTTGACTAGCTAGTTAAATGGTACATTCTTATTTATATGACCAAATCCACTCTATTACAAAATGAGGATGAAAATGAAGAACGTGACCGTGTTTATGCTGATTTTTGTGTTACTGTATAACATTCTATCGTGTTTGGATGAGCTTCATCACTTAAGTCTCTATATTTCACATATAACATGCTCTATGAAACTAAATTCAACGGTGAGGCCAGATATATATGTTTGTCATTTTATTTTGAAATATAATCATGACAATAATAATATTTCTGATTATTATTATATATGATGATGATGATGATGCGTAAGCCACTTTTTTAATTTTTTGCTTCTATTTTTCAACAATACTTGGCTTCTAGCTTCCACAACATTGCACTAATACATGCGCTATACCTATATATATATATATATATATATATATATATATAAGTTTTTGAAATTCTGTCATCAAAGTACACTTCTACTTTAATAAAAGGTTGTTGAAGATTGAAGAGATGGATTGATCCACGTATAACGTACGGTCTACATTGTCTGAGTGCTGCAATGCAAAAACTTGGTACTCAACTAGTATACCAATTCTAATCACTTTTATTCTCTTTTACACACTTCTTACCTTTGCTTATTATCTGTGTAAATCCTATTAGGAGTAAGGGCCCTATTTTTTTAACTTCTATGTTAAATTTCTTAATTAGGTGATTTGAAATAACAAAAAAGGAGAAATATAAGTAAAATACTCATAGAACTTTTTTAATTTTTTTATCTATTAAAAAGTACTTCTTAGAACCACTTTTAGTCTTTTTTTTTTTAAATTATGTTTTGTGCAATTTTTTACTTTAAGGAGAAAAAAAAAATCCAAAATAACGTGTTTTTTTTCCGGGCCAATATCTTAAGCAATCCTACCTTGAGAACCAAATTTGAGAGCGTGAGGCCAAGTGTCTCTCGATTTTCTATGGCTTGATTCAATTTAATTTTTGCTAATTCAATTTTTTGATTTAATATATACATATTTAGTTAAACTTATGACTTTAAGTTGTCTAATACAAGACTAGAATTGAGTTCAGCTAAAGTAAAATGATTTGCAGTTATCTTCATTGGCCATGGCCCTGAAATCTGAATAACAATTATCCTCTGGAGAGAACAGAATTACATTTTTGATCTCTATGCCTTGTGACGTAAAGAAAATTTTGTTTTTGATAGGGATTTTGCACTAAAAAAAGCATAAGCTGATATCTTCACTTGGATATGGAAACATACTGCTAGGCTTGGACTTTTAAAGGAAGTCCCCATGCTCAAGCCCAGACCCCAATAAAATTTTAAATTGCGCGCAGGGAGATCGCATATATAGCTCTTCTAATTTATTAATACTTCAAATTTTCCCCAACAAAAAATGTTTTGGTACATTCCAATTAACAAAATGAAGAGAAGTTTTTATTTTCTTGACAATATTCATTGCATCCGGGGGGCAGTCTCCTAAAAAAAATCTACTGATAATTTGTTTGAGGTCAAGCTGATTCTAAAGTTTTGACAAACTTTTTAGCCTGTTACAATAAACAAAAGATACAAATGAGATAGAAAACAGCCCAATTTAACATGTTAAAGCACGATGGGTTTTGTGAGAATGTTTGTAGGAACTAGGAACAGAGTCAGATCAAGGCTCACATGTCAGGGTGGTCGAGTTTATCCATGATAAAAATTTAAATTAATATGTTTGTTTTAAATTAAATATAGGAAAATAATCATATTTTTCTTCTTCAAAAACTCAGAACCTCTTAGAGTACTAATGCAAATGTATACCAAAAATATACCCTATTTGTTTCATAATAGTAGTCGTTTAAAGAGAAGAAACATTGTTTCATTTTATCTTTTAGTGTAAAATAAGAAAAGACATTGTTTCATTATACTTGACACATGGTTAACAAATCAGGTTTGCCGTTTTAGGGAGATTGGAGTCTTAATTAACAGTTGGCAACTTTTCCTCTCCAAAGGAAGTTTTTTTTAGCTTAATTACTGTGGTATTTAACATTATAGCTCTTCTTGATGTTATAGATTTTTACAATATGAAAACTAAAATCACTATAGACTAAAATTATAATTTAACTTATTGTTTTATCACATTAATAATTCAATGTAATTTATTTTATCTGAGCTTTTATTTTTTTTCTTTCTTTTAATATTGATGGTAAAAATAATTATAAAAAGAGTTATAAGAATGCAATTTCTTGAAATAAAATGCAAGTCTAAATGGATATAGCTAACATGGATTTGTGTATAATTAATTTTTCTTCACAGTTGTCAATGTCATATGGTATTTGGGTTAACATGAAGTCAGTCTATGGGTTGACATAAGTCAATGCATATTATTTCCTTTCATTTCTTTTTCGTCATGATTGTCATTACCAGATATGATGATGGTCTTTGGTTTGACATGAAGTCAGTCTACACATTAAGGCACATCAACTCGTGTTTTTTACTTTCATTTCTTTCTTGTCAGACTTAACAAGTTTCAATAATTTAAGTCAAATTATTTTTTTTATCTTTTTGATTATTTATTTTATTCGATTGTCCACACTTTTATTAAATGTTTTGATTTAATGTTTTGTTTTCTTTTTTTCAAAATCACTGTAAAATGTTATCTTTTTCATCCAATAATGACAATGCATAAGCGGAGCTTTGAAATTGCAACCATTTAAAATAAAATTTAATAATTTTTAAAAAGTTATAAAATAATAAAAGAATTAAAAAATATAGTGGAGATTAGAAAACTTCCACTATGACAAAAAATAAAAATAAAATATAATTATAGTGAAAACTATTCAATTTTATATTATAGTAGAATATTTTATCATTAAATATAGAAAAATATTTTATATATTAATATTTTATATAATAAATATCATAGTTATTCTTAAAAATAATAATATTCATTTTTATTTTCATAATTTTTACATAAAATGAATATAAAATTTTAAATATTAATATTAATAATATAATAAATATAATATATATATATATTAATAAAGTATTCATTTTATTTTAATATATTATTTTTATTATATGTAAAAATTCAAAATTTAAAAATATATTTTCTTAGAAGAATCTAACGATTTACCTCCTTTAGCAAAAAGAATCTAATGATTTTTACCTGCATAATTTCCCTTCGGATTTTAGTAAGGATGTTAGAGACATGAAATAATTTATCTTTCATCCATGTTAACTTTTAAGAACAACTTTTTGATGAAATTGTTAACAACAATTTAACCAAATAGATGGTGCTATTGTCCAACACGGCTTCACAATTTGACCATCGTGTTGCAAGTGACTGATTCATACTAGGAAGCAAAGAAATAATAATAGCGAACAAGATTGGATAAGCATGCAATTCGAGACTCAAAAATTATATTGTTTAAATTAAAGTAAATAATTTATTCATGAAAAATATTATACAAATTAAAATAGTGCATTTTATTTATTGTATTTCTATTTTACTTCTATCTTTCTTATTTTTTTCTGTATTTCACTTTTAATCCAAATAGAACATTAATCAATAAAATCAAACAGTAACTTCTAAAATAATTTAACAAGAAAGAAAATATGTTTTAGAACTTTTCTCATCCGATCCAAAGATGAATACTAAGTTATAGTACATGGAAGAATAATAAAAATGAATACCAAGACATATATGATATTCACGAATGTGGATGGATGTGAATTGTGAACTTGACATTCCGTATTAGTTAATTAATCTTGATAATTTGACTAGGTCAACAACTATTTTAAAAAGCTAGTCACATATTAATTATTTCTACACATACTTTCTTCAACATATTAATTATTGCAACTTGCAATTGGCCATGGTTTATGCTAACTACTAATTAAGCTAGCTAGAATGCAAACCAATAAAAATAAAAAAACCGAACAAACAATATATTGGATAGCTGATATATGAAGCGTACAATTTGGGGCTTAGATCGAAAAGATATTATGATGCGAACGCTGCATGCAATTTCCTTGATGTGGAAATCAAGGTGCTGCATTTTTAATTTTTATGGTATTTAGAAAAGCAATAACAAGTGAAAGAAATAAATGCGGAATAATTACGCATAAAATTGATAATGATGTTAAACCAATTATGCCTACATTTCTGGTTGTTACATATATTTTATAGAAAAAGAAAATTATCACAAATCAATTACACCAAAAAAATATAAATGATATTTTCTCTCATGAATGTTTTTTTCCTCTATTTCTATTTTCTCTTTTTGGAATTGATTATATAATAGTTCCAATAGGGTGATATTTATACATGCACGGCCAAGTTACATTTCACTTTTTTTTCTTCTTCTATTTTTATTATTCAATACTAAAATAGTTTTCCTTTTATTTATTTTTTAAAAAAATGATACACTTCATTCATTTTATTAGGTTATATGATCAACATTTTTTAGCTTAATTATTGTGGTATTCAACATCATAGCTCTTCTTGTTATCCTGCTCTTACTGTGCTTTTTATTTTTTTCATGGATATTGGTTTGGTTCTCATGTCTGTTGTTCAGTTTTCCTTTTTTCATTAATATATTTTTTTTTCTTAAAACAATATTATCTTTTTATTACCTTTTTTGTTAAAACATTAGGTTTAATTGGTCCTTCTTTAATTTTTTTATCAACTATTTTGATTTTTTTTTGTGATTTTAGTCTTCACATTTAGAAAACTTAAAATTTTGTTTAGTCTTTAATTTTGTATATGTTTTATTATGTTAGTCTAATTAAACTTTATACCTAACATATTTATTTAAAGTGTTTTTAAAAGATAATTTAATAATTAATAATTAAAATATAAAAAACAATGCAAATTGATAATTGAATCAAATTAAAGTTACAGATTTTTTAAAATATGAGAATTGAAATCATTGTTTAAGAATTATAAAGAGACTAAAATAGTAATGTAGTTTATTATTTTTATCACATTAATATATAATTCCATTTAATTTTTGTTATATGACCACTTAATTTTTTTTTAATTTTCTTTTACTGTTACTATTGATGGGAAAAATAACTATAAAAAAAGTTGTAAGAATACAATTTCTTTGAAATAAAGGACAAGTCTAAATGGATTCATATTTACTTTTTCTTCATAGTTGTCACAATTAGAAATGATGGTGTTTAGGTTGACATCAAGTCAGTCTATGGATTGACATGAAGTTAGCTAGTGTTGTTAATTTTTTTCTATTTTTATCTTGTTGGACTTAAAAAGTTCATTTTTTTTTTGTTTTTTATCATTTATTTTATTTTATTTATCCACACTTTTATTAAATGTTTAAATTTAATCTCTTTTTTTTTTTTTTCAAAATTACTGTACAATG
>PYAF01003491.1:831878-845858 GCA_007407185.1 Glycine tomentella | reverse complement strand
GTTTCACCCTACATGATATCATGTTCTGTTCTGATTATTTCAAGTATCTAGAGACTAGAGAGTATGCACTCCCTTATTGGATTTCACACTTTCCATGTGTTTATGGCTTGACAGCTTACTTGTGCATTATATTCTCAACATTTCATATTTTGAGGTGTTTTCTAGCTTTTTATATATGTTTTTTATGATTTTGTTTTTTGTAACTTTTTTTAAATTACAATGATAGTCTAAGTCTCCTTATCTACCATTTATTCTTGTCTTCCTAAATCATGTACCTTTGTCTTTTTTCAAGTCATTAGCAATGGATCATAATGAAGTTAATACAAAAGAAATGGCTGAACAAATGATACAGATTGAAAGGGCATCTGAACACTGTATCAACATTGTACATGTTACAGATGTGGTAAGCTATTATGATCATTTAGTTTCATGTACATATACCATTATGTAGATAACTGATTGCCTATTGGTTTTTATCATACATGTAGCCGTATGCGGAGATTCCTAGAAGCCGGGCACTGAAATGAAAAGACCAGCTGGAAGAGACATGGCATCTAATTGATGCTAATGGTAATCACCATATGGTAAAGTACAACATGTGTCAGAAAAATCCTCAGATTCGCGCAGGTTGGCCATCACTTAGACAGTTCTATAATCTTGAAGGTAATTGTCAAGTAACACTGACACATTATGGAGAATCAGTGTTTCTTATTACTGTATTTAAAACTGCCTTTGAGCCCAAAGCATTTCCAAAATGGCACTCCCTTTACAAACAAAATCCTGAGTCTTCTTTTTTTCGTGTTTGGCTGAATGAGTATAAGGTTTCTGCAAGTGCATTGGTAAGTTTCGGCTAAATACTCAAATTTATATATTTTTTTTATGCTTACTACATATATTTGACATTTTTTTGTGATTTCAGGATGTTCCCAGTGAACTGTATTATTACCTTAAGGATACAGGTTTCACAACAGTTTGTTTTGAGGGACCAGCGGTATGCAAGATTGTATTTAATCACTGGAGAAAATCCGCTAAATTAGGTGCTGGTTGGAAGGCTTTTGCACGAACAAACGATTTAAAGGCCGATTCCAAGTTTATCATGGAATTTCCCTACCCAAGTTGCAACATAGCTCACTGGTGGATATGTTCATTGTAACAATCAGCTTTGAATACTTTCAACTTTTATATTTTCTATGTTAATTGAAACTTTATGCAACAGTGACAAGTTGTTCTAGACTACCTATATGGTTCATATTTGTATGGATATATATGTATATGTATATAAGTTGGTTTTATATTTTATTTGTCTTTTTTTTCAAAATTGTTTATTTTTTTTTCATTGTTATACTCTTACATTTTATTTGTAAATTTGCTTATACAATAATTCTTAATCATTAAACATTAAAAATATCTTATACAAATCTAGCATAGCATGGCGGAGCGAAGCGGAGCCGTCCCGTGCGTATGCGCACGGGTACTAATACTAGTTTAGTAAATATTGAAAAAAAAAATCTCACGTGTCGAGTGGAGGTGAGATCTCAAACTAATAAATAAAATACTATGAATTGTCTTTTCTCTTCCATGGAAATTGAAAAAGATGAATAGATTTTTAATAAAATTGAAGATAAATTTTTAAAAATATTATAATTATAAATAAGTTTAATATCAACAACTAAACTAATTAACTTTTTAAATAAACATAAAAATTATGTCTTATAGTTAGGATTCTTATTGGTATTTTCTTTATATTCATATATTAACAAAAAAAAATCTTATATATTAAATTTAAGTATTAATAAATCTAACTAATTTTATTATATATAATATCATTATTTCTAAATTATTGTTCATTTAATTTTAAAAAGAAATCCCCTTAATTCTGCAACTGAATATTAAAGCCCTAAAGAATTATAAAAAGAAATCTGATTCAAGCAATACTAATTCTGCAACTGAATATTAAAGTTTGTTCTTTTGTGTTTGTTAGTTTATGTATAGTATTATTGATATGTCCTTAGGTATTATTTGTGTAAGAGGTTTGTGCTTAAAGAAAAATAAAGGCTAGATTTGCATACTGACTAGCATTATTTTTTTCCCAGGTTGGGCATTGCGTTATGTTTGTTGTCTTCTCTCAGGTACTAATCAAAATCACACTTATGTGAAGTAAGTTAATGAAATTAACCTATGACAAGCAAAACAGAATGAATTTCAACATCAAAGTACCGTGAAATTCGAATTGGCTCACTATTGATGTTCTATTTTTTCAGCTATTTGTGCTTTAGCTATTTCACTTGCATTTGAACTAGATTGGTGTAACTGGTGTGGGATTGGTTACCTGAATTCAATTATCAACAAAGTAGCAATTTTATATACGAGTTGTTGGATGGATTTTGTTAACCATTAATGTTATAAGTAGTAAATATACATGATCAAACAAAATATGATAGAACATCAATTGATAAATTAGTAAAATAGAATATTGAACACCGTATATCAGTTTTCATCAAAATATAATAAAAGTTGGTGTACTAATTGCAATGGCCCTCAGGTGCTTTTGGTTTTTGCTTGATGGCCATAGGTTTGCTGTGTAACTTTCAAGTTGGTATAAAATATTTTAATGGATGTAACTCCATTTCGAGAAGTGTAAGTTAGCCTTACAGTCTCAAATAGAAAGATTGTATTGATTCAGGGACCAATTTTTATTTGTTTTTGGTATGAACTATTATTAGGAGGATGACATGTTATGTTACTCCTGTTTGTTCATTTGTGATTTTAGGAGACATCTATTGCATTGATGGTTATTGACGAGGATGGGAATGTGCAATCTGTGCGTGATCAGCCTGTCTTTGATGTGTGCAGAGAAGGAGTAGGATTAACGAGGAAATGAAAGCCTTTGTTTTTTTCTTTAATGGGCTCATTCTGTGACCATACAGGATTAAGGTTGAAGAGTGGTATTGTAAAAATTAATTGTGTATTGTATTTTCACATTTCAACATACATTTTTTGAATAACTCTATATATATATATACGAAATAACTTGGCAAAATATGTTTGTTGCTGGTCATTTTACTTGTATTTATCTTTTATGTAAAAATTATATTATTGAATATAATTTTTAATTAATAAATTAAATTTATAGCCATAATTTATTAACAGTGTACTGTTAAAAAAAACAACCATTCAACGACAGTTATAGAAGAACCGTCTTCGAATGTAAGTTTCAAAGACGGTTGTTACCAAAAACCGTCTTTGATTCATACTTTCAGAGACGGTTGTTCTGAAAAACCATCTTCGTATCTCAGTTTCAAAGACGGTTGTTCGTAAAAACCGTCTTCATATCGTAGTTTCAAAGACGGTTGTTCTGAAAAACCGTCTTCGTATCGCAGTTTCAAAGACAGTTGTTCGCAAAAACTGTCTTTGTATCTAACTTTCAAAGACGGTTATTACATATAACCGTCTTCGTATCCGGTTTTCAAAGACGATTGTTACATAAAACCGTCTTCGTATCCAATTTTCAAAGACGGTTGTTACAAAAAATCATTTTCGTATCTGACTTTCAAAGATGGTTGGAAGAAAAAACCGTCTTTAAAACTTTTGTGGGAAAAAAACGCTACATACAAATACGGTTGTGACCAATAATCGTCTTCGTATCATAGTTTCTAAGACGGTTGTCAGCAACAACCGTCGTTGAAAGTATGGTTTTATTTTTTTTAAAAAAAAAATTTCAAACTAAGACGGTTGTTCAAAATAACTGTCGTAAAAAAGTAGAAACAAAGACGGTTCAATAACCGTCGTTGAAAACCTTAATTTTCGACTACGCAAGATTCGAAGACGATTCATGAATCGTCGTTAAAGACCGCCTGTGTAGTAGTGAATTGATTTTCTGAAGATTTCTATCTTTCTGCTCAAAGCAAATTTTGACAGATTTGTTCTTCTAAAAACCTCCTATTGCGAGATTATTTGAAAGGATAAAATCTGCTCCCTGTGATTTTCACTCAAATGATACTAGCAATTGGTCTCATCCACTTGTTGACCAAAGTTAAGGAGGGGAACTGAGTAATATTGTTCTGTATTTCGGATACATTGAGGGCAGAAGCTATATAATCACCACTATAGTTACTAGTTTGTAGCCCTTTTAATTTGAAATCTCATTTTAGTTTTAATTGATATTGTTAAATCTTATTACTTGCCTTGATAATGAAAAATGTTCCATTTGTCCTGATTTTGCATATTATCTTACTATTTTAATTTGTAGGAAAAATTGATCATATAAATGAGGTTTACTATATCTAACTATATCTAACTATCTATCTATCTATACAAATAGATATGGGTTAGTTAGCCACCCCTATGCATATATCTATTATACATATACAAAACAAAAAGTTATTATTGAGGGTGTGTAAGAGTATTTTAACGTAAATTAAAACGGGAAAAAATCAACTTTTATATCATGAGTAAATTTGTGGGTGTCATGACAAAATACTACACTATCGTGTGAAGAAATGAATTCATTTTTATATAGTCCAAAATGGTAAACTTACACGTGACTATCACTAAAGGGTCACTATATACATGAACACTCTCCACGTTAGCACTGATGCATTAATAGTGCTTATTCATTCTCCAAGTTTTAATCCGGACATGTTTATCTGTCCTTCTTATCAGCCTTGCTACAGGAGCACGAACTTCAACTTCTATAGGAGCACGAACGTCTATTGTGCATATCTGCATACCATATTCCATTATTATCTTATCAACATATCACTAACAAACAAAAGACCAAACTCTACACTATAAGTACAGTCATACAGGTTCTCTCTAAACACATGACTTGAATACATTCTCTAAATCTCAAACTCATTTATTCCATAATAATTGATGTATTTACTTGAACATCAGAGTGTTTTTTCTTTGTTTTGCATATTCCTCCTCTAAACAAGACTAACCAATTCACACCAATTCACACGTGAAATTTTCAGATTTTGATAATAACACTTTTAAATTATTCGAAAACGTTACCGATTGATCATGACATCACATAGCTTCCAAGAAGAATTATATATAGAGACACATCTATTTCAAATCACGTGTTCCTTGTTAGTTTGTTAATAACCTGATTTTTATAGTATGGAGTTATAGTCAATAGTTATAAATGATTTTTCAATTTTTTCCTTTAATAAAAAATTATTAAATTGATCCTTATCAATTAAAAAGGCAGTCAAATTCTAATGTTTATAAATTAATTATATAACCTTTTAACACCAGAAGCCTATCGATTCAAATCTTGTGATCTGAAAATTAATTTTATTGACGCAAATGTGTGTGTATATATATATATATATTCAAAATAATTTTAAATGTTGTCTATGGTATAATTCAAGACACCGAATGTTTTACAATGATCGAAGAACTAAAAAAAAAATGATAAAAATCCTAACATGATGTTAGCTGCAGTTCTCATTACTCTGATTATTAATGCGCATGGGATTCATTCGGTGAAGTCATAGTGAAGGCTACTTTGTTAAGAGAAATCATTTTAAGTAAGAGTTTGCATCCAGAGAATGGGGTTTCATGCATACAGGAATCTTGGAAAATAGTTAATTGGTCGTAAGGGATTTTGGCACCTTTAGCTTTATTAGATCTCTAGTACGTACCCTTGTAATTTCTCTAAACAATCTTGGCACACCTTGTGCTCTGATTGGATCTTAATAATATTGTCTTTGCCTACCAAAAAAAACGATAATAATCCTTGAACAACAGCATTATGACTTATTGTATGTAGAAATTTGGATTCTGTATCATTATATAAAACAACACATGCAAGCTACATATGTTACATGTTTTTAAAATTTGAAAACCTACTCAAACTGTCCACGACATAGTAGTAGCAATTTGAGCAGACCAATTCCATGTAGTAAAACCATGCTTGCCTCCAGTAAGGATTGATGTATAAAGCTATTGCAGTTGCCAACAATGCTGCTGAGTATGACACTGCAAAGCTCACATAGAAAACATACATGTCCACCAAACAACCACTGTCTACATGAGTGTGTGAATCATTTGGTATCATAGTAGGTGGAGGATTGCAGCTTTTTGACAGTGGAGGTCCACAAAGGAAGGGGTTACCTTCATAGCTGCTATTTTCAAAGGTCGAAAATTGTCCTTTCCATTCAGGTGTTGCGCCCGATAAGTTATTGTGTGCCACACTTAATACTTCAAACGAGGTTAGCCCACTCAGTTGAGGAGGAATTTGACCACTCAACTTGTTAAATGAAAGGTCTAAACTCTCTGTTTGTACCAAATTGGAGAATGTAGCTGGAATTTGGCCAATCAAATCATTATGAGACAAGTTCAATGCTTTAACTCTTGTCAAATTTCCAAGATCAAATGGAATATTCCCATTCAGTTTATTGTGGGACAAGTCAATTCCAGACATATAAGCAAGGATGCTCCTTGTGTAAGTGTCGGTTCTCTTCTTTGAAGTGAAATTTACTTTCTCTTCTACATTTGGTAAGTGTGATGAGACATACTGATCTTGGCCTGTAGGACCGGACAATCTTTCCAAAAATCGTTCAGGATCCTTATTCTCAAAAGATATTTTACCCAAGCAATTAAGTATTGCACCAGAAAAATTGTTATGAGAAAGGTCTAATATGCTTAAGTGTATCAATTGGCATAACTGCTTCGGTATGTGTCCAGTAAAGTGGTTACCTTTTAAAAGGAGAATGTCCAACCATGTATATTTAAGTTCTTGTATCATATCCTGAACACTATTGGTTATTTCATTGTAGCTAAGATCTAGTGTCACTAAGGAAGATGTTCCATTGAACATTCTTTTGGATAATCCTCTCAAATGATTGTTGCTCAAATGGATAAATCTCAAGGAAGGATTTACAAAAGATGGAATAGAACCAGTCAAATTGTTTTTCGAAAGATCTAAATAATTTAGATCTTCAAGTTTCGCCAATTCTAACGGAATTGAACCTTCAAAATGGTTATTGAACAAAAATAGTTGCCTTAATCCTGAAAAGTTTTTTACCAGGCTTGGAATCTTTCCCACCAAATGATTATTGCTTATATCCAATGAAAGGATGGATGTGTTAAAAATGTTGACAGGGAGTCTACCAGTAAAGCTATTATCATTCAATAACAAAGACTTCATATTATTGGGGATTGTCAAAATAGGTCCCTCAAGCTTATTGTTTGATAGTTTCAAGAAGCGGAGTTGGTGACCAACTCCAAATATGTCCTCTGGTATTTCTCCAGACAAGTGATTGTCAGAAACATCCAATGAATACAATGCGTTCATTTGGCCTATCTCACGAGGGATTGAACCTTGGATGTTGTTTCCAGACAAGTCAAGAAATTGCAAATTTGGATAAATATAACTGATATTGTTGCTAGGGATTTGGCCAACTATCATATTCTCAGAGACATCAATTTTCCATATGATTGGAAGGGGACGCATTGGTAGCTGGAAAGTACCCGTGAAAGAGCAATTTCTAAAGAGAGCTTCGGTCATTTTTGTGTTGTTTTCCAACAACCAATGAGGAAAGTCTCCTCCCAACTTCCAATTATTGAAATCTAGTTTTTTTAAATTGTTTTGGTAAAGAAGAAAATTCGGGAGCGGAAGAAACTTAGTTTTAGTTGTAGAAGACACAATAAGCTCTTGTAACTGAAATTTTGGAATCCAAGTTTGCAAACTATGTTGCGAGTCCAATAAGAATTTGTTTCCTTCACCATAGATGAACCTGGTCTTTGAAAGATTGGCAAATGGTGTGAAATAAACAGGAACTTCAAATTGGTTTTCTGCAAAACCAAAATATTCAAGTGATGCAAGGCTTGCTATGTTAGAACTGAAATTTCCAATGAAGTGATTATGAGAAATTTCCAACTTCTGGAGAGATGTCATGTTAACAAAAGTTGAGGGAAGTGGTCCCTCAAATTTGTTTTCGGATAAATCTAACAACTCCAACTTCTTTAGCTTAGACCAATCTGAAACATGAAATTTTGACAAAAACAAAATTCACTTTATTAGTGGCATAAATAAAAAGATGATAATATTTGACAAAACTAAGAAAAAATTGTATAAAATAAATGTGATGAAAAACTAAAAAATAGAATAAGATAATACAATTAACGGCAGGAGGAAGGGTTCCATTTATATCACAATCTCGAAGAGATAAAACTTTTAAAGATTTCAATTCCCCAATACTTTTGAAAAACTTATTCTCCAGGTTACTACTGCCATCCAATGTCAAATGTTCTAGATTACTTAAATTATGAAAATCTGCATAATACAAAAACAAAATTTGATATGAGCCTTAATGTGACAAAATTTTACTCATAGAAATTCATAAATATTTGTTACCTCCAGCAACAATTGTTCCTTGAAATCCATTTTCACTCATTGAGAGCATCCTAACAGATGATAAAGCTGGCAACAACTTCCTTAACTTGTTTCCATCTATCATATTCCCATCTAAATAAAGGGCATCCAATCTGCCTAAGCTTCCTGAAAGATGTAACATGAAAAACTAAAAACAATGTAAATAATTTAATGAGACAGATTTTGATAAAGTATCGATCTCAACTACGAAAGAGACAAATATATTTTGTTATAAATATAAATATATGAACTTCGGCTAAATAATGGGATTCAGAGCAGCCTGTAAGTATCATGAATTTATCTATGTCATGTTCATCGCTAAACAACCAAATAAATTATTAATTTTATTTTCTTAAATATCTTGATAGACCACAGAGTCAATGATTTTATTATAATGTAGATCAAGAATCTCCAAGCTAGTCAAAGTTGATGATCCTAGAGATAAATAGATAACCAATCATTAAACCATCATTCATGTAGAATAATACTTTCTTCACTTGTATAATTGAAGTATATACATAGGAGAATGTGTTTTTAATAGATACCAAAACATAAAAATGGTTGGCATGTAATAAAATTTGTTGGAATCATTAGATCATAAAAAATTAGATAAAGGAGGAGGAAATAGAAAATGAATTGAAACTACGGATGTGATATAAAAATAAAGATTTGCATCCTCTTTTACTTAGGATATGATTCACCCCTAGAAGTAATGATAATTGATTGTTTTGATAAGTTAATTAATCATATGTTATTTCTCTGTTTTTTTATATGTAAGAATAAAAATAAAAATATTAAAATTTATCATAATTCACATATTCTATTTAATCATTTGAGTTAAATTTTCTAAATTTCACTCTCTTTTTATTTTGGCATACCAAAAATTGATCTTGAAGTCAATTGACAATAATATAAATATAAAGACTTGAGGGATGAAAGTTCACCGAGAGCATATCCAATATTAGTGTCGTTGAAGTTGTTGTAGGACAAATCAAGGATCTCCAAAGATTTCAATTTTGATATATCTAACAATATATATATAGGGAATGCAGTTAGATATTTTCAACCAAACAAATGGTGAAAATTTCTAATATGAAAAGTATTTGGCATACCAAAAATTGATCTTGAAATCAATTGACAATAATATAAATATAAAGACTTGAGGGATGAAAGTCCACCGAGAGCAGATCCAATATTAGTGTCATTGAAGTTGTTGTTGGACAAATCAAGGATCTCCAAAAATTTCAATTTTGATATATCTAACAATATATATATATATATATATATATATATATATATATATATATAAGGAATGCAGTTAGATATTTTTTAACCAAACAAATGGTGAAAATTTCTAATATGAAAAGTATTTGACGTACCAAAAATTGATCTCGAAGTCAATTGACAATTATATAAATATAAAGACTTGAGGGATGAAAGTCCACCGAGAACAAATCCAATATTAGTGTCATTGAAGTTGTTGTTGGACAAATCAAGTATCTCCAAAGATTTCAATTTTGATATATCTAACAATATATATATAGGAAATGCAGTTAGATATTTTTCAACCAAAACAAATGGTGAAAATTTCTAATGTGAAAAGTATTTGTTAGATTTCAGATACATTTACCCCTGAAGCAATCAACTAATTCCGGCCTCCATTAAAACACCACTGCTTAGCTTTATTAATTAATGAAAAGGAAAAATGATCCTACCTTGAATATGAAGATCCGAGTCCAATTGAATTCCAGCCAAATTCAACTCTTTCAAAGATGTGAATCCCCCGAGGGATGGCAGGATGTCATTAGTCAAATAGTTGTAACTTATGTTAAGGACCTCCAGATTACGCAACTTTGAAGACAGAGTTTCAAAAACTTAAATGGAATTTGGGGGAAAATAGTACCAAAAATTAGAAGAGGTTGACGACATCATTTTAAAATAAAAAAGATAAATGTTGCTAGCCTCACCGTGGAATGAAGATGTATTCAACCTGTTATCTGTTAAATCTAGAGACTTAAGAGATGAAAGCCCATCCAAACAAGATAGAATGCCAGCAGCATCCAAATAGTTGTAACTTAAGTCAAGGAATTCCAGATTTTCCACTGCAAAGTATGTAAATTAAAGTTGAAATAATGAGTATGCCATATAATTAAGAATGATATATCTATCAAGACATAGAATTTGTACGAGAGATTAACCTCCATTCCCTACACAACCGGATATGCCATAGAATGACCAGTCGAGGTTCTTCAAATCTTTGAAGACAATAAAATCTGAGTAATTAATATATACTTCGGTGCTCTTCAAATCTTCTTCGGTCCACCGTGGAGGAGTTGGGCCACCCTCCCAGTAAATGGAGTTGGGCCACTCTCCCCGTAAATGGAGTTGGGCCACTCTCCCAGTGGAGGAGTTGCACTTCACTCCTTCCCATTGACAACAGTCTGGGCCGTCCCAAGAGAAACGGTACTCAAAACGGGAATATAGGACCAAAAGAGCATCTCTCTCTTCCTTCCAACACCCTTCACAGCATATCGCTTCCAACAAAACCAAAAACAACAAACACACACCTACAGTACTCTTCATTTTCATATTCTCTACGTAACACAATGAATTTCGTCTCCTTTAAATAACAATATTAACACCAACTACCTATACCCTGTTGTTTCTGGTCCTCTACGCGTAATCTCCAAGTCATAGTTACGTTCAAACGTGGTTGACAGGTTTCATTCATTTTCGTATCTTGTTATTGTTTTTCTCAATACCATTCAAAAAAAAAGAAAAAAAGAAAAAAAATCTTTTCGATCTAAGCCCCAAATTGTACGCTAGCTTCATATGCTTACATAAAATTATTTAATATTATCATTTTTAACAGTATTATTTAATTTGTGAAATAGAAAAAAGACTAATAATACACAATCTGCATTTCTACCTTAGTTACAAATTGTGGCAAAATTTGATGTTTTGTTTGTGGAACGAAATGCCCCCCTTAACTAATTCAAAGCTTCCATCAACGTCTTTTTCGATCTAAGCCCCAGATTTTATTCTTCATATATATTAGCTATCCAATATATTTGTTTATCGGTGTTTTTATTGGTTTGCATTCAAGCTAGCTTAGTTTGCAGGTAGCATAAACCATGGTCACTTGCAAGTTGCAATGTCGAATGCGACAGTATTGGACAACGACAACTCTGTATTTTATTAAGTTGTTTTGTATAATTATATTTAAACTATATAAAAGTGAGATAAAATAATGCAATAAAAGAATTGATATGACACCATATAGAAAAAAAGTTGAAGAAAGTGTGTATAGAAATATTATGTGATTGGCTTTTTAAAATAGTTGTTGACCTAGTCCAATTATCCAGACTAGTTAACCCAATACAGAATTTCGAGAACACAATTCACATGCATGCACATTCGTGATGAATATCATATATATATCTTGGTATTCATTTATAATATATATTCATCATTTACTATAAATCAGTATTCATCTTGGGATCGGATGAGAAAAGTTCTAAAACATATATTCTTTCTTGTTAAATTATTTTAGAAGTTATTGATTAATTTTGTTCTTTAATGTTCTATTTGGATTAAAAGTGAAATACAAATAAAAATAAATAAAAAAATAGAAGTAAAATAGAAATACAATAAATAAGATGTATTATTTGGATTAAAAGTGAAACTGTTTATTCTAATTAAAAAATTAAATTTAACTTAGATATTTTAAAATTTTTACTATATCATCAGTTGCTAATTACATAAAATTATTTAATAATTTCATTTTTACATAATTATTTAATTTTCAAAATAAAAAAAAAATTATAATATATACACAACCTGCATTTCTTCCTTAGTTACAAATTATGGCAAAAAAAAAATATTTTGTGTTTGGAATGAAATGTCCCCTTAGCTAGCTCAAAACCTCCGTCAACACCTCTTCCTTCTAACTCAATCCAACTATAAACCTAAAGAGAGTCTTGGAATTCATCTCTATTTGTACTTGATATCTTCAATACATTTACATATGTCTTCTTAACATTGATTTTTGTAGACTATGTGTTTGATTACACATGATGTTATCGGCTTCATATTAGGAAGAATGCATTATGTTAGAGACGTGGTACGCTACTTGTCATTGTCGCCACACCCCAATGATCCTAAGGATGTATATATACTTGATAGTATATATAAAGCCTAATTAGGGCAAGTCACTCATCAATGCAGGCTAATGACCGACACTTAGAATAAAGGGAATTAAGTGTAAGACTTGATCCTTTAATGGATCGAGTAGATTAGACGTCTACAATCCTTTGAGAGCTTAAATGCTTAAGTTGATTATGTATGAGTTGGTTCTCTGAGAGGTTGAATTAGTCAGATAGTCCATTAACGCCCATCAAACATTAATATATTTTGTGGCATAAATACTTGAGTTGAGAATTGTTGATCGAGTTGATCAGACAATCCAAGTACTTAGGAGATATGATTCCTTTGTTATGAGCATCTTCAATATTAACTTTGTTTTTATGAGCTCTACTAGATAGCATCTTTAAGAAAATTAACAACTTTTCAATTCTTCAAATATAACTTAAAATAGGTCTCACAAATTACCACGCATTTTTATTTTTTAATTGGTCTAGTAAACAATTATTTTAATGTTAAAAACAAGTTCTTATAGAAGAAGTATATGTGACGTAGTCTTTACTCATCTAATCTTTTACTCATCTAATCTTTATATATATAAAAGTAAAAGTGAGAATAATTATATCATTTTCTTTTTCCTGCTTATTTTATGGCTAAAAGATTATATTGAAAGACAAACAAATGTGCATTTCAATTTAAATAATATCTGAATTTCATGAATAAATTATGTGCTTTAATTTAAACAATACAATTTCTTCTGAGTTTCAAATTGCACGCTTATCCAATATTTTTCGCGCTATTATTATTTCTTTGCTTTCTAGTATGAACCAGTCACTTGCAACATGATCGTAAAATGGTGGAGCCGTGGAAAGGTGTTGGACAGTAAAACCTTCAACTTTGTTAAGTTGTTCTCAACAATTTCATCAAAAAGTTGTTCTTAACCGTTAACATGGATGGAAGATAAAGTATTCCATATCTCCACCATCGTTAACATGGATGGAAGATAAAGTATTCCATATCTCCACCATCCTTACTAAAATCTTGAGGGAAATTATGCAGGTAAATGTTGTTAGATTTTTTTTTTTTTTTTGCCGAAGGAGGTAAATTGTTAGATTCTTCGAAGAAAACATATTTGCTTTTATTTTAAAAATTTTACATATATTAAAAATAATATATTAAAATAAAATCAATACTTTATTAATATAAATATATGTTATATTTATTGAATTATTAATATTAATATTTAAAATTTTATATTCATTATATGCAAAAATTATGAAATTAAAAATGAATATTATTATTTTTAAATAATAACTATAATATTTAATAAAATATTATTATATAAATGTTAATATATAAGTTTTTTTTGCTATATTTAATAATAAAATAGTCTACTATAATATATTGAATATTTTTTACTGTAATTTTATATTTTATCATTGTGGCAGATT
>PYAF01003491.1:819360-831778 GCA_007407185.1 Glycine tomentella | reverse complement strand
TCTATCATTAATAATTTCAAATCCTTATATCAGTTTATTTTTAAAGTTAATATTAAATCTTAATTTTATATAAAGTTATTTATTTTAATTATTTTCATCTTGTTCTCCATTATCATTTTGCATAAAAAGGGATTAAAGTAAATAATGTTTTGCAAAGTAAATAATTATTATGTACGATAACTATTTTAAAAGTAATGTCAATAATGATTTCTAGTTTGATATGGAAAGAGAATAAATAATTAAGATTGATATTAATTTAGTGCATTAGAATTATTTAAGAGAAATGTTTTCTTATTTTTATTTTTTAAAATTATTTAAAGTAAATTAAATTAAACCCATAGAATATTGTTAAAAGGTTTATTTAAAAAAATTATAGTTTCTAATCCCTTTATTTTTTCTATATAAAAAAAACTATAGCCTCTAAATTTTTATTTAAAAAAATTATAGTTTCTAATTTCTTAGGGATAAATTATGTCTCTTTTCAAAATTCTTTGATGTGCTATATATGCCTTTATTTTTTCTATAAAAAAAACTATAGTCTCTAAATTTTGGGATATATCATTATCTCTTTTTTAAATCTCTTTTTATTGAAACACTGCCACACTGGCAACTCATAAAAATACTGACCACTATTGCATGTGCTGAAACACTGGTAACTCATAAAAATACTAACCACTTATATATAGCGATCCTTCTAACTGATTGATGCTTAAAAGATAATATTATTTACTAATTATACCACATTATGTTAGTGAATTCTCAATAATTTTAGTCCCCAATAGTATAGATATCGGTCATTTAGGATCTTATCTTCAATTTTTTAAATCCTAATTTTATATAAAGTTATTTGTTTTAATTCATTTATCTGATTCTTCACTATCATTTTGGCATAAAAAGGGATTAAAGTAAATAATGTTTTGCAAATTAAATAATTATTATGTAAGATAACAATTTTAAAAGTAACATGCATCAATAAGGATTTCTAGTTAGATATTGAAAGAGAATAAATAATGAAGATTGAAATTAATTTAGTGCGTTAGAATTATTTTAAGACAATTTTTTCTTATTTTTATTTTAAAAAATTATTTAAAGTAAATTAAATCAAATCCATAGAATATTGTGATATAGTATTAATCTCTATATACATTATATTTAAATCTTAATGCATACTAGACTCAAATTAAATCATTATTTTTAATATATTTGTTATTCATAAAAAAGAAAGACAAGTATTATAAATTATTCAATACTATATTCTTAAATATACATAATTGTTACACTTAGATATATTTTTCAACCAAATAAATGATGAAAAATTTTAATATGAAAAATATTTAGCATACTAAAAATTGATCTCCAAGTTAATTGACAAGATTCTAAATATAAAGATTTCAGGGATGAAAGTTCACCTAGAGCAATTCCAATATCAATGTGGTTGAAGTTGTTGTTGGACAAATCAAACATCTTCAAAGAACTCAATTTTGATATATCTAACAATATGTAAAGAAATAACAATTATATATAATTTTAACAAAAATTAAATGATGAAAATTTCTAATATGAGAAGCATTTGACATACTAAAAATTGATTTGGAAGTCAATTGACTATTTGCTAAATATAAAAACTTGAGGGATGAAAGTCCGCTTAGAGCAGATCCAATATCAGTGTGCTTGAAGTTATTATCAGATAAGTCAAGAAGCTCAAGATTCCTTAACGATGAGCATAAACCTGCAAGGAATTGAATATATAATTTGTTGCATTTCAGATATATTTACCCCTGAAGCAGTCAACTAATTCCTCCATTAAAACACCACTGCTTAGATTTATTAATTAATGAAATGGAAAAATGATCCTACCTTGAATATGAAGATCTGAGTCCAACTGAATTCCAGCCAAAATCAGCGCTTTCAAAGATGTGAATCCCCCGAGGGATGGCAGCATGTCATTAGTCAAATAGTTGTCACTTAAGTCAAGGACCTCCAGATTACGCAACTTTGAAGACAGAGTTTCAAAAACTTAAATGGAATTTGTGGGAAAATAGTACCAAAAATTAGAAGAGGTTGACGACATCATTTTAAAATAAAAAAGATAAATGTTGCTAGCCTCACCGTGGAATGAAGATGTATTCAACTCTAATCGGTTATCTGTTAAATATAGAGACTTAAGAGATGAAAGCCCATCCAAACAAGATAGAATGCCAGCAGCATCCAAATAGTTATCAGTTAGGTCAAGGAATTCCAGATTTTCCAGCCGCGCTGCAAAGTATGTAAATTAAAGTTGAAATAATGAGTATGCCATATAAATATAATTAAGAATGATATATCTATCAAGACATAGAATTTGTAAGAGAGATTAACCTTCATTCCCTACACAACCGGATATGCCATTGTATGACAAGTCGAGGTTCTTCAAATCTTTGAAGACAACAAAATCTGAGTAATTAATAATTTGATTGGTGCCTTCGGTCGGCCAATCAAACTCATGCAAAAAGAGTTGGGCCACTCTCCCAGTGGAGGAGTTGCACTTCACTCCTTCCCATTGACAACAGGAGTCTGGGGCATCCCAATGGAAACGGAAGTGAAAACTGGAATGTAGGACCAAAAGAGCATCTCTCTCTTCCTTCCAACACCCTTCACAGCACATCGCTTCCAACAAAACCAAAAACAACAAACACACGCCTACAGTACTCTTCATTTTCCTATTCTCTACGTAAGACAATGGATTTCGTCTCCTTTAAATAAGAAATTTAACACCAACTAGCCATAAGAAATTTAACTTCCATCAACGTCTTTTTCTATCTAAGCCCCAAATTTTACGGTCATGACTTGCTTCGTAATAGCTTTTCGATCTAAGCCCCAAATTTTACGCTTCATATATAGCTTAGTTAGCCGTTAGCATAAACCATGGTCACTTGCAAGTTGCAATGTCGAATGCGACAGTGTTGGACAACGACAACTCTATATTTTATTAAGTTGTTTTGTATAATTATATTTAAACTAAATAAAAGTGAGATAAAATAATGCAATAAAAGAATTTGTTCCGTTCAGGAAGAACAGATGTGTTTCCAACAGAGAATCATCAGAATTTTGCTATGGGATCGAACTCTTTCTCTCCTGAAGATGTCTATGGTGGAAGAACACCTCAGGGAAGACGATCACATTTGCAGGGAGAAACACCACAATTTGGACGTGGGGTGTGTACAAGGTGTGTATTGAAAAGAGAGAGTCAGAAAAGTGTACCTTGTGAATACCTGGAGGGCTGTATTTATATTGTGAATTATGGGCCTTGGGCCATGGCTTGTAGATAATCTATTTAAGAAGATAATAACAGAAGATAATGAACAATCATCTTAGCTGGAATTAGAATTATCACGTACCTGATTGATAGGATATGATTGACTTTCAAATATTTGAATTGATTAGATAGCTTCTTATCTTGTTATCTTGGTATCCCGGTATTTCCGGAACAGATGTCCCCCAGCTCGGTTGATTAGCACTCTGATCTGCCGAGCTGCATTAATTACTTACTTTCCTGAAGCGGGCGAACGAATCGTTTTGTTGGTTATTGTGACCGAGGTGCATGAATCTTGTTGATTGTCGTAATCAAGGTGAATGAATCGCTTGAGTTGCAATGACCGAGATGAGTGAATTACTTCGGAGTTGTACTGGCCGAGATGAGTGAATCACTCTGGTTGATTGTATTGGCCGAGATGACCGTTTGGTGTCGGGACCTCGGACCTCGGTTTTGTTTTTCATAAAGCATTGAATTTCGACTTCGCATAAGGCCGACCTTTTATAGGGCCGATCACGTGTGGAGCCGATCTTGTTAGACCCGACCTCGTGCGAAACCGACCTCGTCCCGGTCCTCCAGTATTCTTGATGGTCGGGATGTACAATGGTTTGATCAGTCTTTTAACCGGCCTCCTATGATTGAGACTTTCGATCCGACCTTGTATGGGCAAGATCGACCTCGTGTCGAGCCGACTTCGTATAAGGCCGACCTCGTATAGGGCCGACCACGTATGGGGAATCCGAGCCGAGGTAGTCGACCTCCCTGAGATTGTACAATGTCTTTAGTTTCTTCATTATTCTTCCGTATTTCGGCTCTAATGGCCGAGTGTCTATTTGGCCGGGACCATTGGTCGGGCTGTAGACATAGTTTTGGGGTTTTCCCAATTTTACTATTTATCTGGCCGGGACCATTGGTCGGGCTTTTAGATATCGTTCTGGGATCTTTTTCCCGACTTAGCAACTGTTAGCTTATTTGTAACATCCTTATAAGTGTAATTCTTTCGGCCGATCCGATGATTCACCCATGATAGTTACATCGGCTTGATCAGGGCCGAGATAATACGAAACAACGACTAAGCATTCAAAATTTGTGCACAATGAGAAGTTCCTTATAATAAGGATTTTATTAATATTCTTCGAAGATAAGATTTTCATGATCTCAATGACTGATTTGTGCGGGTTGTACATCCCCGAACTATATTATCAGCTAATGAGAAACACATGATACATCAATTGTGATTCGGTCTCCCATGACCCCGACGACGGGTTGAATAGCCAACTGAAGGGGAACACATGGTGAGACAATAATCCATTCGGTCTCCCATGACCCCGACGACGGGCTGAATAGCCAACTGAAGGGGAACACATGGTGAGACAATAATCCACGATCCCTATGACGGGCTCAATAGCCAATTAAAGGGAAACACGTGGTGTCCATGATTCCGATGACGGACTTAAAGCCAACTAAAGGGAAACACACAGTGGAGTTCCGTGATCCCAATGACTGACTGAAAGCCAAAGGAAAACACACGGACTTTCTCGGCTGCGCATTGTCAGCTATAATATATTTTTTAGCTTGTCCGCGTTCCAAGTCCGTTTGACTTGCTTGTCGTCCGATGTCTCCAGTAAGTATGCTCCTTGTCCAAGATTTTGGATGACCCGGTACGGTCCTTTCCGACTTGTGGCTAACTTTCCTTGAACCTCGGTCGGTCTCTTACCGACGTTACTTGAGGTATTTCTTCCGTTGGTTGGCTGTATCGCCTCCTTCTCCCATTCCTGCTCCCCCTATGATGACGTTGCATTCGAACTCGGGCTCTGAGAATTCTTCGTCTTTCTTGCTCCTTTTGTCATCTCGTTGCTCATTCTCGTGCTGGGCTTTTCTCTTGCCATGGTGCCCTTGAGTTCGGATCACGTACTGTCGCAGTTTGCCTTCTCGTACAAATTTTTCTATTGCGTCTCGGACCTCCCAGCACTGGTCGGTCGTATGGCCCGGTCCATTGTGAAAATCACAATACCGGGAATAGTCCAGTTCTTCTCTCCTTACTATCGGAGGAGGTCGGTTGACTTTCCTGATGTCGGTGAAGGCAACCTCCTTCCATATTTGACCACGTGGGATGGTCAACAGGGCGTACCTGTGATATTTCAACTCGTACCTCCCGGGCCTGGAATGAGGGTCGGGACTGCCTCGTGATGGTCGGTCTGCCGGGGTATTCGCTGGATGGCGGTTGGACGGTCCATCCTGGGGATTCTCCTGTCGTCGATTTCGCGACGAGGAGGGTTTTTTGTTTTCCCTCGGATCTGAATTTGCGATCTCCATCTGCTCCAACTCCAAGTACGTCTTGGATCGGATCCTGAACTCATTCAGGGATTTGACCGGGTCCTTATAGATTGATTTGGCGAGGCGGGACATTCCGTTGAGCCCGGCGGAAATGAGATGGACGTGTACTCTCTCCTCCAGGCCTTGGACTTGTAACGCAGCTTCCTTGAACCGGTCCAGGTAACTTTGCAATGTCTCTCCGGGCTACTGGCGTATTTTGCCTAGAGTGAATTCAGACTTCGGTTGTTTCTTGCTGGTTGCGAAGTTCAACAAAAACTTCTAACCAAAATCCTCGAAATTTTTGATGGACCGTGGGGGCAAGGAGTGAAACCAAGTCTGGGCGGCCCCGGTTATGGTGGTGGCAAAGATTCGGGAGATGATAGGCTCGTCTATGCCTCGAACGCACATATGCATGTCAAACTCGTCGATGTGCACTTGTGGGTCCTGGCTTCCATCATACTTGGACAGGAATGAACCGTCGAAGTCTTCCAAGAACTGAGCGTCGATTATTTGGTCGACAAACGGGCTGTTGTTTTGGTAACCCCGGCGATACTTTCTCTGATATGTGTCGTCGCCTTGATTTGGTCGGCGGATGGCTTCTTCTGTTGGTCTTTCTTCAGCGCGTTCTGGTGCCATGGCGATGGGAACATGGAGTGCCTCACGTTGAGATCGTGATACTCTTCCTTGCTCGGAATGATCAACTGGGTCCCTATTGCCGGTCCCAGCTGTGCGGGCTGACGTCTCAGGTCTCGGCCTCCTGGCTGCGTGGAGTTGCTCAGTCTCTGCGTTGCGGTGGTCGACATGTTGCCGACGTTCTTCCTCCCTTCGTCTGTTGCTGCGTTCCTCCAATTGAGTGATTAGTATCTGAATATCTTCCTGTCGCTGGAGTTCGTAACGCTTCTCCAGATTCTCCATTCGGGCCAACAAAGATTGTAAAGCGTTTTGGATAAAACGCTGAGAGGTTTCTGGGTTGTCTTGTGCTGTTGGTGGTGTATTGGACGGCGCATGCGCTGCTGATCCCGTATGGGAGGAATCCGTGTGGGACAATGCCCCTTCTACCACCCCATTCTCCGGATCCGGATTCGGATTCCTGGGTGATTCTTCACGTCTGGCGAGCTGGTGTCTTCTGGTATTAGCCATTGAGAGTTGGTGGGATTCGAAATTTATCGTCCCCACAGACGACGCCAATGTTCCGTTCAGGAAGAACGGATGTGTTTCCAATAGAGAGTCAGAAAAGTGTACTTTGTGAATACCTGGAGGGCTGTATTTATATTGTGAATTATGGGCCTTGGGCCATGGCTTGTAGATAATCTATTTAAGAAGATAATAACAGAAGATAATGAACAATTATCTTAGCTGGAATTAGAATTATCACGTACCTAATTGATAGGATATGATTGACTTCCAAATATTTAAATTGATTAGATAGCTTCTTATCTTGTTATCTTGGTATCCCGGTATTTCCGAAACAGAATTCATATGACATGATATAGAAATTTTTTTGAAGAAAGTGTGTGTAGAAATATTATGTGATTGGGTTTTTAAAATAGTTGTTGACCTAGTCCAATTATCCCGACTAGTTAACCCAATACTGAATTTCGAGTTCACAATTCACATGCATGCACATTCGTGATGAATATCATATATATCTTGTATTCATTTATAATATATATTCATCATATGTACTATAAATCAGTATTCATCTTTGGATCAGATGAGAAAAGTTTTAAAACATATTTTCTTTCTTGTTAAATTATTTTAGAAGTTATTGATTAATTTTATTCTTTAATGTTCTATTTGGATTAAAAGTGAAACTTTTTATTCTAATTAAAAAATTAAATTTAACTTAGATATTTTAAAATTTTTACTGCATCATCAGTTGCTCTTTACATAAAATTATTCAATAATTTCATTTTTACATAATTATTTAATTTTCAAAATAGAAAAAAAAGAATTATAATATATACACAACCTGCATTACTTCCTTAGTTACAAATTATGGCAAAAAAAATTATTGTGTTTGGAATGAAATGGCCCCTTAGCTAGCTCAAAACCTCCATCAACACCTCTTCCTTCCAACTCTATTTAACTATAAACCTAAAGAAGGTCTTGGAATTCATCTCTATTTGTACGTGATATCTTTAATAGTCATTTACACATGTCTTCTTAACGTTGATTTTTGTAGACTATGTGTTTGATTATGATGTTATCGGCTTCATACTAGGAAGAATGCATTGTGTTAGAGACGTGGTGCACTACTTGTCATTGTTGCCACACCCCAATGATCCTAAGGATGTATATATACTTGATAGTATATATAAAGCCTAAATAGGGTGAGTCACTCATGGATGCAGGCTAATGATTGACACTTAGAATAAAGGGAATTAAGTGTAAGACTTGATCCTTTAATGGGTCAAGTAGATTAGACGTCCACAATCCTTTGAGAGCTTAAATGTTTAAGTTGATTATGTATGAGTTGGTTTCTGAGAGGTTGAGTTAGTCGGATAGTCCACTAACGCCCACCAAACATTAATATATTTTGTGGCATAAATACTTAAGTTGAGAATCGTTGATCGAGTTGATCAGACAATCCAAATACTTAAGAGACATGATTCCTTTGTTATGAGCATCTTCAATATTAACTTTGTTTTTATGAGCTCTACTAGATAGTATCTTTAAGAAAATTAAAAAAATTTGAATTCAATATTGTAAGTCTTCAAATATAACTTAAAATAGGTCTCACAAATTACCATACATTTATATTTTTTAATTGGTCTAGTAAAAAATTATTTTAATATTAAAAACAAATTCTTATAGAAGAAGTATATGTGACTGTAGTCTTTACTCATCTAATCTTTACACATTTATATTTTTTAATTGGCCTATTATTATTTCTTTGCTTTCTAGTATGAACCAGTCACTTGCAACATGATCGGCAAATGGTGGAGCTGTGGAATGGTGTTGGTGTTGGAGTTTTTTGTTTAAACTCCATGGGTTATGAATAAGATGCGGTTAACAATTCAAAATAATAACTACTCTTAACCGCTCTTGGGAAAGATTAGAAAAATAACTACTCCCAACCGCTCCGATAACCAACGGTTACGATGGTTCATCGCCAAGAGTCGCGATGGTTCATCGCCAAGAGTCGCAATGGTTCACCGACAACTCTTCAACAGGATTGTTTGTTGTCTATAAATAGACACAGAGACAGTCAGAAAATAGGAAGGAAGTAGAAAACTGATAGAGTTTTGATAGTTAATCTTTTTTGATAGTCTTGCTTAGATAGTAGTGCATTTCCATATCACATAACTTTGTGGTTCCTCAAGCATTGTCTTTGTTCGTTTGGGCTGTTGATTTGAAGTGCCATCAATCTTCAGACGTTGATCCATTCTATCCTGGGAGGCAATTGTTCATCAACCTTTGGCACCAATCGGAGGGAACAAATTGTCTTAAGGAGACAACATTGTTGGGCTCGGATCCTTTCATCTCTTTGCATCTGTTTCTTATTATACAGGTTCTATTTAAATTGGTTTTTGTACAGTTGTAATAGATTATATTGTTCCTCTTGATTACTCAGATTCTGACCCTTGTGCAATTGAATATATTCCAATTCTAAATTAACTAATAGTTCAACAGTCAGACAATAACACCTTCAACTTTGTTAAGTTGTTCTCAACAATTTCATCAAAAAGTTGTTCTTAACTGTTAACATGGATGGAAGATAAAGTATTCCATATCTCCACCATCCTTACTAAAATCTGGAGGGAAATTATGCAGGTAAATGTTGTTAGATTTTTTATTTTTATTTTTACTGAAGGAGGTAAATTGTTAGATTCTTCAAAGAAAATATATTTGCTTTTATTTTACAAAATTTTTACATATATATTAAAAAATAATATATTAAAATAAAAACCAATACTTTATTGATATAAATATATATTATATTTATTGAATTATGAATATTAATATTTAAAATTTTATATTCATTATATGAAAAAATTATGAAATTAAAAATGAATATTATTATTTTTAAATTATAACTATAATATTTAATTAAATATTATTATATAAATGTTAATATATAAGTTTTTTTTGCTATATTTAATAATAAAAAATTCTACTATAATATAAAATTGAATATTTTTTACTGTAATTTTATATTTTATCATTGTGGCAGATTTCTAATCACCACTATATTTTTTTAATACTTTTATTATTTTATAACTTAAAAATTATTAAATTAAATTTAACTGGTAGCAATTTTGAAGCTCCGGCTTACGCATTAATATTGTTGGACTAAAAGGACAACATTGTACAGTAATTTTGAAAAAATAATAAGAGATTAAATTTAAACATTTAATAAAAGTATGGATAAATAGAATAAAATAAATGATAAAAAAACAAAAAAAAAATGAACATCTTAAGTTCAACAAGAAAAAAAATAGAAAAAAACAACACTAGCTGACTTGGTGTCAACCCATGAAGTGACTTCATGTCAACCCAAACACCATATGTGACAACTATGAAAAAAAATTAAATATGAATCCATTTAGACTTGTCTTTTATTTCAAAGAAATTTTATTCTTACAACTTTTTTTATAATTATTTTTTCCATCATCAATAGTAAAAGTAAAAGAAAATTAAAAAAATAAATGGTCATATAACAAAAATTAAATTGAATTATATATTAATGTCATAAAAATAATAAACTAAATTACTATTTTAGTCTCTTTACAATTCTTAAACAATGATTTTAATTCTCATATTTTAAAAAATCTGTAACTTTAATTTGATTCAATTATCAATTTGCATTGTTTTTTATATTTTAATAATTAATTTTTAAATTATCTTTTAAAAACACTTTAAATAAATATGTTAGGTCTAAAATTTAATTAGACTAACATAATAAAAATATATATAATTAAAGATCAAACAAAATTTTAAGTTTTCTAAATGTGAAGACTAAAATCACAAAAAAAAAAATCAAAAGTTTATAAAAAAAATTAAAGAAGGACCAAACCTAATGTTTTAACAGAAAAGGTAATAAAAAGATAATATGGTTTTTAAGAAAAAAAAAAGAAAATATATTAATGAAAAAAGGAAAACAGAACAACAGACATGGGAACCAAACCAATATCCATGAAAAAAATAAAAAGCACAGTAAGAGCAGGATAACAACAAGAAGAGCTATGATGTTGAATACCACAATAATTAAGCAGAAAAATGTTGATCATATAACCTAATAAAATGAATGAAGTGTATCATTTTTTTAAAAATAAATAAAAGGAAAACTATTTTAGTATTGAATAGAATAAAAATAGAAGAAAAAAAAAGTGACATGTAACTTGGCCGTGCATGTATAAATATCACCCTGTTGGATCTATTATACAATCAATTCGAAAAAGAGAAAAATAAAGATAGAGAGGGAAAAAACATTAATGAGGGAAAATATTATTTATATTTTTTGGGTGTAATTGATTTGTGAGTTGAGTGTTTTGTAAATACTTATTTTATCATTTTTCTTTTTCTATAAAATATATGTAACAACCTGAAATGTAGGCATAATTGGTTTAACATCATTATCAATTTTATGCGTAATTATTCCACATTTATTTTTTTCACTTGTACGTTATTGCTTTTCTAAATACCATAAAAATTAAAATGCAGCACCTTGATTTCCACATCAAGGAAATTGCATGCAGCGTTCGCATTACGATCATGACTTGCTTCGTAATATCTTTACGTTCTAAGCCCCAAATTGTTTGTTCGGCTATCCAATATATTGTTTGTTCGGTGTTTTTATTTTTATTGGTTTGCATTCAAGCTAGTTACAATGTCGAATGCGACAGTGTTGGACAACGACAACTCTTTATTTTATTAATTTGTTTTGTATAATTATATTTAAACTAAATAAAAGTGAGATAAAATAATTGATATGACACGAGAGAAAAAAGTTGAAGAAAGTATGTGTAGAAATAATTGATATGTGACTAGCTTTTTAAAATAGTTGTTGACCTAGTCAAATTATCAACACTAATTAACCAATACCGAATGTCAAGTTCACACAATTCACATGCATCCACATTCGTGAATATCATATATGTCTTGGTATTCATTTTTATTATTCTTCCATGTACTATGATTTAGTATTCATCTTTGGATCAGATGAGAAAAGTTCTTTTCTTTCTTGTTAAATTATTTTAGAAGTTACTATTTGATTTTATTGATTAATGTTCTATTCGGATTAAAAGTGAAATACAGAAAAAAGAAATAAGAAAGATAGAAGTAAAATAGAAATACAATAAATAAAATATACTATTTTAATTTTTATAATATCTTTCATGAATAAATTATTTACTTTAATTTAAAAAATATAATTTCTGAGTCCCAAATTGCACGTTTATCCAATATTATTCGCTATTATTATTTCTTTGCTTCCTAGTATGAATCAGTCACCTGCAGCACGATGGTCAAATTGTGAAGCCGTGTTGGACAATAACACCATCTATTTTGTTAAATTGGTCTTAACAATTTCATCAAAAAGTTATTCTTAACAGTTAACATGGATGAAAGATAAATTATTTCATGTCTCTAACATCCTTACTAAATCTGAAGGGAAATTATGCAGGTAAAAATCATTAGATTCTTTTTGCTAAAGGAGGTAAATCGTTAGATTCTTCTAAGAAAATATATTTTTAAATTTTGAATTTTTACATATAATAAAAATAATATATTAAAATAAAATGAATACTTTATTAATATATATATATATTATATTTATTATATTATTAATATTAATATTTAAAATTT
>PYAF01003491.1:801370-819260 GCA_007407185.1 Glycine tomentella | reverse complement strand
AATAACTATGATATTTATTATATAAAATATTAATATATAAAATATTTTTCTATATTTAATGATAAAATATTCTACTATAATATAAAATTGAATATTTGTCACTATAATTATATTTTATTTTTATTTTTTGTCATAGTGAAAGTTTTCCAATCTCCACTATATTTTTTAATTCTTTTATTATTTTATAACTTTTTAAAAATTATTAAATTTCATTTTAAATGGTTGCAATTTCAAAGCTCGGCTTATGCATTGTCATTATTGGATGAAAAGGATAACATTTTACAGTGATTTTGAAAAAAAAATAAAAGATTAAATCAAAACATTTAATAAAAGTGAGGACAAATTGAATAAAATAAATAATCAAAATGATAAAAAAATAATTTGACTTAAATTAATGAAACTTGTTAAGTCTCACAAGAATGAAATGAAAGTAAAAAGTATCAGTTGATGTGCGTTTATCCATAGATTGACTTCATGTCAAAATAAAGACCATCATCATATCTAACAATGACAACCATGACTAAAAAAAAAATGAAAGGAAACAACATGCATTGACTTACGTCAACCCATAAACTGACTTCATATCAACCCAAAGACCATCTGACAATGACAACTGGGAAGAAAAATTAAACACAAATCCATGTTAGCTATATCCATTTAGACTTGCATTTTATTTCAAGAAATTGCATTTTTATAACTCTTTTTATAATTATTTTTACCATCAATAGTAAAAGAAAAAAAATAATAAAAGCTCAGATAAAATAAATTACATTGAATATTAATGTGATAAAACAATAAGTTAAATTTCAATTTTAGTCTCCTTATAATTCTTAAACAGTGATTTTAGTTTTCTTATTGTAAAAATCTATAACATCAAGAAGAGCTGTAATGTTAAATACCACAGTAATTAAGCTTAAAAAAAACTTCCTATGGAGAGGAAAAGTTGCCAACTGTAAATTAAGAGTCCATTCTCCCTAAAACGGCAAACCTGAGAGGCGACATCTAAATGATGTCTCAGCTGCTAAGAAAAGAGGCTAGGGCACCAGCAGGTTACAAAACTTCATTATCTAACACAAGCAAAAATAACATATCCAGTAGATAAATAGAGGACTTATACAATCCACTTTTCCTAACTAACCAGAGGAGCGGCATCACCAAACTAAGCAGAAGATAATATAGAAAGGGAGAGGAGGATTCAATTTATTGTAAGAGTAACACTTCTGGAGTTACTTTTTATTTTTATATTATTTTTTTAAAATCTAATGATTAAAATTAATTATTCATTACAACCATTAGATTTCAAAAAAATGAATCAGCATGAATTTTAAAATAAATAGATAGAGAGAAATTTTAAAATAAAACTGTTTATTATAAAATTGTTAAATTGGTAAATAATTAAGTACTGTACAGTTATTGCCAAACAATTGTGAATTATATCTTCACTGAGCCACATATTCTCTTAACTGAAAACAAAAAAAGATCTTATCAAATTTTCTTTAGGTACATTTGATGCTTGGAGATATATATTGACATTGTGGGGAAGGATACCGGTGTTAAAGGAACATGCTTCATTGTGCTCCTCACTTTATGTGAGAGTGAGAAATGACAGATGATATAACTCAGGGAAAACATGAAATAGCATATTGTGATCTAAAGTGGAGCAGAGCACACGTGTCTGAAGAGGAAGGAAATTTGAAGGCAATTGCATGTGAGAATATGTAGCACCTGGACTAAAAGTCGTGTATACCACTTTGAAGTTTCACCTTATTGTGTTCAGAACTAACAGCGATGTGCTTCATGTTGTTTGGTCGTTCCAATGTGCTTAAACATTCAAGTTTCATGATGCAAAGGTTCAAAAAGACTATTGCAACTAAAGGAATTTGGCTCTTTGTCCATGAAAGTTAAGACCTCTCTATGTGATGTAAATGAAACTCCCTGTAAGAATAATATGTCCACTCTGGAAAATAATTATCTCGAGGCGCCAGCAGGTTAAGATGAGAAGGAAGAGAGTTTGAGTGCTCAAGTTGAGCACTAATACACCATTGGCAACAACATCAAAACTTTTTCCCATTAGATGAAGTCAGCTACATAAATCGCACAATGACAATAGGCACGGTTGAAAACTAAAGCTTTAGAAATATTTAGCATGAGATTTTCCTTAGCTACATGGTTGAAAATATAATTAAGGCTTTATCATATATTTAGATCCTAAAATATGCCATTCTTATATTTTAGTCTTATTTAAACTTTATTCGTTTTTAATCTCTGCATTTAGCAAAAAAAGTAACACATTTTTACTCTTTTGTTATGGTCTCAAATTACGTGTTTGTTTATAACTTTTAGGAACTAGAATTCGAGAACATTTAAATATGAATTATTTTAAAAAAATCATTATAACATGTCTAAGCCTATGTTTAATGATCATCTAAAACGAACCTTAATGCAATTGTGCTTGATGCAAGAGTTGAAGAAGAACGGACGGCTTTCAAGAAAACAGACATAGAAAACCTGGAGCAGAAGCTGGTATTTCTTTCTTTATTATTATTGATTGATGTCAGATAAGTTTGTAAATTGTTTCTTTTTCTCTTGCATTTATAAATATATTGCTGGCATGCAAAAAATATACTATGGTCTACATAGTTCATAGTCATACAAATAGACCAAAAGTCCGAATGAGATACATAATTTATGGATTCATCTTTAGTAATTATCACCTTCTATCTAGATTTTCAAACTTTTGCCTTTGTCTGAAATCCACAAATGTGCAGATCACATGCTGGTTTGCTTCTTCTTACTCATTCACTCTGTTACCTGATTCCAAATTTTCAGTTTACCTACTTTTTCCATAAAATTTTGGTCTTAATTCCTCTCTCTATCCATGCAGTGACTAGCAACTGTAGAACTCAAACCCCCAAGTTTTACTCCTCTGAAGTTCAACTGTATGCAACTTACTTTCACAGGAAACCAAGTAACCACCAACTACTAAAAATTAAAGCATGACTATTTAGTGAGTTAAAAACTAAAACTCAGAACAAAGTAAATTGATGTAAGCAACAATTTAAAACGGGGAACATAATCATCATTTGGAATAACCCTTAGAACCTTTAATTGTATTCATTTATTTTCCTGTAATATCATTGGTTAATTTTGTTTATATTATTACAGGGAGGCAGAATTGGAAATTCAGCCTATAAAATATCTAGAATGAAATATATTTTTTTTTGGAAAAAGGAACATGATAATAATCCAGTAGGGAATAACAACATGATGATTATAAGAATCAAGAATAAAAAAGTAATCCTTGAATAACAACATGATTATTTAATGAAACTGTTAGATCTATATCATTATATAAGAAACACTGTGAGATACACACTAAATACGTGTAGGATCATCACTAGGACCATCATACTTGCCGACCATCGATGAACGGATCGGATTAACCAACCAAAGTTAGCTTCAGTCATTATATATTGAACAGAAGCAAAAGCTTCAATAACAGTAGCACGATAATAAAAAGTCATAGCAAATCCCGTTGCTATTTGGACTAAAAAACAAGTAAGTGTAATTCCTCCTAAACAATAAAATATATTCACATGAGGCAGAACACATTTACTGGTTATATCATCATGCACCAATTATTTATTGAATCACTCTTGAGCAAACAACAAGACCGCTATCCTAGACATACAAGGTAACGTGTTACATATTTCTAAAATTTGAAAACCTACTCAATTCCATATAGTAAAACCATGCTCCCCTCCAATATGGATTAATGTAGAGAGCCACTGCAATTACCAACAATACTGATGTGTATGACACAAAAACTCAGCTGCTTTCATCAAATGTAATAAATTGGCCCGTCTTTCGGGTGTTTCCCCTGATAAGTTGTTGTGTGCCATACTGAATACTTCAAGAGAGGTTAACTTACTCAGTTGGAAAGGGATTTGGCTACTCAACATGTTAACAGAAAGATCTAAACTCTCAGATTGAACGAAATTGGCGAATGTAGCTGGAATTTGGCCATGCCAGTCAAATCATTGTGTGAGAAGTTCAATGCTCGAATTCTTGTCAAGTTTCCAAGCTCAGACGGAATACTCCCGTTCAGTTTATTGCAGGACAAATCAACTCCAGACATATAAGCAACGAAGTCCCCCGATCTTTGTTTTGTAGTGAAGTCTGCTTTCTCGGATATATGAATTCCCACATCAGCAAAGCCATTAAGTGCAGCCTTTAGTGACAAGGCATTTTACCCAAACAATTGGGTATTGCACCAGAAAAATTGGTATGAGAAAGGTCTAGTAAAGTCATTAGCACTTAAAAAATGAAAAGGGATATCATGGAACTTTATTCTCAAATTTATTTGTATCTACAGACATTAAATAGGCTATGTGAAAAAACACTACAAAAATTAAACTCATGAGGCTAAACATATTCACTTTATTGCTTCTTGCCACCACGTTCCAGCACCCAACCGTTCAATTTCTTTTTCTTGAAATAACTTTCGATGCACATTCCTAACCAAAACCGTTTCATTACACAAATTAAGTGAGCTCATAAAATTTTCCAGATTAGGAAGCGAGAAGCCAATCAACACAGTTGAAAATAAAGTGACTGTCATATTTGAGCAGTCGCTGTTATAGTAATTCTCTCGGTTGCATTTCCTTTCCTTGAATCTCTGACAATGCACATTTCCAGATAAAATGGTTTATTGGAGTAAAAATGACATTACATTTTCAATATGAATACTTGAAATGTTGAGAAAATCTCTTGGCAACAAAAGAAACCTATTTTAAACTTTTCAACTAAAATAATTGTACTACGTAGAAACTTGACTATGCATGCTGCAATGGCTGCTGTTAAAACTAAGGAGCTTGTCACCTTGAAGCTTATGGTAATCAAAGAAAGAAACAAAGCTCTGTTTGCTGAGGCAAGGAAGAAATTTGTGGATGTTCTGTTTAGCTACTTAACGTTGTCGTTAGGAACCGTTGTAAGACTTGTGCGTGAGGAGTCAAATATGTAGCCAATTCAAGTTGGATTATAAAAGAGTGGAAAATCTTGACAAAGAGTGTATTTCCATAGAAATGTTCAAAGAAATGTTACTACGACCCAAGAACACAATGGAAGCTTATTGCAAGAGTCTGAAGCTAAAAATTGATGACACAAAACCCGCACAGTATTTTGTATGTAACAACTTGGTCAATTGTCGATACAATAGGCTGGTCTTATTAAGTACCTTGAAAAATAAAAGACGCAGATGTGGGGACTTGTTGGCAAAACCGATTTCTCGTGAAAGCTCTGATGTCTTTGATGGTTTTGTGGACAGTAATGGCAATTTTATGATCACGGATGATCTGAAAGTTTTGTCAAACTCATTTAATACTGTGTTTTATCCGCTCAAGAACAGTGGAATAGAAAGCATGTATTTGGTGAATGAAATGAGAGTGACTATAACTAAAAATCAGGTCTCTTTTTATACAGTTCTTTGTTTTTGCATGTCATATTGCTTGCTTCAGATTTTATTTCTCAATGACTGCTTGTAAGTTGTGATGATTATAGACTGATTCATTTAGTTTTAACCCTTTTTCAGGTAATGGATCTGCTGAAGAGTTCTTTCTGCTCAAAACAAATTTTGACATATTTGTTTTTCTAAAAACCGCCTATTGAGAAATTATTTGAAAGGATAAAATCTCCTCCCTGTGATTTTCACGCAAATGATACATTGATACTAGCAATTGGTCTCATCCACTTGTTGACCAAAGTTAAGGAGGAGAACTGAGTAATATTGCTCTGTATTTTGGATACATTGAGGGCAGAAGCTATATAATCACCACTATAGTTACCAGTTGTAGTCCTTTTAATTTGAAATATCTCATTTTAGTTTTAATTGATGTTGCTAAATCTTATGACTTGCCTTGATAATGAAAAATGTTCTATTTGTCCTACAATGATTTTGCATATTATTTTGCTATTTTAATCTGTAGGAAAAATTGATCATATAAATGAGGTTTACTATATCTAACTATCTATCTATACAAATAGTTATCATAACAAATGTTGGTGACCGCTGATTATTAATGCGCATGGGATTCATTCGGTGAAGTCATAGTGAAGCCTACTTTGTTAAGAGAAATCATTTTAAGTAAGAGTTTGCATCCAGAGAATGGGGTTTCATGCATACAGGAATCCTGGAAAATAGCTAATTGGTCGTAAGGGATTTTGGCACCTTTAGCTTTATTTGATCTCTAGTACGTATCCTTGTAATTTCTCTAAACAATCTTGGCACACCTTGTGCTCTGATTGGATCTTAATAATATTGTCTTTGCCTACCAAAACAACGATAACAATCCTTGAACAACAGTATTATGACTTATTGAATGTAGAAATTTGGATTCTGTATCACCATATCAAACAACACATGCATGAATTATTTATTGAATCACTCTTAAGAAATTATACAAGTAAATATGTTTACATGTTTCTAAAATTTGGAAACCTACTCAAACTGTCCACGATAAAGTAGTAGCAATTTGAGCATACCAATTCCATGTAGTAAAACCATGCTTGCCTCCAGTAAGGATTGATGTATAAAGCTATTGCAGTTGCCAACAATGCTGCTGAGTACGACACTGCAAAGCTCACATAGAAAACATACATGTCCACCAAACTACTATTGTCTACATGTGTGTGTGAATCATTTGGTATGATAGTAGGCGGAGGATTGCAGTTTTTTGATAGTGGAGGTCCACAAAGGAAGGGGTTGCCTTCATAGCTGCTATTTTCGAAGGTCGAAAATTGTCCTTTCCATTCAGGAGTTGCGCCCGATAAGTTGTTGTGTGCCACACTGAATACTTCAAGCGAGGTTAGCCTATTCAGTTGAGGAGGAATTTGGCCACTCAACTTGTTAAATGAAAGGTCTAAACTCTCTGTTTGTACCAAATTGGAGAATGTAGCTGGAATTTGGCCAATCAAATCATTATGAGACAAGTTCAATGCTCGAATTCTTGTCAAATTTCCAAGATCAAATGGGATATTCCCATTCAGTTTATTGTGGGACAAGTCAATTCCAGACATATAAGCAAGGATGCTCCTTGTGTAAGTTTCAGTTCTCTTCTTTGAAGTGAAATTTACTTTCTCCTCTACATTTTGTAATTCTGATGAGAAATTTTTATCTTGGCCTGTAGGACCCCAACCGGACAATCTTTCCAAAAATCGTTCAGGATTCTTATTCTCAAAAGACATTTTACCCAAGCAATTCGGTATTGCACCAGAAAAATTGTTATGAGAAAGGTCTATTATGCTTAAGTGTATCAATTGGCATAACTGCTTTGGTATGTCTCCAATAAAGTGGTTGCCTTTTAAAAGGAGAATGTCCAACCGTGTATATTTAAGTTCCTGTATCATATCTTGAACACTATTGGTTATTTCATTGTAGCTAAGATCTAGTGTCACTAAGGAAGATGTTCCATTGAACATTCTTTTGGATAATCCTCTCAAATGATTGTTGCTCAAATGGATAAATCTCAAGGAAGGATTTACAAAAGATGGAATAGAACCAGTCAAATTGTTTTTCGAAAGATCTAAATAATTTAGATCTTCAAGTTTCGCCAATTCTAACGGAATTGAACCTTCAAAATGGTTATTGAACAAAAATAGTTGCCTCAATCCTGAAAAGTTTTTTACGAGGCTTGGAATCTTTCCCACCAAATGATTATTGCTTATATCCAATGAAAGGATGGATGTGTTAAAAATGTTGACAGGGAGTCTACCAGTAAAGCTATTATCATTCAATAACAAAGACTTCAGATTATTGGGGATTGTCAAAATAGGTCCCTCAAGCTTATTGTTTGATAGTTTCAAGAAGCTGAGTTGGTGAGCAACGCCAAATATGTCCTCTGGTATTTCTCCAGACAATTGATTGTCAGAAAGATCCAATGAATCCAATGAGTTCATTTGGCCTAACTCACGAGGGACTGAACCATGGATGTTGTTTCTAGATAAGTTAAGAAATTGCAAATTTGGATAAATTGAACTGATATTGTTGCTAGGGATTTGGCCAACTATGATATTCTCAGACACATCAATTTTCCATATGTTAGGAAGGGGACACATTGGTAGCTGGAAAGTACCAGTGAAAGAGCAATTTCTAAATAGAGCTTTGGTCATTTTTGTGTTGTTTTCCAACAACCAATGAGGAAAGTCTCCTTCCAACTTCCAACCACTGAAATCTAGTGTTGTTAAATTGTTTTGGTAAAGAAGAAAATTCGGGAGTGGAAGTGACTTAGCAGTTTCAATTGTTGAAGACACCATAAGCTCTTGTAACTGAAATTTTGGAATCCAAGTTTGCAAACTAAGTTTCGAGTCCAATAAGACTTTGTTTCCTTCACCATAGATGAACTTGATCTTTGAAAGATTGGCAAATGGTGTGAAAGAAACAGGAACTTCGAATTGATTTTTTGTAAAACCAAAAGATTCAAGTGATATAAGGCTTGCAATGTTAGAATCGAAATTTCCAATGAAGTGATTATAAGAAATTTCCAACTCCCTGAGAGATGTCATGTTAATAAAAGATGATGGAAGTGGTCCCTCAAATTCGTTTTCGGATAGAACTAACTCTTCCAACTTCTTTAGCTTAGACCAATCTGAAAAATGAAATTTTGACAAAAAAAAATCCACTTTATTAGTGGCATAAAGAAAAGGATGATAATATTTGATCAAACTAAGAAAAAATTGTATACAATAAATGTGATGAATAACTAAAAAATAAAATCAAATAATAGAATTACCAGCAGGAGGAAGGATGCCATTTATATCACAATTCCAAAGAGATAGAACTTTTAAAGATGTCAATTCCCCAATACTTTAGAAAAATTCATTCTCCAGGTTTCGACTGTTATCCAATGTCAAATATTTTAGGTTACTTAAATCCTGAAAATCTGCATAATACAAAAACAAAATTTGATATGAGCCTTAATGTGACAAAATTTTACCTATAGAAATTCATAAATATTTGTTACCTCCAGCAACAATTGTTCCTTGAAATTCATTTTCACTCATTGAGAGCATCCTAACAGATGATAAAGCTGGCAACCACTTCCTTAGCTTGTTTCCATCTATCATATTCCCATCTAAATAAAGGACATCCAATCTGCATAAACTTCCTGAAAGATGTAACATGAAAAAACTAAAAACAAAGTAAATAATTTAATTAGACAGATTGTGACAAAGTATCGGTCTCAACTACGAAAGAGACAAATATATTTTGTTATAAATATAAATATATGAACCTCGGCTAAATAATGGGATTCAGAGCAGCATGTAAGTATCATGAATTTATCTATGTCATGTTCATCGCTAAACAAAAATTAAACTTTAATTTTTAATTTTATTTTCTTAAATACCTTGATAGACCACAAAGTCCCTGATTTTATTATAACGTAGATCAAGAATCTCCAAGCTAGTCCAAGCTGACGATCCTATAAGAGATAAATAGAGAACCAATCATTAATTAAACCATCATTCATGTAGGATAATACTTTCTTCACTTGTATAATTGAAGTATATACATAGGAGAATGTGTTTTCAATAGATACCAAAACATAAAAATGGTTGGCATGTAATAAAATATATTGAAATCATTAGATCATAAATATTTAGATAAAAGAGGAGGAAATAGAAAATGAATTGAAACTAATGTTAATTTTATTTTGATATGATATAAAAATAAAGATTTGCATCTTCTTTTACTTAGGATATGATTCAGCCCGAGAAATAACGATAATTGATTGTTTTGATAAATTAATTAATTATATGTTATTTTTTATTTTTTATCTGTAAGAATAAAAATAAATATAAGATTTATCATAATTCATATATTCTGTTTAATCATTTGAGTTAAATTTTTTAAATTTCTTTCTCTTTTTATATTGATTACTTAAAAAAATTATTATTTAGTTATATATATTTTTTCTGGTTCTCATTAACTAAGATTAGTTCCTAAATAATGAGTTTTATAACTAAATAATATTAGTTATATATATATGGGGTTGACTAACATAAACCCATTCAAAAATTAGAAAGTGAATGTTAACGATCAACCTGAAAAAAAAATTCCTTTTGTTTAGACTAACATAAATTAAATTAAAGGATTATCAAGTAATTTTACTAATTTAGTTTATTTATTATTTATTTTTAAAAATAAAAATTCCCAAAATTCCTTCTTTCTATCCGATGATTAAGCAATTGTAGACGGTTTGGTTGTACACACAGAAACAACTTTGCACAAGCTACTATCGTCGTCCAAAACGGACTTGTCCGTAGAGTCGTTCATGAAGGCTCACCACTCGGAGGTTTCAACAATGGCGGACACCATAGAAGGTAGCAAATTTTTTTTTCTTCAATTTCAAATTGCAGACATCACCACAAAAGAATTTGGCCATTCATATATCATGCACCAGTTAAAGTCGAATTCAACAAAATTGGAGCATGAACCAAAAAATCAATTTCAAGCAAAAAACAAAATCACGTAAAATAAATAAACTCAGAAACTGAGATTGAAGGAGAAAGAAAGGGGAAACTTTATGTAGGATTGGTTGATAGGAGGAAAAATGTGGGCGTGTACAGGGGAAGTAAGAATGAACGTTGCTTCAGAAGGTAGAACCCGGTGGAAACAGAAACTAAAGAGGATGTTGGGAATATGTATTTTTAGAAAATAAATAATAAATAAACTAAAATTACATTCTCATCCTTTAATTTAATTTATGTTGGTTTAAATAAAGGAAGAATGTTTTTTTTTCAATAAAAAAAGTGTTGATTACTAACATATACCTTCTAATATATATTTAAGTAGGTCTATGATAACAAATCCATATATATATATATATATATATATATTAGATTTTCTTGATTTTAATAAAAAAAATTGTGGAATTTAATATTTTATTTCTTTTTTTCATTCTACAATAAATATAAATATATGTATAAGTATCAAATTTATCTATGTCATGTTCATTGCTAAACAATGAATTAAACTTTTTAAATTTTATTTTCTTAAATACCTTGATGGATAAGAAAATCATTGATATTATTAAAAGCTAGATCAAGAATCTCTAAGCTAGTCAAACTTGATAATACTTTAAGAGATAAATAGATAACCAAACACTAAATCATCATTTGTTCATAATAATACTTTTCTTCTTTTATATAATTGAAGTATATAAATTGGAGAATGTGTTTCAACAATACTAATTCTCATTTTCACATCAGATGATTATTGTAAGAATGACAATAATAAATATCAATCATTAGGTGAAAATAAAAGATCTAAATTAAAATTATTTTAAATTCAAATTAAAACAACATTTAATCATCATATCTCTAAAAGATTCACTAATTACAAAATTAAATATCTAATATATCTAATTTATCATCTCCTAAATTATTTCAAACTATAATAAATGTCACTATTATAATCGTCATTACAATCCACTACATGATAATAGTGGTTGTCACCACAATGATCCCTACCTTCACCACCAAAAGTGATTGTTGTCGTCGTCGTCACCACCACCAATGATAAGTCACAATAATGATGATGATAAATTTAATATATTTTATAACGTGATAAATTATATTTGTTTATTAAATTTTTTTGAGATATTATAATTAAATAAAATTTAAATTTAAAATATTTTTAATCTTATCTTTCCATTTTAATATCTCCTTTTATATATATATAAACGTACAAGTCTATATATATTCACTCATTTTTTTATCAATTTTTGTAACTACCCACACTCATTTCTTTCTCTAGTATTTCTCTAACTACCTTTATTTACTTCTCTCTATCTGATGCTATTTTTTTCAAATATTTCGTTTATAAGTTTTTTGTAACTCCTGAGATTTCTCTCTGTCATTAATAATTTCAAATGCTTATATCAGTTTATTTTTAAAGTTAATATTAAATCTTAATTTTATATAAAGTTATTTATTTTAATTATTTTCATCTTACTCTCCATTATCATTTTGCATAAAAAGGGATTAAAGTAAATAATGTTTTGCAAAGTAAATAATTATTATGTACGATAACTATTTTAAAAGTAACATCAATAATGATTTCTAGTTTAATATGGAAAGAGAATAAATAATTAAGATTGATATTAATTTAGTGCATTAGAATTATTTTAAGAGAAATGTTTTCTTATTTTTATTTTTTAAAATTATTTAAAGTAAATTAAATTAAACCCATAGAATATTGTTAAAAGGTTTATTTAAAAAATTATAGTTTCTAATCCCTTTATTTTTTCTATAAAAAAAACTATAGCCTCTAAATTTTTATTTAAGAAAATTATAGTTTCTAATTTCTTAGGGATAAATTATGTTTCTTTTCAAAATTCTTTAATGTGCTATATATGCCTTTATTTTTTCTATAAAAAAACTTTAGTCTCTAAATTTAGGGATATATCATTATCTCTTTTTTATATCTCTTTCTATTGAAACACTGCCACACTGGCAACTCATAAAAATACTGACCACTATTGCATGTGCTGAAACACTGCTAACTCATAAAAATACTAACCACTTATATGTAGCGATCCTTCTAACTGATTGATGCTTAAATCAAGAGATTTGAGACATTCTAACCCATTTAGTGACGAAAGAAACTTGTTATTTAATCTGTTTTCCCGCAGTTCAAGGACTTGTAAACCGGTTGGCCATGTAAATCCACCGTTCTCTGATGAAAAATTGGAAGAAAATAATCCACTCATCAGATTCACATAAGAATAAAAAGCAAGTTTCTTGGAGCCATATTTACGCTATTATAATGAGTAAATTCTCGTTATTTTTTTTTTTTTTTGAAACAGGGTATTATTCCTTGATCAAAAGTCAAATATTAATCCTCTAAGGTATTGACATTTAAGGGATTGATCTCTTTTAAGAAATAAAATTTTATACTCATGTATCAAAATTAAATTCATGATCATATGTTTAAAAGATAATATTATTTACTAATTATACCACGTTATGTTAGTGAATTCTCATTAATTTTAGTCCCCAATAGTATAAATATCGGTCATTTAGGATCTTATCTTCAATTTTTTTAAATACTAATTTTATATAAAGTTATTTGTTTTAATTCATTTATCTTATTCTTCATTATCATTTTGGCATAAAAAGGGATTAAAGTAAATAATGTTTTGCAAATTAAATAATTATTATGTAAGATAACTATTTTAAAAGTAACATGCATCAATAAGTATTTCTAGTTTGATATTGAAAGAGAATAAATAATGAAGATTGAAATTAATTTAGTGCGTTAGAATTATTTTAAGACTATTTTTTCTTATTTTTATTTGTAAATTTTTTTTAAAGTAAATTAAATAAAACCCATAGAATATTGTGATATAGTATTAATCTCTATATACATTATATTTAAATGTTAATGTATACTAGACTCTAATTAAATCATTATTTTTAATATATTTTTTATTCATAAAAATGAAAAACAAGTATTATAAATTATTCAATATTATATTCTTAAATATACATAACTGTTGCAGTTAGATATATTTTTCAACCAAATAAATGATAAAAAAATTTTAATATGAAAAGTATTTGGCATAATAAAAATTGATCTCTAACTCAATTGACAAGATCCTAAATATAAAGGCTTCAGGGATAAAAGTTCACCGAGAACAGATCCAATATCAGTGTTGTTGTTGAAGTTGATGCTGGACAAATCAAGGATCTCCAAAGATTTCAATTTTGATATATCTAACAATATATATAGGGAATGCAGTTAGATATATTTTTCAACTAAAATTAAATGAAGAAAATTTCCAATATGAAATGTATTTGGCTTACTAAAAATTGATTTTGAAGTCAATTGACAAAATTCTAAATATAAAGACTCGAGGGATGAAAGTTTGGTGAGAACAGATCCAATATCAATGTCATTGAAGTTATTGTCGGCCAAATCAAGGACCTCAAGATTCCTTAACGATGAGCATAAACCTGTAAGGAATTGAATATATAGTTTGTTACATTTCAGTTACCTTTACCCCTGAAGCAATCAACTAGTTCCTCCACTAAAATACCACTGCTTAGCTTTATTAATTAATGAAATGGAAAAATGATTCTACCTTGAATATGAAGATCTGAGTCCAATTGAATTCCAGCCAAATTCAGCTCTTTCAAAGATGTGAATCCCCCGAGGGATGGCAGGATGTCATTAGTCAAATAGTTGTCACTTATGTTAAGGACCTCCAGATTACGCAACTTTGAAGACAGTTTCAAAAACTTAAATGGAATTTGTGGGAAAATAGTACCAAAAATTAGAAGAGGTTGATGACATCATTTTAAAATAAAAAAGATAAATGCTGCTAGCCTCACCGTGGAATGAAGATGTATTCAACCTGTTAAATGATAAATATAGAGACTTAAGAGATGAAAGCCCATCCAAACAAGATAGAATGCCAGCATCATCCAAATAGTTGTAACTTAGGTCAAGGAATTCCAGATTTTCCAGCCGCGCTGCAAAGTATGTAAATTAAAGTTGAAATATTAAGAATGATATATCTATCAAGACATAGAATTTGTACGAGAGATTAACCTTCATTCCCTACACAACCGGATATGCCATTCGATGACAAGTCGAGGTTCTTCAAATCTTTGAAGACAACAAAATCTGAGTAATTAGTATATACTTCGGTGCCTTCTTCGGTCCACCGGGGCCACAAAAAGAGTTGGACCACTCTCCCAGTGGAGGAGTTGCACTTCACTCCTTCCCATTGACAACAGTCTGGGCCTTCTTCATAAGAGAAACTAGAATGCAGGACCAAAAGAGCATCTCTCTCTTCCTTCCAACACCCTTCGCAGCACATCGCTTCCAACAAAACCAAAAACAACAAACACACGCCTACAATTCTCTTCATTTTCCTATTCTCTACGTAACACAATGGATTTCGTCTCCTTTAAATAACAATATTAACACCAACTACCTATACCCTATTGTTTCTGGTACTACGCGTAATCTCCAAGTCATAATTACGTTCAAACGTGGTTGACAGGTTTCATTCATTTTCGTCTCTTGTTATTGCTTTTCTCAATACCATACAAAAAAAATAAAAAAAGAATAATATCTTTTCGATCTATGCCCCAAATTGTACGCTAGCTTCATATGCTTACATAAAATTATTTAATATTATCATTTTTAACAGTATTATTTAATTTTTGAAATAGAAAAAAGACTAATAATACACAACCTGCATTTCTACCTTAGTTACAAATTATGGCAAAATTTAATGTTTTGTGTGTGGAACGAAATGCCCCCCTTAACTAATTCAAAGCTTCCATCAACGTCTTTTTCGATCTAAGCCCCAAATTTTACGCTTCATATATATTATCTATCCAATATATTGTTTATCGGTATTTTTATTGGTTTGCATTCAAGCTAGCTTAGTTAGCAGTTAGCAGTTAGCATAAACCATGGTCACTTGCAAGTTGCAATGTCGAATCCGGACAACGACAACTCTATATTTTATTAAGTTGTTTTGTATAATTATATTTAAACTAAATAAAAGTGAGATAAAATAATGCAATAAAAGAATTGATATGACACGATATAGAAAAAAAGTTGAAGAAAGTGTGTATAGAAATATTATGTGATTGGCTTTTTAAAATAGTTGTTGACCTAGTCCAATTATCCAGACTAGTTAACCCAATATTGAATTTCAAGATCACAATTCACATGCATGCACATTCGTGATGAATATCATATATATCTTGGTATTCATTTATAATATATATTCATCATGTACTATAAATCAGTATTCATCTTTGGATCGGATGAGAAAAGTTCTAAAAAATATTTTCTTTCTTGTTAAATTATTTTAGAAGTTATTGATTAATTTTATTCTTTAATGTTCTATTTGGATTAAAAGTGAAATACAAATAAAAATAAATAAGAAAGATAGAAGTAAAATAGAAATACAATAAATAAGATGTATTATTTGGATTAAAAGTGAAACTTTTTATTCTAATTAAAAAATTAAATTTAACTTAGATATTTTAAAATTTTTACCACATCATCAGTTGCTATTTACATAAAATTATTTATAATTTCATTTTTACATAATTATTTAATTTTCAAAATAAAAAAAATTATAATATATACACAACCTGCATTTCTTCCTTAGTTTACAAATTATGGCAAAAAAATTTATGTTGTGTTTGGGATGAAATGGCCCCTTAGCTAGCTCAAAACCTCCATCAACACCTCTTCCTTCCAACTCTATCTAACTATAAACCTAAAGAGATTCTTGGAATTCATCTCTATTTGTACGTGATATCTTTAACAGTCATTTACACATGTCTTCCTAACATTGGTTTTTGTAGACTATGTGTTAGATTACACATGATGTTATCAGCTTCATACTAGGAAGAATGCATTGTGTTAGAGATCGACGTGGTGCGCTACTTGTCATTGTCCCCACACCCGAATGATCCTAAGGATGTATATATACTTGATAGTATATATAAAGCCTAATTAGGGCGAGTTACTCATCAATGCAGGCTAATGACTGACACTTAGAATAAAGGGAATTAAGTGTAAGACTTGATCCTTTAATGGATCAAGTAGATTAGACGTCTACAATCCTTTGAGAGCTTAAATGCTTAAGTTGATTATGTATGAGTTGGTTCTCTAAGAAGTCTAGTTAGATAGTTCACTAACACCCACCAAACATTAATATATTTTGTGGTATAAGTACTTGAGTTGAGAATTGTTGATCGAGTCCATCAGACAATCCAAATACTTAGGAGATATGATTCCATTGTTATGAGCATCTTCAATATTAACTTTGTTTTTATGAGCTCTACTAGATAGCATCTTTAAAAAAATTAACAACTTTTCAATTCAATAATGTAAGTATTCAAATATAACTTAAAATAGGTCTCAAAAATTACCACACATTTATATTTTTTAATTGGCCTAGTAAACAATTATTTTAATATTAAAAACAAGTTCTTATCGAAGAAGTATATTTGACTGTATAGTCTTCACTCATCTAATCTTTATATATACAAAAGTAAAAGTGAGAATAATTATATCATTTTCTTTTTTCCGCTTATTTTATGGCTAAAAGATTATATTGAAAGACAAAAAAATGTGCATTTCAATTTAAATAATATCCGAATTTCATGAATAAATTATGTGCTTTAATTTAAACAATACAATTTCTTCTGACGCTTATCCAATATTTTTCGCTATTATTATTTCTTTGCTTAATTTCTAGTATGAACGAGTCACTTGCAACATGATCGTCAAATGGTGGAGCCGTGGAAAGGTGTTGGACAGTAAAACCTTGAACTTTGTTAAGTTGTTCTCAACAATTTCATCAAAAAGTTATTCTTAACCGTTAACATGGATGGAAGATAAAGTATTCCATATCTCCACCATCCTTACTAAAATCTGGAGGGAAATTATGCAGGTAAATGTTGTTAGATTTTTTTTTTTTTTTTGCCGAAGGAGGTAAATTGTTAGATTCTTCGAAGAAAATATATTTGCTTTCATTTTAAAAAATTTACATATATTAAAAAATGGTATATTAAAATAAAAATCAATACTTTATTAATATAAATATATGTTATATTTATTGAATTATTAATATTAATATTAATATTTAAAATTCTATATTCATTATATGCAAAAATTATGAAATTAAAAATGAATATTATTATTTTTAAATAATAACTATAATATTTAATAAAATATTATTATATAAATGTTAATATATAAGTTTTTTTTGCTATATTTAATAATAAAATAGTCTACTATAATATATTGAATATTTTTTACTGTAATTTTATATTTTATCATTGTGGCAGATTT
>PYAF01003491.1:774424-801270 GCA_007407185.1 Glycine tomentella | reverse complement strand
ATATGCAAAAATTATGAAATTAAAAATGAATATTATTATTTTTAAATAATAACTATAATATTTAATAAAATATTATTATATAAATGTTAATATATAAGTTTTTTTTGCTATATTTAATAATAAAATAGTCTACTATAATATATTGAATATTTTTTACTGTAATTTTATATTTTATCATTGTGGCAGATTTCTAATCACCACTATACTTTTTTAATACTTTTATTATTTTATAACTTAAAAATTATTAAATTAAATTTAACTAGCTAGTAGCAATTTTGAAGCTCAGACTTACACATTAACATTGTTGGACTAAAAGGACAACATTATACAGTTATTTGGGAAAAAATAAGAGATTAAATTTAAATATTTAATAAAAGTGTGGATAAATAGAATAAAATAAATGATAAAAAACAAAAAAAATGAACTATTTTAGTCCAACATATTTTCATCTTTGGATCGGATGAGAAAAGTTCTAAAACATATTTTCTTTCTTGTTGAATTATTTTAGAAGTGACTGTTTAATTTTATTGATTCTGTTCTATTAGGATTAAAAGTGAAACACAGAAGAAAAAAGAAAGAAAGATAGAAGTAAAATAGATATACAATAAATAAGATGTACTGTTTGGATCGATAAAAAAGAGAGAAATGGAAAATGTTTTTTTTTCCGCATGTTTGAAGAAGTGGAAGAATGCGTGAAAAAAGAAATAAATTAAAAAAATTATTCTACACAATATAATTTTAATTTTTGATAAAATAATAGACTAAAAGATTACATTGAAAGACAAAAAAATGTGTATTTTAATTTTTATAATATCTTTCATGAATAAATTATGTGCTTTAATTTAAACAATATAATTTTTGACTCCCAAATTGTACTTTTATCCAATATTGTTAGCTGTTATTATTTCTTTGCTTTCTAGTATGAACAAGTCACTTTCAACATGATGGTGAAATGGTGAAGCCATGTTGGACAATAATACCTTTTATTTTGTTAAGTTGTTCTTAAAAATTATTCCATGTCTCTAACATCCTTACTAAAATCTGGAGGAAAATTATGCAGGTAAAAATCGTTAGATTCTATTCACTGAAGGAGCTAAATCGTTAGATTCTTCAACAAATTTATTATTATTTTTACATATAATAAAAAATAATATATTAAATAAAAGAATAATTTATTAATGTATATATATTACATTTATCATATTATTAATATTTAAATTTTTATATTCATTTTATGTAAAAATTATGAAATTAAATATATGAATATTATTATTTTTAAATAATACCTATAATATTTATTAAATAAATATTGATATATAAATTATTTTTATATATTTAACAATAAAATATTCTACTATAATATAAAATTGAATATTTTTTTCTATAATTATATATATGTTTTTTTATCATAGTGGCAGATTTCTAATCTCCACTATATTTTTTTTAATTCTTTTATTATTTTATAACTTTTAAAAATTATTAAATTTAATTTTAATTAAATGGTTGCAATTTCTCACCTTATGCATTGTCATTATTGGATGAAAAGGATAAAATTTTACAGTGATTTTGAAAAAAAATAAGATATTAAATTGAAACATTTAATAAAAGTGTAGACAACTCGAATAAAATAAATAACAAAAAAATCTAATTAAATTAATAGAATTTTTTAAATGTGACAAGAAAAAAATGAAAGAAAACAACACGAGTTGACTTCGAATATCAACTCAGAGTAGTTTTATGTCAACTCAAAGATTATCATGTCTAACAATGACAACTGTGACAAGAAAATGAAATCAAACAACATGAATTGACGTACATTAACCCATAGAATGATTTATGTCAACCGAAAAATTATTATATTAGACAAGGACAACTATAAAGAAAAAATAAGCACGTATGCATGTTAACCATATCCATTTATACTTGCATTTTATTTCAAAAAATTGTATTCTTGCAACTCTTTTTATAATTATTTTTACCATCAATAGTAAAAGTAAAAGAAAAAATTAAAAGTTAAGATAAAATAAATTACATTAAATTATTAATGTGATAAAACAATAAATTAAAATTACAATTTTAATCTCCTTAAATTTCTTAAACCGTGATTTTAATTCTCATATTGGAAAAATCAATAACACATCAATAAGAGCTATAATGTTAAATACCACATTAATTAAACTAAAAAAAACTTCCTATGGAGAGGAAAAGTTGCCAACTGCTAGGAGTCCAATCTCCCTAAAACGGTAAACCTTAGAGGCCATATCTAAATGATGTCTCAGCAGCTAACAAAAGACACCATCCAGCAGGTTACAAACTTCATTATTTAACACAAACAAAAATAGCATATCCAGTAGATAAAAAGAGGACTTAAACAATCCACTTTCCTAACTAACCAGAGGAGCCACATCACCAAACTAAGCAGAAGATAACATAGAGAGAGGTGGATTCAATTTATTCTAAGCGTAACACTTTTGGAATTACTTTTTATTTTTATCGGTCACTTTTTTTAAATTTAATAATTAAGATTAGCTATTTATTATAGTTTTTAGATTTCAAATAAATAAATGATCATGAATTTTAAAATAACTAGATAAAGAGAAACATAAAACTTTTAAAATAAAACAATTTATTATAAAATTATTCAATTGGTAAATAATTAAGAACTGTACTACTTCTTGCCAAACAATTGTGAATTATATCTTCAGAGAGCGACATATTCTCTTAACTGAAAAAAAATAAAAATTTTATCAGAATTTTTTTTAGTTATGTTTGAATATGTTAAAGGAATTTGAGGAGAAATGATACTATTAATGCCAGCTTGGGATTGGTTTGGAGATGGAACCATCCTCGATTATTGGAAGAATTCTATTAAGGTCATCTATCGTATTTTTTGGGGTTCCTTATTTGATGTGGCAATCAAACAAATCTTCTTAATTTTTTTTTCATCCATGGGAGGTAATCCAGATGATAAATTGAATCCTTTAAAATTAAACAAAGCATCTTATATAAGCAACTTATCTTACCAACTCACCAAAATTCAATAACAACCTAAAATAAGCTCCTACAGCTGGATGGCCTAAGAGAATAAATTTAATTGGCCCGACACTTTTATAATCTTCATTCATATTTATATTATAATAGGTGTTTAAGTTTTTGAATTTAAAAGAAAATTAATAATTAGAACAAACAAATGTTAGTTCAATCGATAAGAATCATATCCATATTTCATATAAAAAAATGTGAGTTTAAATTATGGTACTTTAAATATGACAATTTTTTGTTAATAAACAATCTTTAATATATTTTTAAATGTAATTGAGAGAAAACATTTTATTAAAATTAGTTATTCAAATTTCTTAGATAAAAGCTAATAATCAACCAAATCAACTAATACTTCCGAACAAAATAAAAAATAAAATATATATTGCCATTGTGGGAAAGGATACCGGTGTTAAAGGAATATATGCTTAATTGTGCTCCTCACTTTATGTGAGAGTGAGAGATGACAGATGATAACACAGGGAAAACACGAAATAACATATTGTGATCTAAAGTGGAGCAGAGCACACGTGTCTGAAGAGGAATAAAATTTGATGGCAATTGCATGCATGTGAGAATATATAGCACCTCTGGACTAAAAGTCATGTATACCACTTTGTCTTTGAAGTTTCAGAACTAACAGCGATGTGCTTATGTTGTTAATGTGCTTATGTTGTTTGGTCGTTCCAATGTGCTTAAACATTCAAGTTTCATAGTGCAAAGGTTTTGCATCACTAAACTTAGATGGAGACATCAAGTCATTGGATGGGAATAACCTTATATATGTGAATTGTGAAAGTAAAGGAATTTGGCTCTCTCTCCATGAAAGTTAAGACCTCTCTATGTGATGTAAATGAAACTCCTATGAGAATGATATGTCCACTGTGGAAAATAATTATCTCGAGGTGCCCACAGATTAAGAGGAGAAGGAAGAGACTTTGAGTCCTCAAGTTGAGCACCAATACACCATTGGCAAGGGTGATTGAAGCTGATGGCAACAACAACATCAAAACCTTTTCCCATTAGATGAAGTCAGCTACATAAATCGCACAATGACAATAGGCACGGTTGAAAACTAAAGCTTTAAAAGTATTATTTAGCATTAGATTTTCCTTAGCTACATGGTTGAAAATATAATTAAGGTTAATCATATATTTAGACCCTAAAATATGCCATTCTTATATTCTAGTCTTATTTAAACTTTATTCGTTTTTAATCTCTGCATTTAGCAAAAAAGTAACACATTTACTCTTTTGTTATGGTCTCATATTACTCTTTTGTAACTTTTGTTATGGTCTCATATTACATGTTTAATGATCATCTGAAACCAACCTTAATGCACTTGTACTTGATGCAAGAGTTGAAGAAGAACTGACGGCTTTCAAGAAAAAACAAGCATAGAAAACCTGGAGCAGAAGCTGGTATTTCTTTCTTTATTATTATTGATTGATGTCAGATAAGTTTCTGAATTGTTTCTTTTTCTCCTGCATTTATAAGTATATTGCTGGCAGGCATAAAATATACTATGGTCTACATAGTTCATGGTCATACAAATAGACCAAAAGTCCGAATATATGAAACTTCTTGATTTACCTAATTTATGGATTCATCTTTAGTAATTATCACCATCTAGATTTTCAAACTTTTGCCTTTGTTTGAAATCCACAAATATGCAGATCGCACGCTGGTTTGCTTCTTCTTACTCATTAACTCTGTTACCTGATTCCAATTTTTCAGTTTACTTACTTTTTCCATAAAATTTTGGTCCTAATTCCTCTCTCCATCCGTGCAGTGACTAGTGTAGGACTCAAACCCCCAAGTTTTACTCCTCTGAAGTTCAACACTATGCAACTTACTCACAGGAAATCAAGTAACCAACTACTGAAAAACAAAACTATTTAGTGAGTTAAAAACTAAAACTCAGGACAAAGTAATTGATGTAAACAACAATTTAAAACGGTGAACATAATCATCATTTGGAATAACCCTTAGAACCTTTAATTGTATTCATTTATTTTCCTGTATCATCATTGGTTAATTTTGTTTATATTATTCCACAGGGAGGCAGAATTGGAAATTCAGCGTATAAAATATCTAGAATGAAATAATTGTTTTGGAAAAACGAACATGATAATAATCCAGTAGGGAATAACAACATGATGATTATAAATAATTTAGAATGAAAAAATAATCCTTGAAAAACAACTTGATTATTTAATGAAACTGTTAGATCTATATCGTTATATAAGAAACACATGCACGAATTATTTATTGAATCACTCTTGAGCAAACAGCAAGACGCTATCCTAGACATACAAGGTAACATGTTACATATTTCTAAAATTTGAAACCCTACTCAATTCCATATGGTAAAAACATGCTCCCCTCCAATATGGATTAATGTAGAGAGTCACTGCAATTACCAACAATACTGATGTGTATGCCACAACAAAACTTATACAAAGACCTACATGTCGACTAAACTGCCATCGTCCCCTTCAATATCAGGGCCATTTAGAAAAATGGTTAGTGGTTTGTCCATAAGGATAGCAACCTTTTGGGAGTGGAGGTCCACAAAGAAGAGGATTTTCCTTGTAGCTGCTTTCATCAAATCTAATAAATTGGCCTTTTCTTTCGGATGTTTCAACGAAATTGGCGAATGTATCTGGAATTTGGCCAGTTAAATCATTGTGGGACAAGTTCAATGCTCGAATTCTTGTCAAGTTTCCAAGTTCAGACGGAATACTGCCGTTCAGTTTATTGCAGAAATCAACTCCAGACATATAAGCAAGGATGTCCCCTGGTAGGGTGTATATGTGTAGGATCTTTGTTTTATAGAGAAGTCTCTGGTTTCTCGGGTATATGAATTCCCATATCAAGAAAGCCATTAAATGCAGCCTTTAGTGACAAAGTCATTTCAAAAGGCATTTTACCCAAACAATTGGGTATTGGGCCAGAAAAATAGTTATGAGAAAGGTCTACTATGCTCAACTATTCCAGGTAAAGTGATTACATTTCAAAAGGAGACTGTTCAACCCTTTATAATTAAGGTCTTGTATCATATCTTGATTGCTATTGGTAATTCATTGTAGCTAAGGTGTAGCACCGCTACGTATATGATTTTTGTTTGCTTGAAATATATATTACATTTGCTTAATTTGCCAGAATGTTATGCTGTTGCTGTAAAGTTTCAATGTTGGTGCAGGATGTCAGCGTACTACAAGCATCTTTGGCATCAAAATCAGCCCTAACAACTGGTCTCTTGCAATTGTTAACCAAAGATAACAAGGATAACAGAGTAATCAATAATATTGTTTTGTAATATTTAAGATGCATTGTGGACAAATTTCATATATATAACTAACATGATAGTTACTTGTAGTCCTTCTAATTTAATTGTTTCTTTTACGGCATATATGCTCTTATTTTAGTTTTTATTGTTTGAAAATTATTGACTTGCCAATTGCCTTGATAGTTAAAACTGTCATATTGTCCTGCAATGAATTTGCAGATTAATTTGTGACCAATTTAATATTTTATTTGACATTTGAAGAATATAATAAATATTAGTTTATTTGATCTTTTAAGCATTGTTCAATTAAGCTAACCTCTACATATATGTACATAATGTACTATGCCTGCACCTAAATTGAGATCCAGCCCAAACGAATTTGAGGGTTCATGGATACACTGAAATTAAATGGGTGCATATATTGTAAAATCCTATATCCGAATCTAAATCAACTCCAAAGAATAAAACTCAGAGTCGAACATGCATGACAGATCTAAACCTCAGTTAGTGTATCTATGATTTCAAGTCTCTTACACCATCTGTGACCCAAAGTACATAGTTGACATCCTGGTTGCAACACCTTGAAATTCAGTGTTCATGACTGAGATATGAGATTCCTAAGGCAATGTGTATAGTCCTGTAAAGTAGGTGTTTTATATTATGATTTTCTTTTAAATATGTAATTTTATATTATGTCGTATATGGATCACTTTCTTTTCCTTCATTTTTTATTTGGTCCCATATTCTTCATCTTGATGATGAGTGAAGAAGAATTATCTTTTTCCTTCGTATTGAAAACTGTTTTGATATACGACGATCAATATTATGGTGTTGGAAACAAAGGCAATGTATTATTCTTAGTCATATAATTCTTTTTTGGCAATTAGCACCTGCATTTCTGTTTGCTAGAAGTTTAATTATCTTTAATAATGTTTCTAAGTTAGTATGTAGCATAAATGTATCTTTTACTATAATGTTATTGGTATAATTATCCATTAGCCGTTAATTTCTCTGATCAGAGAGCTTGAATGACAATCTTCTGGGACGATCTTTCCTTTCAATTAGTTCTTATTAGGTTTAAGTGTCTTTTTAGTTCTTCCAATTTGTCTTTCATCCTTGCATTTTTTTTTATTCCCAGTAAATTATATTTATTTTGTTTTTAATCCTTAAAATATTTTAGATAGCGCTTTGAACAGTAAAAAAATATTATCTAAAACGACAAGAAATAAATCAAACATAATTTATAATAACTGAAAACAAAAAAGAAATTGTAAAGAAAAAAAGCAAAAAAAAAAAATATTAAATTGCAAAGACTAAAAAGGTATTGAAGTATTTTTATTCACAATGTTTAAACCCGAACCTTTGCTTAAAGAAATCGAACCGGAATCACTCTGACTAACTTATAATTGGTAATAGAAATATACTTTAAATATTTTTGATATCTCTATCTCCATGTTGCAATAGTAATTAAAATATAGTTTCATTCAACTGTAAAATACACGAATCAAAAAAATTCCATTTGTAATTTCATATATTAACATAAAATATTTTGACGATACAATTAATTAGGTGAGAAAGTTAATAATCAATTTGCATTACAATGAAATATTGTGTATGTATTTATATTACTGAAGTTATATATAGTATTTGATATTGACACAAATTATCAAAATTAAAATATAATTCATTTTAGATCATAATTTATACATTTTTTATTTATTAAAATAGTAGTTGTTGTTTCGTTCATGAAAAAATTGAAGACAAATAAATTCCCGTGCGTTGTACGGGTGAATAACTAGTAACCAACAAGCATGAAAGGTTTGGTTGACTGACAAAAGGGCTCTACATGCATACTCTACTGAATTATAATGCCTAATTCAGAACTGTTAGCTGAATTACAGTTTATTTTTTCACTACATATTTACAATCAGTTTCAAAGGTAACATTCATAAAACCCAAAGAAGAGGAAAACTGGATTGTAAAGAGCAAACTAGTTATATACTATTTATAATAATCAGATGGCTACCTTTTCCTTTATCAATTCTGGAATACTTTAAATACCAAATTGTATCACTGAGTATTCTTCAGAAGTTAATAGGATAATTTTTCATCGATTCATTTTTCTCCTCTGATTCGTTGGTATTTGATAAGTGTCATATTTCAGTTATAATTATATTTTAAATGCTAGCACTTATATTTTGATTTCATTAACTTTGTCTATAAACTTGTCTTAAACCTAGTTGAAATATATTTAGTACTTAGATAAGTGTTGTTCTTCATATTTCGGAAGATTAATCCAATCATATTTTGTATTTTGATAGATTCCGAGGATCCGAGGCTTCCAAACAAGCAAAGCAAGCAAGGAAGGGCTTAAAGATCAAAACTTGGAGGTGTTAACAGCAAAACAGGCCCATAATTCATCCAGGCCCAAAGCTTTCTTCAAGACTAAGTCTTTAACTAGCCCAAACGAGCCTACCTAGTGCAATTCGGTCGCCCAGGCGAGCTCAAGTTCCAAAAAGATGACATTAACTCGCCCAGGCGAGTTAAAACAGGCAAAAACACTCGTCTAGCGAGTGAAGTAGGCAGGAGATGGAAATCTATAAATAGGCCACGAAATTGGAGGAGAAAGCATGCCATTTTGCTTCATTCTTTGCTTCTTGGCTTGTTCCTTAGCTTAGGAGCTTAAATATTAGTATTAGGTAGGTTAGGAAAGTGAGGGAAGTGAGGATTAGTGTGGAGACTTTGCCGGAAAGAAGCGATGATGAGGTCCTTCATCAATTCTTCTCTTAATTAAGGAAGTTCTCTCCACAATGGTTGGCTAGCTTCTATGAGGATTAGATGTAATCTTCTTAGTCCTATGTCTCTCTTTTAATATTTATTTATGTATTAATCGTTTCTATTCCTTATTGGTAATTTCATTTTGTCTTTAATGCTTGATTCTACTTGATCACTAGTTTCTTGAATTTAACTCTAAGTGAGACTGGAAAGTAATCTTAGAGTTTGAACGGAATGATTTTACTCATTACGTTATAATGCTAGGAATAGAGCATAACGTTCTGATTGCAAATAGCACGCAATTATAATTATAATGTTGGGGTATTTACTTCATATGTGAGGGATTGATATTCGATAGATATCCTTACAACTCGAATGCGAGGGATCAATTCGGGGTAAAATAGTGTGCATCAATAAGGATAGACGATGGTTTATGCATGGTAATATTACTTGGATATAAAAGGATAAGAATGATGAAATCCAATCCCACTTTCTCATAGATATATTTCATTTACTAAAGTTTAGTAATTTTATGTTACCTTCACAACTAAATGAAATTCCGCTCAACCTACTTGTACATAACTATTGAACTGTTAAGTTATATTTGGATTAACTAAGTAAGCTTAAGTCCCTGTGGAGACGATCTTAAAAATTTTTATAACTTACAACGACAAATCGGTACGCTTGCCAAAAGTCTATCAGTATTCAGTGGTTCTCATCATTTGATGTTGTGGTCTTTGTGCACTGCTAGAAGCTAGTTTACCCATTAACTACGGATTTTCTTGTGGATTTTTCATAAAAATTCGCACTGCTAGAAGTTATGAAAATGTTTTCTCAAACTAAACACTCCTTTATTTTGTTAAAAAATACAAAGCTAAAACTAGTTTTAAGAGCTTACTCTAAGGTTAAACGAGCATTGTTATACTTTTTCCCTCTTAAGAGTTGCTTCTCTTATACAAGTGTCATCTACCTCTTCCTTTAACAAAATGTTGTCATCCCACTTTCTCTGTTTGAGTCCATATGAAAATATGAAAACTGTTTTAAATTCTAATTGTATAGGGGATAGCAGGTGAGTAAAATATAGTTGATTTTACTGTACTAAACTCAAGTTTCTTTATATCATTATATCACTAATTGATTATAGGAAATTCCTTCAAGCTTTCTAAACTAGCTCTAAGACAAAGAAAATTAGAACATTTCCTATTTTAAATCAATACCTTATACTAGGACAAACGACTTTATTAAATATATCAACATCAACATCAACAACACCTTTAACCCAAGTTAATTGGGGTCGATGGTAGATGAACCCAATGATAAATCGTAAATGAGACAGAAAAAGAAAGGAGGAGGGAAAGAAAAAAGTGAAAATAAGACAAAAAAGAGAAAAAAGGGGTGAAAGGAAGAAGGGAGAAAAGAAGAGGAAAATAACTAAAACAAGGGAATGATTGAAACATAGAACTACTAATAGGTTTAACCCTCCACCAAACTTATTACTTTTCTTCACTTCGTCCTAAGACATATCGTCCGTCAATCTATATCACACTCTATTAGGTCTTGTTTAACTACCTTTCTCCAGGTAAGTTTTGATATACCTCTACCTCTCTTTGTGTCGAGCTCTTGGTAACAAACTCTTGTTCTTACGGGAGTATTCAGTGGCCGTCTCATAATGTGTCCAAACCACCTCAATCTATGTTCTCTCATCTTTTCACATATCAGTAACACTGATACCTTTTTTTGAATATCCTCATTCTTATCTTATCCATCTTTGTATATCCACACATCCACCTTAACATCCTCATTTCTGCTACCCCTATTTTATGTTCATGTTGCTTATGTGATGGCCAACATTCCGCTCCATATAGCATTGTCAGTCTTACAGTTGTTCTATAGAATTTTCCTTTCAGTTTAAGGAGAATTTTGTGGTCACACAAAAACCCCGATGCACTCCGCCATTTTGTCCACCCTGCTCTAATTCTATGATTTACATCCTCATCAATTTCACCACCTTTTTGCAAGATTGATCCCAAGTATCTAAAAACATCTTTCTTGGGTACCTCTTGACCAAGTAGATGCACTGTGTCTTGATCACCATCTCTTACTCTTGAAAACTCACACTTCATATATTCCGTCTTGCTCTTGCTTATCGTGAATCCTTTAGACTCCAAATTGTTTCTCCACAATTCCAATTTCCTATCATCTGCAAAAAGCATATACCATGGCACTTCCTCTTGAATATCTTTCGTTAGTTCATCCATCACTAAGGCAAAGAGATAAGGACTAAGAGCTGAACCTTGGTGACACCTACCGTGATAGGGAAATAACTTGATGTTCTATTACAAGCTTTCACCATGTAGTAGCCCCATCATACATATCCTTGATTGCATTAACATACTTTAATGCTACCTTTTTCTTTTCAAGAGTTTACCATAAGACTTTTATTGGGACTTTATCATATGCTTTTCAAGATCTATGAACACCATATGTAAGTCTTTCTTTTTTTTACCTATACCTTTCCATTAATTGTCTCATCAAGAAGATAGCTTCCATTGTACATTTTCCTGGCATAAATCCAAATTGATTTATGGAAACCTTGGTCTCCCTCGTTAGGCGATGTTCGATAACTTTCTCCCACAACTTCATAGTATGACTCATGAGCTTGATGTCTCTATAGTTTGAACAATTTTGGATATCTCCCTCGTATTTGTAAATAGGCACAAACATACTTTTCCTCCAAGCATCCGATATCTTATTTGTTTGAAGAATCCTATTAAAAAGATTGGTCAACCATTTTATTGCCACATCTCTCAAGCCTCTCCACACTTCAATAGGGATGTCATCAGGTCCCAGAGCTTTATTATTCTTAGTCTTTGTATTTGACATCCAGTCGTATGTGTCTACTATTACTATTGCATATGATACACTTGTCCTTATGCGAGTCTAATATATTTTGTGCACCATCATGCTTTAATTATTAAGTTTTATCTTGTTTCAATATGTTTGTTTTTGATAAGTTTATTCTTGTGTTATTGTACATGTGATTCGTGCTTATGATGATCTTGTATCTAACATACATGGGGAGAAAATGGATATGAGGTGGTCCCATGTTTTTGAAGGCTTCATGAACATGTGTATCAGGACGTGAAGATGTTTTATCTGTTTTTGTTTCTTCTTTAAATTTATGTATAGTATTGACCGATTTAGAGTTTATGTAGTTTATATTTATAGTGTTTGTGTTTATATGTTTGTTCTAAGGAGATTTAGATTATTATAATGTTATATATATATATATATATATATATATATATATCATGTCATGTTATAGTTTAGAGTTGTGCATTTTTGTCTTTGGCCTTTGAAATAGAAAAAGTTGGCAAAATATTTTCATGATTAAATTAATAGAAGAATATTAAATAAATTAAAATAAAATCTTTCACTTAGATAATTTTTAGTTCATATAACGATGACATATGTTACAATTACAATAATACTTATACATTATATTAACTCCTTCCATTATTTAAAAAAATTACATATTATATATACCTCTATATTGAAAGTTGTTGTGTAGAAGTAAAAAGGAAAAATCAGGGTCTCATGCAATAGGAAAAATTTTCAAGAAGTGTCGATGTAACTTATTGTAATACTTAATTTTTCTGTGTTTCAGTGTTACCCTAACATAGAAATGGTTGACAGGTAATAAAAATGCATTGAAAACTTGAAATTGAAGAAATTTAGAGAAAAATGGATGAGGAAAATAGAGAATCATTTTAAAATAATATTAATTTTAATATGATAAAAAAACCAGGATTTAATTCTTCTAATATACAATGATTATCCAAAAGAAGAATATATATATATATATATATATATATATAACAGTTGATAGAAATTCTTTTAGCAATTTAAGTATTACTTATGTCTCTAAATATATATAAGAAAAATTATTTTATTTGTATAAGATTTTTTTTTCATGTTGTCTTTTATATTAATTTTTTTTAATCAAAATGCCCTTAATTATTTACAATAAATGTTTATGAATTAAAAATATAAATAAAATTTCTCTCTTGTAAGAATTGAAGAAGAAAACTAACACAATTCGTTAATTAGGTAGAAAATAATTAAGTAAAAAGAGAAATGATAAGTTTCAAAAATTTTAAATTTTAAGCTTAATTTTGAAAAATAATATAAATTATTAACAAATTTGATGTTATTAATGTTATTAATTATTTTTTAATGATATAAATTAATTAAAAGACTCTTATATTTAGAAAATATGGTAGTGTATATATAATGATAAAGTAATTAATTAGGAGACCAACCATTGATACGAGCGAGTCACCTTTAAGTCCACCCACACAAGAATACATCAAATTAACAATATTACTGAACTCTTATATTTGGATCAGAGGAACACTCCAACCAAACAAAATGGAATCAATAATCCAATCACAGTTTCACAATCTAGAGTTAGGTTATTAAGTCAAACAAAGTCTCCCTAAAAACATGAACAATTAACTTTCCCCTTGTTCTAAACTAGTATTAGTTTTAATTTTAATTTAATATGAGGAAAATAGAGAATCATTGAAATATAATATTAATTTTAATTTATTTTAATATGATAAAAAAACGAGGATTTAATTCTTCTAATATATAGTGATTATCCGAAAGAAGAATATATACAACAGTTGATAAAAATTCTTTTAGCAAAGTAAATATTACTTATGTCTCTAAATATAAAAAAAAAAATTGTTTTGTTACAAGATTTTTTTTATGTCTTTTGTATTATTTTTTTTTTTTTTACCAAAATACGCTTAATTATTTTGAAAGCATCCAGTTATCACTAAGAATAAGGCATGCTTATTCTGATGGAGCCATATCTACTTTAGTACAATAAGCTATGGAATAAGTTATACAATGGCAGTAGCTAACAACCAGCACTAGCAGCAAGCCAACAACTAAAATAAGTTTTTCAATATCAGTAAGTCTTCCGACAAATAATTACAACCTTCAATTATGTAAATTTTTCACAATGGTTTAAAAAATATTAATTTTAAGAAACTTGACGAATAATTATATAATTTATAGATTCTTATAAGAAATCAGTGTTAAGAATCTCATTTGTTTTAATAAATAATTTAATAAACTAAATTTTCTATTAGAAATGTCACGTTATTATAGAAATAAAAGAAAAAAGAAGAAAAAAAATGCTAATCATAATTTTTTATTGCTATCCTAATAAAAAATTGAAAACATAAAAAAGATGAGGTAAAGAAAATCTGTCAATGAGAGTTTTGTTTTGTTTTAAAAAATCCTTAAAAAAGCAAAAAGTCTATTGGAGTGTGCTCTGAAGTCTGAAAAGATCACCCGCACGCGCGGGAGTCCCGTTCCAACTTTTTACACCCTGCTCTCTTCTGCTACACTGCTACGTCATACACTAGTGTCTCTTTTAGCCACCAATTTCTGAAAGAAACACATTGAAAAAATCTTCATTAGCCTTTATCTATGAAGCACCGATACCGACACGGCGTTTTCGATACATTTCTGATACAAAACTTCGATACATTATTTAAAAATTCTAATATTTCGATACGTTTCTGATACGTCTTAGTACTAAATAATATTTTTTTATATAGAGTATATTTCATATTAGTAAAATATAATAAAAAGAAAATCATAAGCATAAATAATAGATTATCCATACAAAATTAATAAATACCTCAACTAGTGTGTGGATATGGAGGAAAAACAAACTTCATTCTATTTAGGGCACCTTTTTTTTTTAATTTACAAAAATGTCTTTTGAAAATATTTGACTAAACCGATACGTAAAATGGAGTATCCCCAAAGTATCGGTATCGGATTACGTTAAATTTTTTTTTTTTCAGAGTATCGGTGCTTCATAGGCCTTTATAACCTCATCAAAGAGGAGCAAAGAATGAGGGCGACGACGAACAGCTTCAGTTAGCTGGCCACCATTCTCATAGCTTCTACAGCTTCTACAGCTTATTGCACGTGCCCTTCTTATTGCACGACTAATTGCTTCTACAGGTTCATGTTGTCCCACAGTTATCTTATGCAGTGTTTCCTCCAATCATTAGTTTTTTTTCAGCTTCCACCTGTGAAACATTCTCAACAGGTATTCCTGTTCTCATAGAGATGATATGGTGTATGTCTGAAGCTGTGACGGTTCCTTTCTTAGGTGAATTCTGCATTTGGGTTAGCTGAACTCTTGAACCTGCTATAATGTTGACAACAGTAAGTTTTGTGCGGGTCTTGGTACTTCACCTGCATATCCTCGATTGTTTATCATTAGTTGTGCGAGTCATGAAGGATTTGCCAAAGGATCATCAATGTTCATGGTGACAGATGACTTGGTTGTGACTCCAATGTCATCGCAGTCTGACGTTTCATAGCATCTTTAGTGGTACATCTCTAATTGGGATCTTAGATTACTTTTTGGTAAATCTCATAGTGAAGATGAGATCTTGAGCTCAAGATCCTTCCTCAAGATCTTGCACTAAAGATGCTCTGATAAGTACATAGGTCACAATTCACAAGTAACCCTCTCTGACTTGGAGAAAAGGGTGATTAGCATTTGTGTGAAGCATGTATGATACTGTGAAACAGACTTTCTTATACTCATTAATTCTTGTATCTGATTACATAATTACATTACAATTGTTGATTTCATGGTGCAGGGATTGGCCATACTAAAAGCTTCCTTGGCCTCAACGTCTGCTTTGACAAATGGTCTCAAACAAATCACAAAAAGCATCAAGGATAAGATTTGACCTATTATTATTTTCCATCTTGTTTAAGGTTAGGGTCAACGGTGCTACAGAATTCGTATTTACATTTATTAGAGCCATGGCAATTCTGTGGGCGGTGGTTCAGTTTACTTTGCCCATAATTTTCTGTAGCTCTGTCTAAGCAAGCGTGATTAGCAATCCCTCCTAGTAGTAATCTTCTTTTTCTCAATTAACAAATGATGTCTCTTAACTAACTTGCTTTGCATGAAAAAGAAAATCATAAAACTTAGAATTGGAATTTCTCGTTGAAATAGTTGTAAGATTTTGGTTTTAAAAAGTTAAGCTAAGTTTCCTTCTGCTATTGATTATTGAATTCCTTTATTTGAGTTAATTCAAACTTACACTAGTAAGTTTCAATTTTTTTGAAATTTAAATGCCAAATTTTAAACTGAAATTGCACATTCCTTGAAACTACTTTCATTCACATTCCCAATCAAAATTGTTTCATAATACAAAGTGACTTTATAAAAAATGGCACATAATTTTCAAGATTAATTCGGAAGCGAAAAGCCAATGGATACTACAGTTGAAACACTCCAATAAAAGGTTTTTAGTGACAATAAGGTGATATGATTTTCTTTGTTCGTTTCCTATCCTTGAATTTCTGTTCACAATGCATATTTCCAGACAAAACGATTCATTAAAAATAGAGTCAAAGTGACTCTGTATTTTCAATATAGATATTTGAATTGCCTAGAAAAACTCTTAACAAAAGAAAGTTATTTTCAAGTTTCAACTCTTCAACAAAATAATTTGTACTCTCTTGGAAACGTGACTATGGCCTGCTACTATGGCTGATATTAACACTGAGCAGCAGGTCACCTTGAAGCTTGTGGTAATCAAAGAAAGAAACGAAGCTTCTGTTTAGTTTCTTAACGATATCTTTGGGATCCATTGCAAGGCTTGTGAGAAAGGAGCCAAATGTGCAGCCAATTGAAGTAGCATCACTGAGTTCACTCTATCAGAGTAGAGAATCTTAACAAAGAGTTTCTATGCACAGAAGCCTGCAGAGAAATGATACCGAGTCCCAGGAACGCAATGGAAGCTTCATGTAGGAGTCTGAAGCTAAACATTGATGACATTGAGCCCACTGAGTATTTTGTATGTAACAACTTGATCAGTTGTTGATACAAAAGCCTGGTCTTATTAAGCACCTTCAACAATAAAAGATGCAGTTGTGGAGTCATGTTAGCAAAACCGATTTCTCCTCAAAGCTCTGATATTGATGGTTTTGTTAAGAGTAATGCTGGTTTTGTGATCACGGACGATCTGATAGTTTTGCCAAACTCATTTGATACTATATTTTGTCTGCTCAAAAACAGTGGAATAGAAAATGAGTCTTCAGTGAATGAAATGACCGTGACTATTACTAAGATTCAGGTTTCTTTATACATAGTTCCTTCAATTTCCATGTCATATTGCCTCTGATTTCATTTTCCAATGATTGATTCGAAGTTGTGAGGATTATAGATTGATTTATTCCTTTCACAGGTGTTGGATCTACTGAGGAGTTGTTTGTGCTCAAAGACAACTTTGACAGATTTGTTCTTGGAAAAACCGCCTCTTGAGAGATTATTTGAAAGGATAAAACTTCCTCCCTGTAATTTTAATGCAAGTGATAGTAGCAAAGTCAACATGAAAATTATACCCAGAAAGTCGAATGGCAAGATATTGTTTGCTCAGGGAAAAGAAGATTTTGCTGTCTTTCTCTTTAGCTTTCTGACTATTCCTTTAGGAGGAATGCTACATTTGTTGGAAGGCTGTTTTTCTATAGGCAGCGTTGAAGGGTTTTATAGGAGTGTTGTTGATTTAGACGAAGTTTATTGGACTTCAACGGAAGTAAAGAATAATCTTGTCGATCGTGTTCTTGCTCCGAATATCAAATTAAGCATCCTGACACCAATTTATCAAAGATGTTTCAAAATATTTTAGTTACACTGAGCACAGCTACACATATCTTAGCCACACACATTATCTAGGATGTGATCGTTTAACATTAAACCTTATTACTGCTTGTGTGCCATTTAACTTCTACACATAGGAAAGTTGACAGCAGCTTGGGAATGTTAGAAAAACAAACTCTTCCTCTGTTAGAAGAATTTACAAGACTTGAGAAATTAAAAAAAATGTCACGTGTCATTCTATTATATAATCATGTGGCTTAGCTGTCCTTGCATTAGTAATAGGTGTCATTTCCATAAAAGATGAATAGGATGATTATTCATGTATTGAATCGGTTAGAAGCGGTGGAAGGAAATGTTTCGGTGGATAAACTATATAAATAGTTGAAATGTGTTTGACATAAGGAGATATAGAAAAAACAGAGTTATAAGGAGAAAAGTAAAAGTGCCATAGCACTATTGAGAGAAGGAAGGGAGTTATTTTGTAAAGTTTGAAATATATATATAAAGTACAGTGTGCTTCTTTTGTTATTTCTGTTTTGGTTAAATTCCAACAAGTGGTACCAGAATCACAAATTCCAAAGTTGTCAAAAACAAATTATGGAAATTGGAGCATTCAGATGAAGGCTCTATTAGGTTCCCAAGATGCATGGGACCTTATTGAGGATGGATACATAGAACCCATTGATGCCACTGCCGAAGCTGGTTTATTAGATGCTTAGAGAAGGACGCTTAAGGAGTTACAAAAGAAGGATAAGAAGGCTTTGTTTTTTATATTTCAAGGAGTTGATGATCAACCTTTGAAAAAATATCAGACGCAAAGTCATCCAAAGAAGCATAGGAAATCTTGCAAAATCCTGCCAAGGAGCTGATAAAGCCAACAAGGTGCAGCTCCTATCACTTAGAGATGAGTTTGAAAATTGAAAATGCAAAATGGAGAGGAAGTCACAGACTAGTCTCTTGAGTGCAAAAGGTGACCAAGGAGCACTACTACAAATACACACAACAACGACAAGCGTACTACGACGGTTGTTCGAAAACCGTCGTAGTAGTTTGAGCGGTGGCAGTTTTGTAGTTATAAGGAAAAATTTTCACTTTTGGCAGACAAAACAATGACGGTTTAAGTAAGACCGTCGTAGTTGAACAACATTCATAGACAATTATCAAAAACCGTCTTTGCTGATTGTTGTCCCAATTTCTTAAATTAGGTTTTCTTATTATGTTTCTCAAAGCACACCATCAATCCGTATAGCAGTTGATACATCTCTCTCCCATATCACGGGCCATAACATGATCCTGAGAGTGGCATGAGTTCTGCCAGCATGAGTCATTGAAGCCTTCGTTGGAGTTATACAGCCTGTTGTGAAATACTTGTTGTCAAATTTGTTTGTCGGTTCTCGTTGTTGATTTCCCAAGTCTATGCAAAAAATATCCTTGGCATATTAATCTTTTCTATCAGTTGATGATATTATTGAATTGCTTATTTGAATCAAATGCCTGTATCTGTGTGAGTTCTTTTCACTTGTGTAAAAAAATTCATGTTCATAAAATGCCTGTTATTGGAAATGGTTATTTGCAGATTTGTGTAGTGGCTGCCAACATACCATTAGGTGTGATGATGATACATTTGTTTGAGTAAATTCTATCATCTACAAAGCAAGAAAAGTAGTAAATGGTAGAAGTCTCTGTATTGGTAATATGAATTACCGCAATAGGCCACTTCGTGGAGAATGGGCTACATAAGGTATAATGTTTCTCTTAGTTTTTCTTTCACGCTGTTTTATTTCTAATTATCTTTAACACATGTAGTTAGGTTACTATATTAGTGTGTGAATTATGGCTTACACACAGTTGTTTTGCTGCTTTTTTTTTTGCAGTGCACAGTAGCAAATTGTTAGGATATGCAGCATGTGTGTTCGTTAAAATTCCATCAATTTGCTTTGCTTTCTTGTCTACTCCCTTGCTCAAGAGGTAACTTTCCCATGCACAGCTTTAACTTTCCCAGAATGCTCAAGAGGTTTCTAATTTGCCATGCTGAATTAAAAGCTTTTGTATCTGTCTCCATGTAGATGTCATTCTTATTCTTATATTAAATAAAGTGTGTTAGTTAGTTCATATTTGAACCTTCTTATGGTAACTATTGATTCTTGTCCTCAAATTCAGGATCTTCCTACACTGGTGTAGATTTTTGTAAGAGGTTGTGTGATAAAATGAAAGGAAAGGAGAAAGAGATAAAACTAAAGAAAATGCAAAATGCTCAAATGGAAATATGCCACTGCTACTGTTACACAAAGATTTTATGATTGTCTCACTTTGAATCATTCATATTATTATTCTAACCAAAATTTGAAAACATGTAAGCCTTAAGTGGAGGTAACCAAAGGTTAAAGTCTATTTGTTGGGTCACTAGTAGGACCAGGATATTCAGTTAATACTTAATACTATATCTGTGATTAAAATAATGTGAGTGTCTGCTTTCATGAGTGTATATCATGACTTTGAGAACTTGGGCAATTATGCATGTATAATTTTGAAATCATAGTTGATACCACACTAATCTTTCCATAGTTTTTTAAACATTTTGACTTTTACTATTTTATAGACAGTCAAAAAGTCACCCAAATCTAAATGCCGTTCAAGAAACACTATGCAATTAAGAAAAAAACAAAAACATTCAATTGAATTCAATTCTTGCTTTACTGAGGCTAGACAGGAACCACCAAAACATTTTCTCTATCTTCACCTACAATCTCACCGAATCAAATTTATTTACATTGTAATCCAATAATAAATTACATGTACAATTAGATGGTTCAGTTTTATAATAATTACTTTAGAAATGTATAGTGATTTCTATTTGTATTTTGTTGCTCTTTGACCATCCAAATCATATTGACTATGGTGCATCAAGTAGTTTCCAGAATTCTTTTACACACTGGTATAGTATTGCTACAATCTGTATATGAATCCAAACATAGAAAGCAACAAACAAGTATGAAAAACTCTACCCCTTCACCTTCATCTCTTTGTGATACACTTCCTAAACCAATCTGGTATGCTTGACACTCAGCAAGTTATTGTTCATCAAATAACTGCTCTGTTACCAGAAAATTCAGGGGACCAAAAATCTTTGGTCAAACCAATCTGGACCTGCAGCATCTACCAGATCCTTAAATCATCATAGCATCATGAGTTAAATGTATTTTTCCCTGATATCCATATTCATGACCTCAACATCTCATTCCTTAACTTGCACTTTGCGTCTATCCCAACAGCCTGTAAATAAATACTCTTATCTTTATCTACGTATGAAATTGTCTTCCTTAGTCGACTGTCCAACTAATTTCATCTGTGTTCCTAATTTCATCTGCTTTAACTATGCTGTCTCAAGCTTCGATGTCTGTTGAGTATTGGGATCATGTTGTTACTTCTGCTGTGTATGCCATTAATTGGCTTCAATCATCATGTATTCATATAGAGGTACCTTATCATAAGTTATTCAAAACCTAAAAGATCTCTGTGTTTGGTTGTGCTTGCCATCTTCTTCTAAGGCCCTATAACCACCACATACTTTAGCCAAGGTCTCAAGAATGCCTTTTTCTGGGGTTTTCTCTTGCTCACAAAGGTTACAAGTGCATGGCTGCAGATGGAAGAATTTTTATTTCCAAGGATGTGTTATTTGATGAATTCAGTTTTCCTTTTCTTCGGCATTTTCGTGAACCAGCTTTAGACTGTCCATCTGCTGCACTTGCTTCTCCTCAACACTCCTTGACTGTCTTGTATACTCCTTCCACATCAGCAACTTCTGCCACACCAGCTGGTCATACACCTGCTTCTCAGTCTGGTTCTGAGGTAGCTGTTAACCAGTCACCAACAGTTCCATCCTCAGTGGATGTTGGTCCTGCTTCTGATCTCCCAATCCTTAAACCAGGAGTCTTTATCCACTGTGGCTACTTCCTCTGTCAGACCACAATACAATCATCCAATGTGTACTTGGGCCAAGGCTGGCATTGTTAACCCCAGATTGCACTGTACACTACTCTTAGCTCATGCTGAACCTAAGTATACAAAGTATGCTCTTTCTAATCCGACATGGCTACCAGCCATGAAAGCTGAATATGAGGCCTTGATGAATAATGGAACTTGGTGTCTCCCTGATCTGCCTCCTAACAGATCAGTTGTGGTTGCAAATGGGTATTTCGGGTAAAAGAATATCCTGATAGTACTATCAGCAATTACAAAGCCAGACTTCTGGCCAAAGTCTTTCACCAACAATTGGGTTATGATTCAATGAGACCTTTTATCCTGTAATCAAACCTGTGACAGTGACAATTCTTCTCTCCCTGGCTGTTACTCACAAGTTGAGTGTTCAACAATTATATGTAAATAATGCATTCGTTAATGGAGTTCTCTATGCTGGTTTTGAAAACTCCAACAAGCAGGTTCTGTGTAAATTGCATAAGGCAATTTATGGCCTTAATTCCCTTAAACAAGCCCGTAGAGCCTGTTTCATAAGTTGAAGGCTACTCTATTTCGGTTTCAGTTCAGCTCAAGCAAATGTGATTCCTGTTATTTGTTTACAGTGATTCAAAATATACTGCCATTTATATGCTTGTTTATGTCGATGATATTGTTGTTATTGGGAACAACACCTCCTTCATCCAATCCCTAATGACCAAACTCAACTCTGAGTTCTCTGTTAAACACCTAGGATGTCTTGATTGCATCCTTGGAATTGAAGTCAGACCTCATCCCAATGCTGCTCTTATACTGTCCCAGTCCAAATATTATAGCGATTTCTCGGGGAAAACCAACATGGATTAAGCCAAACCAATCCTTCTCCAATGGTTGGAGGCGGCAAATTAACCAAATCAGGCAATGAGCCTTTCCCTGATCCCACACTCCACAAATAATGTCATCTGTGTTCCTAATTCACTGAACATCGACTACATTATGTTTTTCCTATCGCCTGAATAATTTCTATGTTTATCAGCATACTTTTTATACTATTGTTCTTGAGCTTTAACTAAATTCATCTTCAATTCCTGAATTACCCATCTCTGTCTCTACTAAGATTATTAATGTCTTCTAACTTGGAAGGTTAATCTGGTCCTTTAAGTAATAGTGGAGGTTCCTGGCCATACAAAGCTGTGAAAGGGGACATCGTTGTTGATCTATTGTAATTAGTATTAAACCAAAACTCAGCCCAAGCTAACATATCAGGCCATTGTTTTGGCTTAGTACCAGTCAAGCACCTTAAGTAAGTTTCCAGACATCTGTTCACCACTTGTGTCTGCCCATCACAAAGACGATGGTATGCAGTACTCATCTTCAGCTGTGTGCCTGCTTGCTTAAACAGCTCCTTCCAAAACAGACTCATGAGCAAGCTGTCCCTGTCTGACACTATAGAATTTGGAAACCCATGTAATCTGACCACTTCCTTTATGAACACATCAGCAATTTTGTTGGCAGTATAAGGATGAGACAATGCTAAAAAATGAGCATATTTTGTCAACATTGTCAAACTACTAAAATTGTCCTTGCCTTGTGCCTTAGGCTAGCTGCCAATGAAATCTAAAGATATATCAGTCGAAACCTTAGTAGGGACAGTCAAAAGCTGTAATAACCCTGGTGCAGCTAAAGTGCTTCAGTTATTTCTCCGACAGATTTCACACTCAGCCACATATTGCCTCACATCCTTCTTCATACCATGCCAAAATACCACACTAGCTACCCTTTTCAAGGCCCTAAAGAAACCAGAATGTCCTCCTACAGGTGAATCATCTAGATCCTTCAAAATTATAGGAATTGTAGATGAATTCCTAGCCAGCACCAATCTGTCCTTGTAATACAATCTCCCCCCTTTTATAGCATATCCTGCTTTCTCCACTGTTTAAGTTAACAGCCCTCTGTATACTTCAAAAACTTGTTTATCATTCTGCAACTCCTTCTCCCAATCCACCCATTCCTCTTGCTGCACCACTGAGATGGCAGTGAAAGCAAATTGCCATGAAAAGGCATCAGCTACCACATTCTCCCTTCTAGGGCTGTATTGGATTTCAAATTCATATCCAATCAGCTTAGTAGTGAAATTTTTAAGACAGCCAGTACAAAATGTTGTAAAAATATTATTCTGGCCGTTTTAAGACAGCCTACCTCTAGCATTGCATGTTTTAAGTGAAAATCTCGATTCAATGGCTTGTGTAGAACAAAATTAATTTATAAGGAGATCATCTAAAGTAAAAATATTATTCTGTTGAGGAACAACTTCCAGGTATCTTGTTAGATTCTATGAACTACTCTTTATTGTGGCCGTTTTAATAAACTTCTGAATAAACATGTATAGGAACTGTTGGAAAGACGTCTTAATTGTGGTCACTCCTAACCAACTTTACTTGTGGCGGGTAACCTTGGACAAAGAGGGGTGTGTTGAAGTCCCTCATCGACTAAAATGAACTAAGTCATGTTTGTATATACTTCTCTGTATGTAATTATAAGAGAAGGAAATAAGAAGATAAAATGTACTAAGCTTCTATCATAAGCTTAAATGAACTAATGTACTTCTGCATTTGGTGAAGTTAAATGAGAGACCTTCCTATCTAAGTAAGGCAGGGATGCCAATGTTGTTGGGATTCTTGTCTGGACTGGGATGTCATTACATGGCTATTTTGCTCAAAAAAAGAGATATTTTATAAAATTTAACTGCATACATTGATTTTAGCTTACAAGAGAAGTTCTATTTATTTACCTAATAGTAATTTTCTTCTTCTAATGAGTACTTACAGAGAAGTTTATTCATTCATGACCTTAAGCTTCTCTTATAAGTTAAGATTGACTTATGCATCAGAAATTTTATAGATGCTATACTTAAGTTTTGTAAAAAGCTGATTTTAACTATAGGCTGACTAATTTTGACTTATGAGAACAGCTTTAGCTTCTAATTTTTCCATAATTAACCTAATTAGTTTTGCTTTGTAGCAGGTGTGGGAGATACATTGCACGTAAAAGCTGAAACTGTGGACACTGATGTTTGTGACTTGGGAGGTTCACCTGGTCCTGAGTCTCCAAAAAATCATCAGTTGAAGTTTCCTTTGAGTTCACAGAGGATAGATGTCAACTCTTTGAACAGGTTGAGTTCTTCAATTGCTGAGTTGGTACATTCTGACAAGCCTAGCTCTGTAGATTCTAGTCCAGAAGGATTCACTGCCATGACTAAGTTGCAGATATGGAAAAATGTCATTTCACAAGTACTGGAGCAGACAGAAACTGAAATTTGTTCACTTGCATATGGGTAAAACTTCATACCTGCACTAGGTACTGCAGGTACTGCAAGATGAGATTGTTTCAGAACAGCTGACTAGGTACTGCAAGTTGTTGCCAATTAATTTAGCATTTTATCAGAAGTCATTTCTGAATCTGAACATAACTCAGTTTTACATGGTTGAGTTAATGGGTAAAAATGCTCTATTATTTCAAGTAGACTATGAGCTCTTTCATCTGTCTTGGACAGTTTTAGTGTTCATGCATCAATTACCAAAATATTTGTCCTTTATGCTTGGTGCTAATTTTAACAGTTTGTGTCTTGATATTTAATTAAGGTTGGAAATGGCATGAAAGATTTTTTCCGTGCATAGCATTACATGTCCACACTTTGCATGTTTTCCCGCAAATCCCACCATCTTGGATAACCAATGAAATGTCATTACACTAGTTTTACAAGAAATGACTTGTTTGCCTTGAGGACCCTTGTTCATAGCTGACAGGAGAGAAACCAAAAAAATTTGGGGTTTTGTATTTTGATTGGTTTGGCTGGGGGGAGTTTTCTTCTCTTTTATATTTGTCACTACCAATCTCCCACAATGCTTAAATACCTTTTTTAGATTTGCTCTTGTTACATTTTTTTCACTTAAGACATTATCTACATTGGGTATACATGGATGGAACCTTCTTGATATATCTATCTTTTAATGGACTTCTATTAATCAAACTGCTTTGGGGTGGAATGTTAATGATGTGACTAGGAACATTCAATTTTTTGGCTCTAGGTCTCAGCAGAAAGTGACTGCATCATATGTAGTGGTTATTGGTCTGGGAGGTGTTGGTAGTGAAAAATAAATGAATACTTAAAACAACCAAGAGGGGGGTGAATTGGTTGAAAAACTTTGTCCAATTAAAAATTTAAATCAGAGTAGCCACAAGATCTTTATCACTTATTAGAAATTCTTTTGATACCAGAAATCAATTTTCAATCAACTCCCCTTTTCAAGAATGCAGAAAACAGAATATCTCAAACTGTGCTTTGAATATGATTCACAAACAATGTAATAAGCATGTACAACTGAGAAAATTAAAGAACACACAGATTTTATACTGGTTCACCTCAAACACTATGAGGCTACATCCAGTTCTTCACTCAAAATTAGAGAGAAGTTCCACTATTGCAAAATATTCTTTACAAGCAAAATTACAAATCTCTCTTTGTCAACCCTAGACAAAGTTCAGCAATCTAAAACACTATTAGATCCTTAGAGACACCCCTTTCAACCTGAAAACTCTACCCAGTTGAAAAATCCAGAGAAACACTATCTCTATGCTTGAAAGAAACCCATTACAATAGAGTTACAAGATTTCACTATTACAAATAAATTGTAAAACACAATCACTAAGCAAGAAAAGATATCACCTGATAATCCATTGATGAATGAATATGAATGAATCACAGATGAGAATGCATATTATTACACCACAGATATGCAGCTTTTCTTGACTTTGATTGAAAGTAAAAACTTCAACACATGATCTTCATGAGTAATTGATTCTATGAAGCTTCTACAATGTTTCTTTCTCAAAATTTTATCACTAATGAAAGCACTGATTGTTTGTGAATGATCACTAAACGAAAATCTCAAAAGCACTTGATAATTCTCTTCTCCTTATTTTCTATCGCAGTGACTTCTATTTATAACAGAATTTTTACCAAAAATAATCGATTAAATAAGCTCCTGTAATCGATTATTTCGACTATGC
>PYAF01003491.1:734998-774324 GCA_007407185.1 Glycine tomentella | reverse complement strand
CTATTTAGACCAATTAATCGATTATGATTTCCTGTAATCGATTAAAACCGAATGACAGTTTTTACCAAAACATATGTGTAATCGATTAAAATATTTGGTAATCGATTAAGGCAGTCAGAATAACTTTTCAATGTTTGCCTTTGTAATCGATTAAATCATTGAGTAATCGATTATAATGATCATGTCTAGATTTCAAAAGACAGTTAGAACAAAATAATCGATGTCACCAACCTGGTAATCGATTATTCCTGTGAAATATTATTTTTTCAAAAACTTAAAGTCTTTTTAAATTTTCTAAATGATTTTCTTTGATTAATCCCATTAACCTAATAATCCTATATGTATGAATGATACATGTTATGCAATATTGGATTATCAGATCATACATTTTCTTTTACATGATCAATTTGAACTTTTCAACTTAAAGCTTCCTTGATTCTTCCTTTTGCATGTTGAAAGCACAAAACTCTTTACTTTGATCTTCAATGATGCTTGGCTTCATCTGAATCAACAAGTAGTCATGCTGCTTCTATGCTCTTGAGATCAGGGATTGGCAAGCTTCTTCTTGTAGACTTTGACCAGGTTTTTTCTCAGACTGATTCTCTCATTGATAATGTTTAATTGCCATGCCAGAAGATTTTGTTGCCACCAATGGACAATACATTGTGAAATGCAAATGTTATGTCTCTTAATGTAATTTGGAGCTTTTCTTTATTTTAGCACGAAACTCTATATTTTATATTGCTTAAATAGTATGGGATCATAATAGATGTAACTGCTGGAATACATTACTAAATTAAAATGCAAATTTATCAACTATTATAGTTTAAGAAACTGGTGTTTTGATAGGTAAAAGCGTTATGTTAGTTGGTTTTTTTTTCTTTTTAGTTATCATGAATATAATTTTAGTAATTATTCTAATCACATTAAATGTCAATTCATACAAGCCTTTATTGTGAATTATTGTAGTGCATAGCTCAAGAACCTCAAGCTAAAATCTTGTTAATAATATTATTAAGGTGCATATATATGGTAAAACAAAGTAATAAAAGATAAAGTAGTTATATCTTTCAGTGTCATATTTACCCAGCTCTATAATTTATATGGGCCTTCTCCTTCCATACAATATCTGTACTTATTTATTTGTTAAATGAGAAGGTTTATGTTTCATCACTAAATCGACATGCTGTTGCGACAAGAGCAGATGTTGGCATCTCAAAAGCTCAGTGCCTTAAGGAGCATTTCTTATCTATCTTTCCAGAGTGCCAAATAGATGCCAAAGTGATGTTATATGATTCATCCACTGAATAAGAAATTCTCTCAGGCCACCCTGACTTTGTTTTGGATTGTATTGATAACATTGATACAAAGGTATCCTCTAAAAATTACTCCCTAGTTGACTATATTGTTATAAGTTCATTATGCGATTCTATCATATCACATACACGTACCTCACTCCCCTGTTGTTAGATTTTCTGATCAGGCACAAAATGGTTCTTATATATTCATAGACGTTTACTTTTCTTTCTTTCAATTATTTAGCTTCTGAGTTGCAAAAATGCAAAACTTTTGGATTCTTATATGAATGTGGTCTGCTGGATAGTTTTATTTTGGTATATATGCCATAGCTGGCCTTTGGAAAACTTGATAAAAACTGTTCTCCTCTACTCCTTACCATTAATAATCATTCCATTCATATTCAAATATCTGGTTGTCATAAGCTTAAGCTTTCATTGTATGGTTTTACATAATGTAATAGGTGGCGCTTCTTGCTGCATGTGTACGTAGGGGTTTGAAGGTTCTATCTGCAACAGGGGCTGTTGCCAGAGCTGATCCAACTAGAATACGCATTGCCGATCTAAGAGAATCAACTAATGATCCATTATCTCGAGCCGTAATGTTCCTTTGCATGCCTTTATTTATTGTACTCTGTAGAGCTTAAACCACATTAATTTTTAGGGCAGTTTAACACTAATTCTCCGTCCCTCCTGTAGATGTACATCCTAATATCCTAATTATCTCAATATCAGACTAATATATTGCTTTTCCACAGCATGTGCTAATTATAATTTACAGACTTAAGTGCAAATGCTTATAGAAAGGTGCACTTGTGTGCACCAAAATTGACTATTATACTTTTTAAATGACCAGTTTCTAGGTAAGGACCTGTTTCCTCTTACTATCTAACTATAGAGCAACTGTTTCCAAAATGTTGTTAAAGCTTCATCTGTCCTGACGATCTTCTACTTTAATAGTCGGCATGCATTATCTGGATAGCCATCACTTTCATATGTTATTTCAAGCATATGATTGTTGATCAGTTTTACGCATGTTCAACTTATATTATGTTGCTGGATTTATTTTTTCTTCCTTTTAGAAACTTTTGTATAGGTTCAATCTTTGGCATTGATCATTGTTTAATAAATTATTGCCAGTGAAAAAAAGGCTCAATTACACTTTTGATCACTTTAATTAGGACTCTGATTTTTGTCCGCTACTTTGTTTTCAAGCCGATTAAATTGCATTATTTTTAAATTTAAGTAAATTGCTCCAGTCTTTGATTTTCTTCTGCTTATTGGTGAATCATCTTTCAACTATGATTTCTTTGTTCTTAATTTCTTATTATTAATATTAGCTACATAACTCATACTGCAATCATAGCAATGCAGGTAAGACACCGTTTGAGGAAAGATTATGGTATTGAAGGTGGTATCCCAGTTGTGTTTTCTTTAGAAAAAACCCAAAGCTAAGCTGCTTCCCTTTAAGGGTCCAAGTGGAAAAGAGGAAAACCCTTCAGATTACCAGGTGAGCTCATTGGTTTATTAGTTTAATCACCCACCAATTGTTCCACTACCTATTTTGTTATCATTCAGTAATAAGCAGTATTGCTAATAGAGATCTTTTCTATTTTTTCTTATCAATTACCTATAAAATATAAAATATATATCAGTTTGATTATCATAAACATTAGGCCTACAATTTCTTTCTTTCTTGTCAAACCATTGATCATTCATTATCATGACATTTAGTGGTGCTGGCTACTCATTCTGACTTCTTGGTCCTCTTGCCAGATAGTACCAGGTTTTAGGGTCCGCATCATCCCTGTGCTAGGCACCATCCCTGCAATATTTGGACAATTCATGGCCTCCTATGTTGTAACAGAGTTAGTAGGAGTGCATCTTCAAACTGAACCTATAGTCAATTTTAACATGGACCATTACCATACTCTGCATCAACGCCTTATCAAGCATGAGGAGTCATTGTATGGAACATACATGGAAGTGCAGGTATGAAGTTTTACCCATATGATTTGAATCACTGTTGTTCACTACATAAATTCCTCAGTTTAGGTTTTTAAATAGCTGATAAAAAAATAAGTTTTATTGAGTTAAGGTCAGTCTAGTTAATTAGAGTTAGGTTCATTTTATTCACTTAAGCCTAAGTAGAGATAATCCAACTATAATTAAAATACTCAGAGGAATATGGAGAACTTCACTATCCATAGTTGGATTATCCTACATTGGTCATTATTTTCCATGGAGAAAACCTGTGGTTTATATGAGTTCAACTTCTGATTTTTTTTATTACTTATATTGTTTTTCTTTTAAATGTATCCGATGAATTGAATCCCCAATTTATGCTTGTTAAAATCCCTAGTTCATCGAATTATTGTCAATTTGTTAATGAAAGCACCTTGTATTATATGCACCAATTTTTTGTAGGTTTAGATTATTTTATTTCATTATTCAGTTTTCTGAACTTAGTTATTACATTGTAATTATGGCGTACTCAGAAATTATGCATTTGAATGCTTTTAGGGACCCATTATGACTATTGATAAATATATATCTACTCAAAGCTTCTATTTGCTCCAGTCAAGAAAAGCAGCATCAGAACGCCTTCAGTGTGTTGTTGTTGTGTTCATGTCATGTAAAAAAAAGCATTTGGTTGTTGGTGTCTGTATTATAATATCTATTTGCATGATATTGTTTCAGCAATATTATTATATTTAATATATAATATTGGTATGTTGTCTTCAAATTTTGAATATATATATATATAGGTGAATAAAAGAAAAAGGATACGTCTAAAAAAAAAACACATTGGGATACAAAGACGGTTTTTGCAAAACCGTCTTCGTATCTAAGGGGAAACAAAGACGGTATTAAGAAAATCATCTTTGTATTTTCACATACGAAGACGATTTTCCTAAAATTGTCTTTATATATTTACATACAAAGACAGTTGTCTTATAACCGTCTTTATATCTTTATGGAAAAAATAACACAAATGGGGAAAAGAAGATGGCTGTCCTCAAAACTGTCTTTGTTCTTTCACATACAAAGACGATTTTCCTAAAACCGTCTTTGTTTTTCAACATACAAAGACAGTTTTCGTATAACCGTCTTTATATATTCACATACAAAGACGGTTCTAGGAAAACCGTCTTTGTATCTTCATGGAAAAAGTAACACAAATTGGGAAAACGAAGACGGTTATCCTCAAAACCGTCTTTGTTCTTTAATATACAAAGATGGTTTTCCTTAAACCGTCTTTGTTTTTCTACATACAAAGACAATTTTCCTATAACCGTCTTTGTTTTTCTACATACAAATACAGTTTTCCTCTAACCGTCTTTATATATTCAGATACAAAGACGGTTCTAGTAAAACCGTCTTCTTATATTCACATTCAAAGACGGTTTTGGCAAAATCGTCTTTGTATCTGCACATACAAAGATAGTTTTACAAAAACCGTCTTTATATCTTCTTGAAAAAGAAAAAAAGTAACACACAAGGAGAAACGAAGACGGTTTTTTCTAAAATTGTCTTTGTATGTGGGTATACAAAGACGATTTTAGGAAAAACCGTCTTCGTATCTGAAATAAAAAAAATTGGACATACAAAGACGATTTTTTAGAACCGTCGTCGAAAGTCTCAACTTACAACGACATGCGCAACAACGACGGTCAGTAGTGGAGATGAAAAGAAACGAAGAAGCCTTAGAGATAAAGTCAGAATCATGGAGAAGGTTCTTCGGTCACTAACAAGAAAGATTGACTATATTGTCACTGCCATTGAAGAAGCTAAAGATTTGACGGTGATTCCTATTGATTAGCTTGTGGGTTCTCTTCAAGCTCACTAGCAAAGAATGATGCTGAATGAAAGTTCCAGTAGGTTGGAGCATGCTATGAAAACCAAGTTGTCTCTTGATGGAAATCAAGCCAGGAGCAGCTTTAGACCTAGCAGAGGAAATCGTGGTGGATATAAAGGAGGTTGCAACACCCGAGGTGGATTCAACACTCGAGGTGGTCGTTGTAGACGCGGTGGTCATGATCAAACAAATAGAAGATTTCAGATTGATGCAGCAGCATATGGACGTAGTCAAGGAGAATATAATCGTGGCCGAGGTCGTGGTTTCATAACCCGAGGAGGAGGAAGATCTCAACAAAGAGGTGATAAATCTAATTTACATTGTTATAATTGCAACAGATGAGTGTATATATGCTACTAAAGTTGCGAAGAGAAGTCATTATACAACAAATGAAGAGAAAAGGAACCAACTATCTTGTTTACTAACAAAGGTGAAGAAGATAGTAGCAAAAATGTTTGGTATTTTGACATCGGAGCAACTAGTCATATGTGTGGTAAAAAGGAGTTATTTACAGAGTTGAATGAGAATGTTCAAGCTGGAGTTACATCCGGAGATCAATCAAAGACTTCGGTTAAAGGTAAAGGTAAAATTATGATATTCGCAAAGAATGGAGATAGAAATTATATTTCAGATGTTTATTATATACCATCTTTGAAATGTAATCTCATAAGTCTCGGTCAACTTTTAGAGAAAGGTTATGATATACATTTGAAGAACAATACTCTCATCATTAAAAATCAAAAAGGGAGAATTGATTGCAAAAGTCAATATGACAAGAAATCGCTTATTCAAGATGAATATCCAAATAGAAGAAATAAGGTGCATGAAGTCCATTATAAAAGATGGTGAATGGATTGCCAAAAATAAATCATCCTAATCAATTGTGTGAAAGTTGTATGAAAGGAAAGCAACATAGACAAAGCTTTGAAGTTGACAAGTCATGGAGAGCTAAAAGACCATTAGAGCTTGTTCACTGTAATATAGCTGGCCCATTTGATATTCCATTAATTGGAGGAAACAGGTACTATATTACATTTATTGATGATTTCAACAGAAAAGCTTGGGTATATATACTCAAAGAAAAAGCATAAGGCTTTGATAAATTCAAGGAATTTAAAGCAATGGCGGAAAAACAAAGTGGTCAATCTCTGAAGATACTTAGAACAAATAGAGGAGGTGAATATACTTCCAAATTGTTTGATGAATTTCCAGACAAAATGAAATAATTCACCAATTAACAACTGCCTACACTCCACAACAAAATGGCATTGCAGAAAGAAAGAATTGTACTATTCTTGATATGGCAAGGAGCATGCTAAGGGAAAAGCAATTGCCAAGAACACTGTGGGCTGAAGCTGTTCAATGTGCTGCCTATCTACTAAACTGATGTCCAACAAAAAATGGAGTGGCAAGAAACAAGAAGTAAGTCATTTAAGAATTTTTGGTTGTATAACGTATGCCCATATTCCATATCAGAAAAGAAAGAAGCTAGATGATAAAGGGGAGAAATGTATTTTTACTGGCTACGACCTTAGGAGTAAAGCATACAGGCTCTACAATCCTCTAACCAAAAAGGTGATTATTTCACGAGATGTAAAGTTTGATGAAGCAAATTACAAGAGATGGAGTGATGAAGAAAAGAAAGTGGAAGGCCTATTCTTCAAAGATGATGATGAGTCAAAAGAGCAAATAGATTAAGAAGGAAATGACCAAACTCCTCCACCAAGTTCTATTCCATCAACTCTAGCATCTACACCATCAACATCAGATAGTAGTAGCAGTAGTAACAATTAAGGGGGAGCACCAACAAAGATGAGAAGCTTAAGTGATATTTATGATGCTACAGATCTGGTTCAAACTACACTTGATTATTCATTATTTTGTTTAATGGTTGAATGTGTTGAATGTGATCCAGTGATACATGAAGAAGTGGCAAAAGATGAAAAGTGGAAAAAAAACCATGAATGATGAAATTAATGCAATAAAAAATGATACGTGGGAGCTCACAACTATATCTGAAGGTCAAAAGTCAATTGATGTGAAGTGGGTGTATAAGACAAAGACCAATAAAGAAGGGAAGGTGGAGAAGTACAAAGCAAGATTGGTGACTAAAGGCTACTAATAGAAATATGGAGTTGATTATGAAGAGGTGTTCGCACCAGTTGCACGGATTGATACTATTAGATTTCTTACAGCAGTTGCAACACAAAAACAATGGAAGATATATCAAATGGACATGAAGTAAACTTTTCTCAATGGTTACCTAGAAGAAGTCTACATTGAGCAACCACTAGGATATATCAAAAAAAAGGAGAGAAAGATAAAGTCTACAAATTGAAGAAGGCATTGTATGGATTAAAGCAAGCTCCAAGAGCCTGGAACACAAGAATAGATGAGTACTTTCGAAAGAGTGGTTTTGTAAAGAGCCTATATGAGCATGCTTTATACACAAAGAAAAATGAAGATGGAGATATGATGATTGTGTGCCTATATGGAGATTATATGATTTTTAGTGGAAATAATCCAGGTATGTTTTATGATTTCAAGAAAGCAATGACTAAAGAATTTGAAATGACAGATATTGGAGAAATGTCTTACTTTCTTGGAGTTGAGGTAAAACAAATGAAAGAAGGAATTTTCATGTCACAAAAGAAATATGCAGAAGAGATTTTGAGAAAGTTCAGAATGAAAGAGTGTAAGTCAGTCTCCACACCAATAGAAGCAGGAATGAAGTTAAAAGTTGATTCAGATAGACAGCTAATAAATCCTACGTTATACAAGAGCCTGGTTGGATGTTTAAGGTATTTGACTTTTACTAGACCAGATATAATGTTTGTAACTGGCTTAGTTAGCAGATATATGGAGCAACCAAGACAAGATCACTTTAGTGCAGCTAAGAGGATTTTAAGATATATTAAAGGAACTGTTAATCATGGATTATTGTATACACATTCAGAAGATTCAAAGTTTGGCTATTCATATAGTGATTATGGTGAAGATACAAATGATCAAAAAAGTACTCCTGGATATGTTTTTCACATTGGCTCAGCAATATTTTCATGGTCATCCAAGAAACAACAGACTGTTGCACTTTTGCCATGTGAAGCAGAATATATGGCCGCAACAGCGTGCACATGTCAAACAATTTGGCTAAAGAATATTTTGAATGAATTGTATTAGAAGCAAGAAGGTCCAATCATGATATATGTTGATAATTAGTCAGCTATATCACTTGTAAAGAATCCAGTCTCCCACAGTCGAAGCAAACAAATTGACACAAAGTATCATTTTATCCGGGAGCAGGTCAAGAATAAAGTTGTGGAATTAATCTACTGCAAAACTAAAGATCAAATAGCAAATATTTTCACAAAGCCATTGAAGGTAGATATGTTCATCAAACTCAAAGAAAAGATTGGAATGCAAAGTCAAGTTTGAGGGGGAGTGTTAGAAAAATAAACTCTTCCTCTCTTAGAAGAATTTAGAAGACTTGAGAAATTAAAAAAAAAATGTCATGTGTCATTCTAGTATATAATGATGTGGCTTAGCTGTCCTTGCATTAGTAATAGGTGTCATTTCCATAAAAGATGCATAGGATGATTATCCTTGTATTGAATCGGTTAGAAGCGGTGGAAGGAAAAATGTTTCAGTGGATAAACTACATAAATAGTTGAAATGTGTTTAACATATGGAGATATAGAAAAAACAGGGTTATAAGGAGAAAAGAAAAGTAAAAGTGCCGTAGCACTATTGAGAGAAGGAACGGGGTTATTTTGTAAAGTTTGAAATATATATATAGAATGCAGTGTGCTTCTTTTGTTATTTCTGTTTTGTTTAAATTCCAACAGGGAAGCTGTACGACTTCAGAGTTCATTGATCCCATATCTGAGACAGCTAATAGTAAAGGATATGTTAAAGGACCGACAATGTACATGGCAACAGATGATTTGGCAGTGACGCTGTTGTCTTCCATTCCTGTCATATCTTAACTAAGCAGTATGCGCATTCCCGTTAACGACTTGGAAGAGAAAGTGGTTAGCATTGTAATCAACGAGGTAAGAAAAGTTAAAAAAAAAAAAAAAAAACATTAGGTCTTTTTATTTGCTTGAAACTTGTATAACCTTAGCTCGATTTGCCAAAAGATTATGGACTTACTTGAATTAATGTGTTGCAGGGTGTCCGCATTCTGCAAGCATCTTTGACCTCTACATCATCCCTAACAATTGGTCTCAGCCACTTATTAACCAAAGTTAAGGAGGGGAACTGAGTAATTAGTAATTTTGTTCTGTATTTAGGATACATCGTGGACAAAAGCTATATTTATCAGGATAGTTATTTGTAGTCCTTTAATTTATTTTCTCATTTATCGTACATTCTCATTTTAGGTTGAATTGATATTGTGAAATCTAATTACTTGCCATGAAAATTAAAAAGTTCTATTGTCTTACAATTATTTTGTAGATAATTCGGTGTTTAATAATATTCTAAAGAAATGGAAAAGAAAATTAAAATCCTAATATAGACAAAATGATTCTAATTGAAGGTTGTCTTTGGTTTACTAGCATCAGTAAATCAATCCCACACTACGTGCTTGAAAGCAGTTAAGCAAATATTTATAGCTTGCAATTAAGCGGTATGGAGAACAGTTATTATAAAATCAAATCATTGTGCAAGTTGCTTAAACTTAAAAGTAATTAAGGAGTGAACGAAAAAATTGAGATTCATGGCTTAAAATTGAAAATATGCTTCATTCAAGTACAACTGAGATCAAATTCGTCAATATCCATTTTCAGTCCAACTCTACATGTATATACACTAAATATTTTTCAGATAAAAATTTTGCAGTGGAAATGATCAATTATCATTTTGTACATAACAATTGAGTATGACCAATCAGCCAATTATGTGAAATTTCTAAGTGAGGGAGTGAAAACATTAATTATCTTCCCTGGTTGGTGAGTAGCTGTAGCTTCAGTTCTTGAATCTCTATAAGTCAACTTTTGGGACTGCTTGTTCTCCTTTCAATGCAATGTGTTGCAGGTTAGATAATGGAGCATTCCCAACTTCTATTTACCCTTTGATGAGATATTACGAGATTAATCATATTTACTAACACCTCTATTCCCAACCACACTCTAGGACTACTGCCTGGTGTGGCTATGGTGGTTGGATGGTGAAGAGTTTGGTACATTGTATGTGGAAAAAAATCTTATTATTTCTGAGTAAATTGATGACCTCATGATAAAAATCAATAGGAAGATGGTTTACAATTAACAAGACATTTTTCTTTTTTCTGACATGTTTCAACTGTACAAGAGGCAACAATGCACTGAATAGATATAATACTTCTAAGTAATTGTTTTTTTCTTTTTGTTTTGTTTCTCTATTTTTCTTAAGACGTATGAAGGGGTTCACATCACTAAATTGCATTGTACTATCGTGCTATGACTTTTCAATTTGAATTAATTTTGTTTTGATTTTTTTATATAATTATATATTTGGTGAATTTATTAGCAAAAATGTTTTTTATCCGAGAGTTTCTTGGTTCTGAAGATACTAGTTTTATGCTCTTCTGGAAAAGTGAGCTACTACCAAGTATGTCTGATCATAGTGTTAGGGAGCTGATGATTTACGATGGGGATGTTCTTGAAAAATGACTCAATCCTTGAGTCGGTATCAATAATTAACATAGTATTAATATCATATATGAAGCATATTAATACTCCTTAATTTGACTAATATTTATAAGAGGTGTTAGTATACCTTGATTTCTCAGGAGTTGAAGGAGGAGCTTGAGCATCGATTGCTGTATCTCGATTGTTAGACAATAAGGGTGATGTGTGTAGGTAGCTGTTCTAGAGGATTTTTGTTATAACTCTACTAGCCCCACAATTCATATTATTTTCATACAACATGTACATAATTAACCTTTATTCTATCAAACTTAGCAAACAAACATGGAAATCATTCTAGACATACAACTTGATATATTACATATTTCCAATTTTAGAAACCTTGCTCAGATTATCCTTGATAAAGTAGTAGCAATTCATGTTCACCAATTCCATGTAGTAAAACCATGCCCGCCTCCAGTAAGGATTGATGTATAAAGTTGCTACAGTTACCAACAATGCTGATGTGCTTGACACGACAAAGCTCACACAGAAAACATACATGTCCACCAAACTATCATTGTCTCCATCAGTGTTTGAGTCATTTGGTATAATAGTAGGTGGAGGATTGCAACTCTTTGGCAGTGGAGGTCCACAAAGGAACGGATTACCCTCATAGCTGCTTTCATCAAATGTGGAAAATTGTCCTTTAAAATCAGGTGTTGGACCTGATAAGTTATTGTGTGCCACACTAAATACTTCAAGTGAGGTTAACAGGCTCAGTTGAGGAGGAATTTGACTGTTTAACATGTTAAAAGAAAGATCCAAACTCTCTGTTTGTGCCAACAGGGAGAACGTAGCAGGAATTTGCCCAGTTAAATCATTGTGGGATAAGTCCAATGCTCGAATTTTTGTCAAGTATCCAAGCTCAGATGGGATATTTCCCTTCAGTTTATTGTGAGATAAGTCAATTCCAGATATAAACAAGAACTCTCCCCATGTAAGTGTCAGTTCTTTTCTTTGACGTGAAATTTGCTTTCTCTTGCACAGTTAGATATGGATCAACGTAACTGGCATACCTATCCAAGGGATCTAGATGAGAGAGAGAAAATCTTGCCAACAATTCGTCCGAGTTCGTATTCTCAAAAGGCATTTTACCTAAGCATTTGGGTATAACACCAGAAAAATTGTTACGAGAAAGGTCCAGCATGTTTAAATCTTTCAACTGGCATAGCTGCTTTGGTATATCCCCCATAAAGTGATTACCTTTTAAAAGGAGAATATTTAACCTTTTATAACCAAGGTTATGTATCAGATCTTGAAGGTTGCTAGATATTTCATTGTAGCTAAGGTCTAAAATCACTAAAGAAGAGTTTCCATTGAACATTCTTTTGGACAATCCACTTAAACGATTGTTGTTCAAATGAATAAATGCCACCGACGACTTTGCAAATAATGGAACAAGACCAATAAAATTATTTTTGGAGAGATCTAGATGAGTTAGATATTCAAGTTCTCCCAGTTCTAATGGAATGGATCCTTCAAAATGGTTATTGGACAAATTAAGTTCCTCCAGTTCTGACAAGTTTTTTATAAGACTTGGAATCTTTCCCACCAAATGATTATTGCTTACATCCAATGAAGTGATGGATGCTTTAAACATGTGGCTTGGGAGTCTACCAGTAAATCTATTATGATTCAATAACAAGGTCTCCAGACCATTAGGGATATTCAAAATAGGTCCCTCAAGCTTATTGCTTGATAGTTTTAAGAAGCTGAGTTGGTGACCAACTCCAAATATGTTCTCTGGTATTTCTCCAAACAATTGATTGTCAGAAAGATCCAATACATCCAATGAGTTCATTTGGCCTATCTCACGAGGGATTGAACCTTGGATGTTGTTTCTAGACAAGTTAAGAAATTGCAAATTTGGATAAATTGAACTGATATTGTTGCTAGGGATTTGGCCAACTATGATATTCTCAGACACATCAATTTTCCATATGTTAGGAAGGGGACGCATTGGTAGCTGGAAAGTACCAGTGAAAGAGCAATTTCTAAACAGAGCTTTGGTCATTTTTGTGTTGTTTTTCAACAACCAATGAGGAAAGTCTCCTCCCAACTTCCAACTACTGAAATCTAGTCTTGTTAAATTGTTTTGGTAAAGAAGAAAATTAGGGAGCGTGAGAGACTTAGTTTTAGTTGTAGAAGACACAATAAGCTCTTCTAACTGAAATTTTGGAATCCAAGTTTGCAATCTATGTTGCGAGTCCAATAAGACTTTGTTTCCTTCACCATAGATGAACTTGATCTTTGAAAGATTGGCAAATGGTGTGAAAGAAACAGGAACTTCGAATTGGTTTTCTCTAAAACCAAAATATTCAAGTGATGTAAGGCTTTCAATGTTAGAACTGAAATTTCCAATGAAGTGATTTTGAGAAATTTCCAACTCTCGAAGAGATGTCATGTTAACAAAAGATGACGGAAGTGGTCCCTCAAATTCGTTTTTGGATAGATCTAACTTCTCCAACTTCTTTAGCTTAGACCAATCTGAAAAATGAAATTTTGACAAACAAAAAAAATCCACCTTATTAGTGACATAATGAAAAGGATGATATTATTTTACCAAACTAAGAAAAAGTTGTATAAAATAAATGTGATGAATAAAATTAAAAATAAAATAAGATAATACAATTACCGGCAGAAGGAAGGGTTCCATTTATATCACATTCCTGAAGAGATAAAACTTTTAAAGATGTCAATTTCCCAATACTTTTGAAAAACTTATTCTCCAGGTTACTACTGCTATCCAATGTCAAATATTCTAGGTTACTTAAATCATGAAAATCTGCATAATACAAAATCAAAATTTGATGAGCCTTAATGTGACAAAATTTTACCCATAGAAATTCATAAATATTTGTTACCTCCAGCAACAATTGTTCCCTGAAATTTATTTTCACTCATTGAAAGCATCCTAACAGATGATAAAGCTGGCAACATCTTCCTTAGCTTGTTTCCATCTATCATATTCCCATCTAAATAAAGGGCATCCAATCTACCTAAACTTTTTGAACCTGAAAGATGTAACATGAATAAACTAAAAACAATGTAAATAAGTTTTAATTAGGCAGATTGTGACAAAGTAGATAGGTCGTCTCAACTACGAAAGAGACAAATATATTTTGTTACAGATGCAAATAAATGAACTTCGGCCAAGTAATGTTGTAAGTATCATGAATTTATCATATTCATGTTCATCGCTGAACAACAGATTATTTTTTTATTATTTTATTTTCTTAAATTCCTTGATGAACTGCAAAAATCACTGATATTATTAAAACGTAGATCAAGAATCTCCAAGCTAGTCAAAGCTGATAATCCTCTAAGAGATAAATAGTGAACCAATCACTAAACCATCATTTGTGTAGAATAACACTTTTCTTCTCTTGTATAAAATTGAAGTATATACATAGGAGAACATGTTTTCGATACATACCACAACATAAAAATGGTTGGCATGTAGTTGGAAACATTAGATCATAAAAATTTAGATAAAGGAGGGGGAAAAAGAGAATGAATTGAAATTAATATTAATTTTATTTTGATGTGAAATAAAAATTAAGATTTGCATCCTCTTTTACGTGGGATAGGATATATTCAGCCCTTGAAATAACGAAAATAAAGGATTTTTTTTATTAGTTATAAAACTCACTAACTAGTTATATGTTCTTTCTTGCTTTTTCTCTCTTTTTATTTTGATTACTTATAAAAACTCATTATTTACTAATTAACCACTAATATCTAGGGATCCTTCTAACTGATTGCGGCTTAAATAAAGAGATTTGAGACATTCTAACCCACTTAGAGATGAAAAATTGTTTCCGTGCAGTCTAAGGACTGGTAAATTAAACCGGCTGGCCATGCAAATCCATCATTCTCTGATTAAAAATTGAAAAAATTGCACTCAGCAGCCATCTATTCACTTAAGAAAGCATACATGTTGTCTTACACTTTTTTTTTCTACCAATACCATGTTTTCTTAAACTAATATAATGAGTGAATTCTCATTCATTTTACTCCCTAATACTGAAGATGTTGATCATTTAGTTTTAATTTTGATCTTTTATTTTATTTTAATTCCTAATTTTATAAAAAAAATATCTGTTTTAATCATTTTAATCTTATTCTCCATTGTCGTTTTGCGTAAAAAAGGATTAAAGTAAATAATATTTTGAAAAATCAAGAATTAAAGTAAAATAAAAATTATGAATTGAAGGTATTAGAAACTAAAACAAATGTTTACTCCTCATATAATTTTGGGATGATGATGACAAACCTTGATGCCAGTAGATACTCCCATCCCAATTGTTCCAAGATAAGTCTAGGGTCACCACAGAACTGAGTTTTGATATATCTAACAAAATATATAACTATTGTAGTTAGATATATTTTTCAACCAAAATTAAATGATGAAAATTTCTAATATGAAATGTATTTGACATACTAAAAATTGATCTCAAAGTCAATTGACAAGAATGTAAATATAAAGACTTGAGAGATGAAAGTCCGCTGAGAGCAGATCCAATATCAGTGTCGTCGAAGTTGCTTTCGGACAAATCAAGGATCTCCAAAGATTTCAATTTTGATATATCTAACAATATATATAGGGAATGCAATTAGATATATTTTTCAACCAAACAAATGATGAAAATTTCTAATATGGAAAGTATGGCTTACTAAAAATTGATCTCAAAGTCAATTGACAAGATCCTACATATAAAGACTTGAGGGATGAAAGTCCACTAAGAACATATCCAATATCAGTGTGGTTGAAGTTGTTATAAGATAAGTCAAGGATCTCAAGATTCCTTAACGATGAGCATAAACCTGCAAGAAATTGAATATATAGTTTGTTACATTTCAGTTACCTTTACCCCTGAAGCAATCAACTAGTTCCTCCACTAAAATACCACTGCTTAGCTTTTTTAATTAATGAAATGGAAAAATGATCCTACCTTGAATATGAAGATCGGAGTCCAATTGAATTCCAGCCAAATTCAGCTCTTTCAAAGATGTGAATCCCCCGAGGGATGGCAGGATGTCATTAGTCAAATAGTTGTAACTTAGGTTAAGGACCTCCAGATTACGCAACTTTGAAGACAGAGTTTCAAAAACTTAAACGGAATTTGTGGGAAAATAGTACCAAAAATTAGAAGAGGTTGACGACATCATTTTAAAATAAAAAAGACAAATATTGCTAGCCTCACCGTGGAATGAAGATATATTGAACCCTAACCAGTTTTCTGTTAAATATAGAGACTTAAGAGATGAAAGCCCATCCAAACAAGATAGAATGCCAGCAGCATCCAAACGGTTGCCACTTATGTCAAGGAATTCCAGATTCTCCAGCCGCGCTGCAAAGTATGTAAATTAAAGTTGAAATAATGAGTATGCCATATAAATATAATTAACAACGATATATATATCAAGACATAGAATTTGTAAGAGAGATTAACCTTCATTCCCTACACAACCGGATATGCCATTGAATGACAAGTCGAGGTTCTTCAAATCTTTGAAGACAACAAAATCTGAGTAATTAATATGTAGTTTGGTGCCTTCGGGCGGCCAATCAGACCACTGCAAATGGAGTTGGGCCACTCTCCCAGTGGAGGAGTTGCACTTCACTCCTTCCCATTGACAACAGTCTGGGCCTTCTTCATAAGAGAAACTAGAATGCAGGACCAAAAGAGCATCTCTCTCTTCCTTCCAACACCCTTCACAGCACATCGCTTCCAACAAAACCAAAAACAACAAACACACGCCTACAGTACTCTTCATTTTCCTATTCTCTACGTAACACAATGGATTTCGTCTCCTTTAAATAACAATATTAACACCAACTACCTATACCCTATTGTTTCTGGTCCTAAGCGTAATCGCCAAGTCATAGTTACGTTCAAACGTGGTTCACGGGTTTCATTCATTTCGTCTCTTGTTATTGTTTTTCTCAATACCATACAAAAAAAAAAGACAAAAAATAAATAAAAAGAAACAACACCTTCATTTCCACATCAAGGAAATTGCGTGCAGCGTTCGCATTACGATCATGACTTGCTTCGCAATATCTTTTCAATCTAAGCACCAAGTTGTACGCTTCATAATATTGCTTACATAAAATTATTTAATATTTTCATTTTTATAGTATTATTTAATTTTTAAAATAGAAAAATATAATAATAATACACAACCTGTATTTCTTCCTTTAGTTACAAATTATGGCAAAATTTTCTGTTTTGTGTGTGGAACCAAATGTCCCCTTAGCTAGTTCAAAGCTTCCACCAACGTCTTTTCCGATCTAAACCCCAAATTTTACGCTTCATATATATCAGCTATCCAATATATTGTTTGTTGGGTGTTTTTATTGGTTTGCATTCAAGCTAGCTTAATTATCAGTTAGCATAAACCATGGTCACTTGCAAGTTGCAATGTTGAATGCAACAGTGTTTGGAGAATGACAACTCTATATTTTATTAAGTTGTTTTGTATAATTATATTTAAACTAAATAAAAGTGAGATAAAATAATGCAATAAAAGAATTGATATGACACGATATAGAAAAAAGTTGAAGAGAAAGTATGTGTAGAAATATTATGTGACTAACATTTTAAAATAGTTGTTGACCTAGTCCAATTATCCTGACTAGTTAACCCAATACTGAATGTCGAGTTCACAATTCACATGCATGCACACGCGTGAATATCATATATATCTTAGTATTCATTTATAATATATATTCATCATGTACTATAAATCAGTATTCATCTTTCGATCGGATGAGAAAAGTTCTAAAACATATTTTCTTTATTGTTAAAATATTTAGAAGTTATTGACTAATTTTATTCATTAATGTTCTATTTGGATTAAAAGTGAAATACAGATAAAATAAATAAGAAAGATAAAAGTAAAATAGAAATACAATAAATAAGATGTATTATTTGGATGGATAAAAATGAGTGAAATGGAAGAAAAAAAAAATCACTTGTCTGAACAAGTGGAACAATGGGTGGAAAAAAGAAATAAATTAAAGAAAAAACTTTTTATTGCGTTTGCAATCCTTGCCGCTCACACTCAATTTCCCTTATTGATTTGTCCAGCATCCTTTTATTTTCCCACAGAAGCTCTGAAAGTCACAAACTTCATGGTCATGTACTATGAAATCAATACGCAGTAATTCAAAATTGCAATAAACCTCACCATCGAATCAGGAGAAATAATATATATATATATATATATATATATATATATATATATTTAAGCACATCAAAAAAGTTATATAAAGTTCAAAATCTTAATTATGCACTGTCTGAAAACATTATTTTATGTCAATAAGCAAAAATCTCACTATTATTTTAAGAATTTACCCTAAGAAAATCAACTAAAAAACTAAACTAATAAGACAAATAAATCTCATTTCATTATCAATTGACCCTAAGACACTAGTTAGGATTCTTAATTACCCAAAGAGTAGAAAACAGAGTTGCAGAGGAAATAAAATACCTTTAGAGTAAAAGGAAGGAAATTGTTTTATTACTTTAATAATTCAATATTTTTTTCCCCAATCCACCAACTCTAAAAAATAGGATCCACAATCGATCCTGCTCTTTTATATTTTATTATTCATCTTAATTTTAATTTAAAATATTTTTATGTCATTTGTTTAAGTAATAAATAAATATAAAATAATTTTTATTTCCATAAAATGTTCACTTCGAAATTTAAAATGCAAAACCAAAAGAGTGAAAAAAAATATGCACTAATTTTTAATTAATTTTTAGAATACATATATATGTACTAATAATTTAAATAAATAAAATCAATTATAAATTAAAAATAATTTTAATGTGTGAAAATATAAAGTAATATATTATGAAAACATAGTTTAATTTATAAACAATAAATGAATCTAAATTATTTATTAACTAAATATTTGTCAATAATATATATATACTAATATTTTAATATGTATAAAACTAATTAGCGTCCATTAAAAAGAAGAAAGCACTAGTTGCTTTATATTTAGTAATAATTTTAATATGTATGACGCAAGGGTACTTGATAATATGCAGCAAGTGGCCCAATGTCTGGGGCTTTGCCAGCAAAATTGGTACTTCACCAATAGAACTTGTACAAACCACAAAAGAAAATATAAGTTAATGATAGAATTACCATGAAATCTGTAACTGGGAGGGGAAAAAATCAATTTTTTATAGAGGAGGATGCACCTATTTCAATGAGGGCCTTTGACTGTATTGTGTTCATCTGAATCCCTTCTGCTCAAGAAAGGCTATCAATTATTTCAAATCCAACCTAATAATAGAGAGGAAATAATAAGATTAAGGCTCAGTACAAAATACAAATAGAAGTGTATTCAAGAACTGAATAAATACATTGTGCTTGGTGCCACGGTGAACAATTAGATAGTGAAGTCTACATTATAAGTAATGTTCATCACAAAAATGAGGTTCAACTTCTAGGATGTTGCAATAAAGGTCAAAACAGAATCCCTGTAGACAAATATGAATATACAAAATGTAAATGAACATGTTTTGAAACACACAAACTTCATCTGCTATGTGGCTTCCTAGGGAATAATTCTAGGATGATGACTGTGGCAAGAATGAAAAACAAATAATACTCTGCTGGACAATTGCATTGTATTAGAAATTGTACTCCAGAGCATAACTACAACTTTTATATATATATATATATATATATATATATATTTCAATCTAATGCGTGGAAAAGGGACTTCACCCTAGGAATTCTTATTTTTATACTTTCGTTTTGTTGAATCTTATTTTTAATTTCTAAATTTTGATATCATACAATTTAATCTATAATTTCAAATGGTCTTTTAAGTTAAAATAGTTAATTAAATATTTTTATTTTTTTCTTAAAATTTCTTGCTGTCCAATAACTTGTAGTATTTACTAAAAATATCTTAATTTAGACTTTAATTTTAAAGTAAAATCTGAATAGCATAAGCGTGCAAGTAACCAATTTGGACAGAAATAAAATAAAAAAAATAAAAAATAAAACCAACCTCATGCAGCTGCCATTGAAAGAATAACTTGCATGCCTCAAAAACATCCTCAAGATTCATGCCAACTTTCTTATTTATAGAAATGATATAATTGGTAATTCAAATAAAATGGTTAATAGGTTTGGAAAGGCATCATATGCCCATACAGACACATAGATTCTGAGCTTAGCTAATAGAGGGCATCTTGACCTATGGTTATCTTATACCCTTGTACCAAATATTGGCATCTTGTTTAAGCATCAGATATGCCTATGGTCAAAATGCAAGAAAATAATTTGCAAACATTAGTTTTGAAACTTTACACGTGAATCAAAAAGAGGTACAGAGCTAAGAACAAGAAAAAACAACCAGTATACCCAAGGCATGCCACTTTTCTAGAGCACCTGCAATCCCTTTGTATATTGTAACTTCCCATTCCATGATTTTAGCTTCTTATAAAATACCAAATACCATCTCCAATTCCAAATGCCCCTGCAGCTGAAACACTGCTAATTGTCCCTGCAGCCAAAATTGGAACACACAACCACAAACATGAACCTAATTTTCTAGCAACCATATTTTTAGCACACTAATTTCATAGTTTTGTATTTTCTTCTACGGGTACTATCAAATGTTAATGCACAAATGTGGAGTTATCTTTCAAAAAAATCTTCAGTGCAATTGGGTGAATGTTTTTCTGAAATTGATTTTTAAATGGACTAATTTATGTTCAAATAATTTTATTCTAAAAGTAAGTTACGAGTAAAGTTTAGTATAAATATTGTTATCCAACACATAAAGTTGGTTCAACTCAATGAATTCTTTAGTGCAAAGACCCAACATATGAACGTTTACTGGAATTCATGATAACTAGAATTTCAATTTAATTTTAGAAGATGCAATGTAAATCCAAACACTTAATAAGTGTTGAATTGAAAATGATTGGATAAACCAAGGTGAAGAAAGAGATTGTGGACAGAATATCATTGAATTAGTGAATGAAGAAACATACTTGAGTCCTCAGTATCATTTGTCCTTACAACCACTGTTGGGGGCAGTGGAAGATCTGTAGAGTAACAGAAAGAAAGATCACATCAATATAATGCAGAAAAAGACTCATGAGAAAATAAAAGTAAAAATTAAAAAAAAAAGAAAGAAAAAAGATACCATCATCACGGAGTGTCTCTCATCCATTCCTCATCAACAAGCCTTTCCAATCAAATTAACTAAGCATCAACCTCGATTCAAAAAACTTAGCAATGTATGAAAGAAACAAATCAATCTTCTGGAGTAGTCTAGTCATCAATGCATAAAAAATCCCTCTTATGTCCGCAATCATCCTCCAAGCATCCCACATGAAGCCCCATGACATCCAGCAGCTCTGGGCCCACCCTCCAATACAACCTCATCTGCGTCATTGTCATTGATCTCGCAAAAGACATGCTTCAGGTTCACCCCAACACCTCCACCGTCGTCGTCAGCACCGAAAACATAACCCAGAATTGGTATTTCGGGAACAAGGCCATGCTCATTCCCAATTGCCTTTTCCGCATTGTTGGGGCTGCGATTCTTCTCTCCAACAAAACATCCAAGAGAACAAGAGCCAAATACCAGCCGCTGCATGTGGTGAGGACTCAAAAGGGGGCAGATGACAAGGCGCTTAGGTGCGTGTACCAGGAACAAGACGAGGTCGGAAAAATCGGTGTTATGAAGACAAACCTCTTGGCGAAGACAGACATCTCATTGAAGGTAGCCGACGTGGAAGTCGCCTCCAATGCCAGCCTCGCCGAGCCAACTTCTCCGTCGGATCTCCTCGATGGCCGCATCGGCTTCACGGAGGTGCGTCTCTACAGTGACACCATGCTCCACTACATCAGCTACATGGACGCCGCATAGACTGTGTTCACCGCGAAGGACGTGGGAACGAGCGAGAGTGAAAGTGTATTTTGAATAACCTAGCGTCACTGTATCCATTGAACTTCCGCAATAAATATAATAAACCTAACATATTCAAAGACGGTCTCTCCAAACCGTTTTTGAACACTTGTTTCAAAATCGGTTTTACGATAACCGTCTTTAAAGTTGTTCAATTATTTGCAAAATTGTCACCACTTCTATTTCTAAGACGGTTTTGTTACAACCGTCTAAGAATGTGCGTCGTAAAAAAGGGGTTTTTTAGTAGTGATTTTAGCTATTTTTAACAAACTAGTTACCCAATGGAAGAAGACATGTCCGCTGCACAACAACTTTGAAACTATGATTAGTTTGATTATTTTCGTATTTCAATTTTTATTGTTATTTTCATTTTATTAAGTACTGTTTATTAAGTTTGGTTATTTTTAATTGTTATTGTTATTTCAATTTTCCGTTCCGTTATTTTCGTTTTATTAATTGTAATAAAAATTAAAATAACCAAAATAAAAAATAATTGTTATAAAAATTGTTCGAAACTAATGTAACTTAAGAAATAAAGTACATTACAATCCAAAAAAAAAAACCACAAATGGAGTAAAAGCTAAGACTTTGGTGGCCACTGATAATGACGCGTCTGACGATTAGGTTGCCTCCGTCTATGTTGTGGCTGAGAAAGGGACTGCTCTGGAGATGACCACCGGGGATGATCAACAGCTGGGGTGGCATATGGTACATTTGATGGCCAACCCGCACAACCTGCTGGAGAATAATCAAGCTGGGAGAGCATGTCGTCAATATTGGCACTAGTCCACTCCGCAGGAGTTATGTCACTACTGCTCCCAACATCCGTTGATGCAAGCCATTACAGTAGTGTAGTATATAGGTTGGATCTGGGAGTCAGGCAGTGGAGACATATGACTTTGCGTACCGAATCCCTCGCACCCCATGTCCCCCTGCTGACTAGCCTCATAATGCAAAGGCTGGCTGCCGTATGTCGATCCTATAAATGGAGGCCTAAACCAACCCTGAGTGCGAGGCCTGGGAGCTGCAATGGGCTCAAGCACATGGTGCATCTGTTTCCGTCGGCGCTCTAGTCCATGTCACTCCTATCTACGATAGCCAACGTCAACAGATACCTGTGGCTCCTCCTGAAGCTGAGATTGGGGTGCATGTGGCCCTGCCTCCTCCAGGCAACAAGTCTCTGAAGATACCAATTATGCGGCCAATCTCCTCATGCACCCAATCAACGGTGTAGCCCAGCCACTACTCATGACCAGTCACGAAGTACAACATCTCCAACCCATCAATCCATAAATTAAAATACATAAACATTAGTGTGAACCATGTTCTCTATCATAATGAATATAAATACACAAATTATAATGTGAGCAAAACTTACACCACGTCTGTAATGCCTCCTTTTACTCTCTCGTGCTTAATTGATTTTAGATGAAATCTCATGCCGCTTTGTATTAGAATCATATTAGTTATAAATTTTATGAACATTCTTTTCGCTTTACTTGCAAATTCTACTGGTCGTCTATATCATAAACGAATTCTCTCCCTCCACGGTGTAATTATAATAATAAAGTACAGTCCAGCAATACAGTCCAAAGTATAGTTCATCATACAGTCCCAAATACATGCCAACATAAAATACAACTAATTTAAATCTAGTACAACTCATCAATACATCTTCATCATCTTCTCTTCATAGTCATCCACTGCTTTACTGTTTCTCTGCTCGCTCAATTAAATTGAGGTCATCACAGGTGCCAACCACAGACACAAAATAGGGTAAGTTTATGACAAACATAGTTTGAATAAAAATATAAATAAAAGAATATATACACAGATGGTTATAATAGCGTTTATAAAATAATATGCACACATAATTCACCCACAGATTAAATCACACAATGTACACAGCACACAGATATCCAACATACTCATCAAATGATGCATGTTCATCTTCCTTGTATGATGCATGATTTTCAACTTTTCAACACATGGCCATAGTCAAGATAGCTTAACAATCTGCGAGTTGGATCGATCAGTCAGGATAGATCCGTGTTGCAATAGGACTCACACCCACTCTACATGTGATCATCATGGGTAGGTGATCTCCCCACGGCCACTATCCCCCAGCTCATCACCTTAGAACGTTCTATCTCAACTCTAGCTATCTGACACACCTCCTCGTGAGGTAACGCGGCTTAACCCTCGCAGGGCATATGCATATGACAACTCTATGAAACTCATCAACATGTAATATCAAGTCCCATGTCAGTGGCCTACCAGAATTTATCCGATCAGTCAGGGTACCCCAGTGTTTTCTAGGTTCTCACTTACACAGACACTTCCATGCTTAGTGATTTCGTACTGCAAGAGCACTCCCTAGCTCAGGAACAGCTCCTCTGAACGCACGGGTTTCATTCTGATAACCAACTGACATACAACTTTTTATGATACCCATGAGATGGTTTCATTTACAACAACTCATTTCATGTCATCACATCGTTTCTCATCACTTTTCATCATCAACATAGTACACATCTCAACTCATCTCTCATGATCAAACTCATAAAACCACTTAAAATTCATGTATATTCATAAGACACCAAGCAACACGTGAACTTTATCAAATTTTATAGAAACACTTCTTTCAACAATCACATATCACCTTATAAAAGTACTCAAGCATTCAACCATAATTCAACTTCATAAATTTCTCAAGACAAATCATAATAAATCAAAACTCAAACACTTATTCAAACAAACAACCCTTACACAATCTTTCTCATAAAGCTTCATAACATACTCACAACACAAATATTCCAACTATTTATTTAATCAAAACAACACTTTAAACCATTTTTGTCTCTTTGAAGCATTTTATCAAACACTTGGTAGGCAACTTTATTTCATAACATACTTTAAAGAAAGAAAGCTTTATTTAATATTAATCTTTATATTGTCTAACAGAATATACATAGTTTCAACATAACTCTAATATCATAACAAACATACTCAAGGTATTTATTTAACAAACTATATCACTTTAGTACTCCAAATAAAACATCTAAACTTTAGAAACCATTTACGTACTACCATTGAAAGCAAATACATATAGATTCAAGTCAACATAATTTTAGCATCAATTAAATATATAAGCTCAAGGAATCATAGAATAATTTTAATCAAACATATACTTGTAGCAAAATATTCTATTAGACACTATACTTCTAAACAATTATTTTCCTGAAAATAATCATAAAACATATGGTTGTAAGTCATTTTAACTTTCACTAATTAGGTTAGATTTCAGTTATCAATTATTTATAACACTAGAATCAAGTTACTTAATCAAATAATCATGCATATAGCAATCTTTGGTTCTTTGAGGCAATTCATCAAACACCTAGTCTACAAAGCTTAGTTTTTCATAAAATCAAGGAAGGATTCTCATGTAATTAATATTCAAACTTGGCTTATCATAAACTTCCCCATACCTTATTATTCTCCTTAAAATGTGAATAATCCTTGCTCCTAGGATTGCTAGTGCTTCACGTAAGCTTCCAAGATGTAGGCCTTTGTTTTTGTTCTATGTAAAAGGTAGAATTAGGATGGAATGAAATGGAAAAGCTTTGAAGTGGGGTTTTGCACGGTGAAGCTCTCCCAGAGCTGCCCAATTTCGGTTCCTACCTCCTTTTTATAGGGTGATTAAGTTTGATTTTTGTTACAAGTATCCTAGCCTAGCTTTCCATATGCTTAATTTTTATTGGCTAGCCATTCTTTTCTTTACAAAGTGGCCATGGTCTTGAACATTCTCAAGGCTTCTCTTATTCCTCTTGCACGTTTACTCCTTCTCAATTCCCACTTCATTTCCGGTCCTAGTCTTTTGTTAGTGTAAATATCTCCCTAAGTCATAATACCTTGCTTCCTACTTGCTTTCTTTTCATTGGCTAATGAATTTTATCCCTACATGTGTCCATTGTCTTGAAAATTCTCAAAACTTCTCCATTCCTCTTAGTTGTGCACGTGGATTTGCTCAGCTTGGAGAGCAATCTTCATTAATTTCGTGGTATAGCTAGGTGTTAAAGCTACTTTGTGTGTTTCTTCATTCTTGACTTTCCCCCAAAAACCCATTTTAGTAAAATAGTGGTTCTGGATTCGTTAACCGTTGGATCTCCTTAAAATTTTAAAGGAATACTACTATCCCACATATCTAACTTTTGACCGTTGGGATTTTTGAAATAATATATAGAACTTTCTCCGTATCCAAAGGAGTCAAGGAGGAAGTTTTCTTCAAAAAAATCTTCTTAAGCCATCATTGCTTGGCTTTCCATTAGTTTCTTTCCTATTGGCTATTGATTTTCCACCTTCCAAGTGTCCAATTTACACATCTTTCTTCCTTTTGTACATGAATTCCACAATCTAGAAGGCCAATCCATTTTGGCGTTTCCATTCATACGTAGGATGCTTTAGGTTTTTTGAATGAAATATCTTAAAGGCATTAATGATTTACTTTCCACATGGACCAATGGCTATTTTCCAAGCTTCTTAATCATCCATGTGGCTATTCTTGAATGTTCCTAAAGCTTTTCTTCCCTTGATATTGTATCATGGCCAAAGCTTGGTCTTAGATAACCAAATCAATAAATTTTCCTTTTATTACCCATTATAGCTAAATTATAATTTCTTATTGGTCCATTTTACCTTGAATTATTAAAATTACTAAACTAACTCATTTAGGAAACCTATTCCTCTCATAATTAAGAGAAAATTATATAGATTATGTTCATCCTTTTCTTATAATTTTCTGATGTCTGAGGTAATTTGTATCGAGCTCTTTTCAGAATATCTTCCAAAATTCATAGAAATTCTAGTTTAGGGTTTCTTGTCACCAACTATGTTAATAATTTATTATCTAAAGGTATTTCATCCATTTTCCAGGTTTCCACAAAGTTTTTAAAGTTATCTGGTCAGTTTTGACCTAAAGGGCATTTTGGTAATTTCACCACTCACCCTAGGGGTATAATCATCATTTCTAAAAATGTTCAAGGTATCTCTATAATTGTCACCCTAAGGGTATTCTTGGTCATTTCTAAAACATCCAAGGGTATTTATAAAATTTCCTCCTTAAAATATCTGGCTAAAATGCCTAAGGGCAATTTGGTCATTTTTTAAATGTCCAGGGTATTTTCGTCATTTTCCCTGAATCCTTTTATACTACCTTTAATTAACATTTTACCCTAATAATTTGAAATACAGACCATCAATTGACTGTAGTTCAAAATTTTGGGGTGTTACAACGTCCAGTCTTGGCAGCAATGTTGGAGATGTATCGCTTCCCATTTTCCCTGTACCAAACCATGTACTCATGGTTTGGTGACATGAACTCCTGCAGCAAAGAGATCAGGTTGATGTGTTGGTCCCTAGCCTCCCAGTGCCTAATAAACGGTCTTAGCTTACGAACCCAATTATCTTCTCGTTTATCGTGCAAGGAAAGGTTATGCACACCCTTCAGCTTCTTAGGAGTACATGGGATTGGCTGATCCCTCCCAAATTGCCACATGCATCTATCCAGCTGCATATACTCAACTGTATGGAAGCATATAACAGGAGAACTTGCCATCCACAACAGTCGTTACTGCTCAGATGCACCAAGAAAGTCGTACTCTCCATATGGTTGTCAAACAACCTGCTCATACCAAATAAACAAACAATTATGTAACGACAGGGACCACAAATGCACACTAGTCAATGAATAGTCACCAAAACACTTACAAAATAACTAAACGTACCTCATCCCGATTGATGGAATCCAATGTCAGCCTATACCATAGAAGTTCGTGTGCTCGAAATCGGCCTAAAACATTAAACCTAATTTCAAAATAACTAACATTAGAATAACATTGAATTCCAATAATTGTAAAAAAAATAATTACTAACACATACCGGTGTCCGTAATGCCACTCTAGGTGAGTAGGCTGCGGAATAGCTAGAGCAATGGGTGGGAATCACAGCCACGCCCAAACCTGAAGAAGCATATGACACCCACCAATGTCACTTCTGCATGGATCTGTACACTCGCACATTTGTCTAAACAAATGTGCAAGGATATCGTTCTCGCTCAGTCTTTGCAACGGCTGGGGAGGCAGTCGTAGAAGCAGCCCCAGCTATATCTACCAATGTCCTCGAAGTCCCCTACAAGCAATGTGACGTAACGCTCGGCGACTATGCTTCCCCCGGATCTGTCTCATAGCAGCCATGCTCCAAGAAGGCGCGCAATGTGTGCCTTCGTAAACCACATCACGACGTCCACATTCGGAAGTACCTCACCCCAATGCGCAAAATGTCTATCAAAGAAAGACAAGCGCAAATATCCACCTTTAAGCTCGGCGTCTGGCTGAGGTTCATGACCAAAAACATCCTCAATGATGGTCGGCCATTCGTCTAAGGTGGCTCTTGTCACAACATTGCCATCGGTGGGCAATCCTAAAATACCAGCCATGTCTTCCAACTTGGTGGTCTTCTCTCCCTGCGTCATATGGAACGTATGGGTCTCTAGTCTCCACCGCTCAACCAGAGCACTAATCAGCGCAGGATCGATCTAAACAAAAAAATTATCAATAATCAATTCATATGTACAATTATTAAAAAACTATTGAATTCATTCCCACTTGCATACCTAAATATGTCGCATGCATGCGACATGTAGAAAGTCAGTCTGTCCTAACATATCAGCAACGATGACAAGTATATCATCGTGATGTGCCCCCTGGTGACTTTACCACGTCGAGTCTTCAAGACTCGAGGTGTCTCCTCGTTCCACACAGCACCCCCCCCCCACTTATACGGGGTAGGGATTACATGGGTTGTCGAATCCCTAGGCTCACCCTCATGATCCGATCCAAAGCGCGAAGAATCAGTCGAAGATGAATCAGCCATCTAATAACTATCTTAATATAAATAAATGAAAATTTAAATTAAAAAAATAATATCTTCGATTTACGAAACATTAAAAAAATTATCCTATCAAATAAATTAAACCTAATGTACGTCGCAAACAATCCTAAACCCTAAACCCAACACCCTAAACACTAAACCTTAAGCCAAACACCCTAACACCCTAAACCACAAACCAAACACCCAAAACACTAAAACATAAACCCTAAACCAAACACCTTAAACCCTAAACCCTAAACCAAACACCCTAAACCCTAAAATTCAAGATAGAATTAAAACAAGTAGGAATAACTTTTATTTTTACCAAAATCAATTTGAAAATAATCAATTTCATTCAAAATCAAATTTTGTCACAGTAAATTCAAACATACACTAAATTTGAGATATTTTTATTTTGATTTCCAAATCAAAAATTATTATTATTTAGTCTCACAAATTATAAAATGTTATTTTTATTCCCGCAACTTTACTTTGAAGACTAAAAAGAGAAAAAAAATTGCTTTTTATTGACCCTAAACCAAACACCCTAACACCCTAAACCACAAACCAAACACCCTAAACCAAACACCTTAAACCCTAAACCCAAAACCAAACACCCTAAACACTAAACCATACAAAAAACACCTAAACCCTAAATCCTAAACTATAAACACCCTAAACCCTAAACAGTAAATCATAAACCCTAAACCCTAAACCCTAATAATTTTCTACGAACCTAAAATATTCGCCGATAAAAATTGCCTACGTCGTTAACAATTTCATATGGCCTTAACAATTTTCTAATTCAATAATATAACACATTAAATAATATACAAAATTATTAAATTTACTTACTTGTTGGCAGAGCTTCATTGCAGAAATAATCCACTCACAAACTCTGGAGAAAAGGCTACAAAACTTTTAAAGAGAAGGTGGAATAGTAACATGGGGTAAAAATAAATCTTTTTGCATATATAGGCTGAAACACGCCTAAAATGGGTGTGTTTAAACATGCATAAATTGGGTGTGTTTAAACACAGCTATTTTAGGCGTGTTTGGCAGCCCCATTTGCTTAAATATTTTTGAAACAGTACCATTTTCATAATTATTTATTAAAAAAACCCTATGTTTGTGCTTTTGCCTGCTTCATTGTGCTCCTCAGTTTATGTGAGAGTGAGAAATGACAAATGATAACACAGGGAAAACATGAAATAGCATATCGTGATCTAAAGTGGAGCAGAGCACATATGTCTGAAGAGGAAGAGAATTTGAAGGCAATTGCATGTGAGAATATATAGCACCTAGACTAAAAGTCATGGATACCACTTTGAAGTTTCACCTTATTGTGTTCAGAACTAACAGTGATGTGCTTCATGTTGTTTGGTCGTTCCAATGTGCTTAAACATTCAAGTTTCATGATGCAAAGGTTATTCATCACTAAACTTAGATGGAGACATCAAGCCATTGGATGAGAATAATCTTATATATGTGAATTGTGAAACTAAAGGAATTTGGCTCTTTGTCCATGAAAGTTAAGACCTCTCTATGTGATGTAAATGAAACTCCCTGTGAGAATAATATGTCCACTATGGAAAATAATTATTTCAAGGTGCCAGCAGATTAAGAGGAGAAGGAAGGGAGTCTGAGTCCTCAAGTTGAGCACCAATACACCATTGGCAAGGGTGATTGAAGCTGATGGCAACAACAATATGAAAACCTTGTCGCATTAGGTGAAGTCAGCTATATAAATCGCACAATAACAATAGACACTGTTGAAAACTAAAGCTTTAGAAGTATTGTTTAGCATGAGATTTTTCTTAACTACATAATTGAAAATATAATTAAGGCTTAATCATATATTTAGACCCTAAATATGTCATTCTTATATTTTAGTCTTATTTAAACTTTATTAGTTTTTAATCTCTGCATTTAGCAAAAAAGTAACACATTTACTCTTTTGTTATGGTCTCAAATTACGTGTTTGTTTGTAACTTTTAGGAACTAGAAATCAAGAACATTTCTTAGCTTGATCATGGTTAACTTGATCTTGATTAGTTCATCTTTGTAACTAGTGGTTAGTGGTTAGAACTCTAGTTAGTTAATTGAGAGTTAGTTATTTAACTAACCTGTTATATATATATAGCTTCAGCATCAACAGCTTGTAATACTCAAATTTACTACACTTTAATAACAAATCAAGATAATTCTTCTTCCTTTCTTTTTTTTTTACTGCAAGTATCTCAAGCTTGCATTTACCTTCCATGGTTGATACCAACTCTAAGAACATTTAAATATGAATTATTTTAAAAAATAATCATAACATGTCTAAGCCTATGTTTAATGATCATCTAAAACCAACCTTAATGCATTTGCACTTGATGCAAGAGTTGAAGAAGAACTGACGGCTTTCAAGAAAACACAAACATAGAAAACCTGGAGCAAAAGCTGGTATTTCTTTCCTTATTATTATTGATTGATGTCAGATAAGTTTGTGAATCGTTTCTTTTTCTCTTGCATTTATAAGTAGATTGCTGGCAGGCATAAAATATACTATGGTCTACATAGTTCATAGTCATACAAATAGACCAAAAGTCCGAATGAGTTACATAATTTATGGATTCATCTTTAGTAATTATCACCATCTAGATTTTCAAACTTTTGTCTTTGTCTGAAATCTACAAATATGCAGAGCACATGCTGGTTTGCTTCTTCTTACTCATTAACCCTGTTACCTGGTTCCAATTTTTCAGTTTACCTACTTTTTCCATAAAATTTTGGTCTTAATTCCTCTCTCCATCCGTGCAGTGAGTAGCTACTGTAGAACTCAAACCCCCGAGTTTTACTCCCCTGAAGTTCAACAGTATGCAACTTACTCACACTGGAAACCAAGTAACCACCAACTACTAAATGCATGACTATTTAGTGAGTTAAAAACTAAAACTCAGAACAAAGTAAATTGATGTAAACAACAATTTAAAACGGTGAACAACATAATCATCATTTGGGATAACCCTTAGAACCTTTAATTGTATTCATTTATTTTCCTGTACTATCATTGGTTAACTTTGTTTATGTTACTCCACAGGGAGGCAGAATTGGAAATTCAGCCTATAAAATATCTAGAATGAAATATTTTTTTGGAAAAAGGAACATGACAATAATCCAGTAGGGAATAATTAACAACATGATGATTATAATAATCAAGAATGAAAAAATAATCCTTGCTTGAATAACAACATGATTATCTAATGAAACTGTTAGATCTATATCATTATATAAGAAACACATGCACGAATTATTTATTGTCACTCTCGAGCAAACAGCAAGACCGTTATCCTAGACATACAAGGTAACGTGTTACATATTTCTAAAATTTGAAAACCTACTCAATTCCATATAGTAAAACCATGCTGCCCTGCCCTCCAATATGGATTAATGTAGAGAGTCACTGCAATTACCAACAATACTGATGTGTATGACACAACAAAACTCAGTTGCTTTCATCAAATGTAATAAATTGGCCTTTTCTTTCGGGTGTTTCCCCAGGTAAGTTGTTGTGTGCCACACTGAATACTTCAAGAGAGGTTAACTTACTCAGTTGAAGAGGGATTTGGCCACTCAACTTGTTAACAAAAAGATCTAAACTTTCAGATTGAACGAAATTGGCAAATGTCGCTGGAATTTGGCCATGCCAGTCAAATCATTGTGGGACAAGTTCAATGCTCTCGAATTCTTGTCAAGTTTCCAAGCTCAGACGGAATACTCCCGTTCAGTTTATTGCAGGACAAATCAACTCCAGACATATAAGCAAGATGTCCCCTGTATAAGTGTAGGATCTTTATTTTGTAGTGAAGCCTGCTTTCTCGGATATATGAATTTCCCACATCAACAAAGCCATTAAGTGCAGCCTTTAGTGACAAGGCATTTTCAAAAGGCATTTTACCCAAACAATTGGATATTGCACCAGATAAATTGGTATGAGAAAGGTCTAGTATGCTTAAATCTACCAACTCACATAAATTCTTTGGTATATTCCCTGTAAAGTGATTACCTTTCAAAAGGAGAATGTCAAACCCTCTATAACTAAGGTCTTGTATCAGATCTTGAATGCTATTGGTAATTTCATTGTAGCTAAGGTCTAGCACCACTACGTAAGTGATGTTGGTGAACATTCTTTTTGACAAGCCACTTAACCTATTGTTACTCAAATGGATGTAACTCGCAAAAGAATAGACAAGAGATGGTACAGAGCCCGTCAAGTTATTGTGAGATATCTAGATACAGTAGAGTTTCGAGTTCCACAAATCTTGTTGGAATAGATCCTTCAAGATAATTGTTGGCCAATGAAAGCGTCCTCGAGTATGACAAATTTCCTACCACACATGGTAGCTTCCCCACTAAATGATTACTGCTTATATCCAAATTTCGTGGAGACGAGTTAAAAAAGCTACTTGGTATGCTACCATGAAGGCTATTTCCATCCAAGAATAGATTATCCAAGTATTTCAAAGTTGGAAACACATGTCCATCTAGCCTATTGTTTGAAAGTGTTACGAATAAAAACCACCCACCTATATGGTGGGTGTACTCTCGCAAGCAGAAGCCAAATAAGGGGTAAGGCTGTCATTAGAAAGTGGTTAGTATTTCTGTTAATAGTTAGTGGTGGATCCTGGGTGTATAAATAGTCGAGGGAGGGGTTAGGGTGTGTGGAAAAGAGGAGAGAGAATATTTGTAAAGGGAATATCCCCTTGAGGGGTTAGGGTGTGTGAAAAAGAGGAGAGAGAATATTTGTAAAAGGGAATATCCCCTTGTGAAGAGGTACGCCTCTGGCTCTTGTAATCGTACACTCTGTTCTTCTGGGCAGAAATCAATAAAAGCATTATTCAGTGTATGTTGAAGTGATTGTTCTCTAGTTGTGTGTGGGTTGTGGTGAATCTTGCGGAAACGGCCGTAACAGAAAGTTTCAAGAATTTGAGCAGAGACCTTTCCCCGGATATGTTCTTTGCAATTTCTCCTGACAAATGATTATCTGAGAAAATCTAATGTATCCAATAAGTTCATTTGGCCAAGCTCACGAGGAATTGGACATTGGATGTGGTTTCTATACAAGTTTAGAAACTGCAAACCTGGATAAATTGAACTGATATTGTGGCTAGGAATCTGGCCAATTATGATACTATCAGACACATCAATATTATATTGTCGTTATGTTAGGAAGGGGATGTAATGGTAGCCGGAAAGTACCGATAAAAGAGCAATTTCTAACAGGTAGTTCAGTCATTTTTGTGTTGTTTTCCAACAACCAGTGAGGACACTCTCCTTTCAACCTACAACTAGTGAAATCTAGGCTAGTCAAATTGTTTTGTTATAGAACAAAATTAGGGAGCGGGGAAGAGAATTAGTCTCGGTCATTGAAGACAAACTAAGCACTTGTTATTGAAATTTTGGAATCCAAGTTTGCAAACTAGGTTGAGTCCAGTATGACATTGTTGCCTCACCGTATATGAACTTGAGGTTTGTATGATTGGCAAATGGTGTGGAAGAAATAGGCACCTCAAATTGGTTTCCTATAAAACAATAATATTCTTGCAATGTTAGAATCAAATTGTCTAGTGAAGTGATTTTCAGAAAGTTTCAACATTCGAAGAGATGCATGTTAACAAAAGATGAGGGAACCAATCCTTCAAATTCGTTATTTCTTACATCTAACTCTTCCAGTTTCCAGCAGACTAAAATGATAAATACAATTTTCAGATTCGTTATTTCTTAGATCTAACTCTTCCAGTTACCAGCAGACTAAAATGATAAATACAATTGTCAGCAGGAGGAAGGGTGACATTTATTCCACAATGCAAAACAAACAAAAATTTCAAAGAGGTCAATTCCCAATACTTTTGAAAAACTCATTTTCCATGTAATAACTGTTGTCCAACGCCAAGTGTTTTAGGTTACTTAAATCACCCAAATCTGCACCATAGAAAAAATATGATATGAACCATAATATAAACAGAAATGAAACTAATTTAGCTAGAGACCTAGAGTAAATTAAAGAATATTATTACCTCCCGCATTAACTTTTCCTATATATAATTTCATTCGAACTCATAAAAAGCATTCTAATTAAATAGATGAAAAAGCTAGCTCAATCAAGTGATTGGAAACAGTCATTAATTTGTTAAAGTTAAGGTTGAATTGTTCAAATAGTACCTGAGTTTGATACTTAACGGAAGCAATTATTGATCAGACTTTACTTGCTTTCCAGCTGAACTCTGAACTAGTCAGAGACTTTTTCTTTTGATGAACCAGAGGATTAAGACAAAAAAAATGAAAAAGCTCGTAATGATTTCCTCAGTTTTCTTCCATTCATCATATTGAAATCTAAAGCAAGGACATCCAATTTGCTTAAACTTTTTGAGCCATGTAAATTTGGCAGAATCCGACAAAGCATTTAGACAACTTTACACAGGATAAGTATGTTTTGTTACAAATGTAAACATAGGGGTTCTGAAAAATTTCATGATTTTGCACGTACGTTAAATCTGTAGCATGAAGACAACTGATTAAAACTTTTATGATATGAATAAAAAATGATTAAAACTTTTTTATATTGATTCCTTAAATACCTTGATGGACAACAAAACTTTTGATTTGGTTATAACTTAGATCCAGAATCTCCAAACTGGTTAAAGCCAATAATCCTGTCAGAGAAAAATTGAGAATGGTTATTATACTGTCATTCATAAAATAATACTTTTTAGCTTAAATTACTCATTTGGTCCCCAAATTATTTCTGAATTAAGGATTTAATCACTGGATTGACGCTCAAAATGTGATCAACCACAATAGAGTACATATCAAATTAACAATACTCACTACTTATATCTAGTGATCCTTCAAATCTTATAAGTAACATCTCCTAAAATCAAGAGGCATTATCTTTTATTGAGTTATCTTAATGTATTTAAATGAGTTTCATTCAATAAAAATACAAAGTCGTGCAGTTCAAAAATATACTCTTACTTTCCATTTTTTACTACTTTCTTTTTCTGTTTTCTTTCTCTTAAAACAAAAATCAACAATTGGTATCAGAGTCTTTTTTTTACTGTAGAATGGAAAGTGAAGTAAGTTCCTCCCATGTTTCTCTTCCCATCTTTGATGGCGAAGGTTATGATCTATGGGCAGTAAGAATACAACCTTATCTAGAGGAACTGGATCTATGGCAAGATGTGAAAGAGGATTACATTGTACATCCGCTGCCTGAAAATCCCTCCATGGCCCAAATTAAAAATTAAAGGGGAAGAAAAATGAAGAAGGCAAAGGCGAGGTCATGTTTGTATATTGGTATTTCACAAATGACTCTCACCAGAATCATGACTCTCAGGACACCCAAAGAATTTTGGGACTGTTTGAAGGAAGAATATGAAGGGGACAAGAGGATTCGAGGAATGCAAGTGCTAAACTTGATGAGGAAATTTGAACTGCAAAAAATGAAAGAGGATGAGACAATTAAAGGTTACTCGAATAGATTGTTTGGCATCGCTAAGAAGGTTAGATTGTTGAGCACTACATTTGCAAATTTTAGAATTGTTGAAAAAATTATAGTTATAATGCCTGAGAGATATGAAGCACCAATAACCACTTTGAAGAAAACAAAATATTTTCCCAAGATCTCTTTGGAAGAAATGATACCGGCCTTGCAAGATTAGGAATAAAGAAGATTGATGAAAGAGGAATCAATAGTCGAAGGAGCTTGAACAGCCAAGCAACAAAATGTGACCAAATACAAGAACTTTGATGGATCAGGATAAAGTTCAAAATCAACCAATGCAAAAGGAAATTGAAAGAAATCTTATTCATCTTCCCAACACTGCAGAAAGAAAGGTCATCCTCCATTAAGATTATGGAGAAAACCTTATGCTAAGTGGGGTGAGTATAATGGGCATGAAGTTGTTATTTGCAAAAAGAATAATCAACCACATGGTGAAGCTGCAAGGGCTACTGATCAAGAGGAGGAGGAATACTTGTTTGCTGCTACATATTTGTCTTACACTAAATCAAGTCAAAATTCTCTTATTGGCAGTGGTTGTACTAACCACATGACAAACAACAAGGATCTATTCAAGGAACTAAGCATATCATGCACATTGAAGGTTCGAGTTAGAGATGGCAAGTGCATCACTGTGAATGGAAAGGGAACTGTAGCAATCTCAACCAACGGAGATACAAAGTTAATTTCTAATGTGTTGTATGTTCCTCAAATTGATCAGAATTTGTTAAATGTTGGACAACTAGTTGAGAAAGGTTATAAAGTGTTGTTCAAGAACAAAAACTGTTTGATTAAAGATGCTGACAACAAAGATATTCTCAAAGTAAAAATGAAAGGAAAAAGCTTTCCTTCTAATCAATTGGAGGAGGAGCAAATTACTTTTCAAGTCAAATAGAATAATACTAAATTATGGCCGGGACAAGTTGATGAAGATCAAACTAGTTTTGAAATAGCAGCTCTCACATCTTGGAATGGTGTTGCTGAAGCAAGGTTGGCAGCAGCAAAGGCACAAGAAAAATATGCTTTAGAGAAAGTAGCTATTGTGTAGAAGCATACAAACAAGAAAACACTACTAAGAGAGAAAACTGCAAAAATTGAGCATAATGAGAAGTGTTTAAAGTTTTTGACTAAGAATTTGAAAGTTGAACATGTCAAGGCTCAATCACATGAGAAGGAAGCAATAGTATTTCAATACTGTAAGTCAACATTGAAGTTCTAAAGAAGAAGATAGGAGTTTGCAGCCTCCAAGGCAAGGAGGAGTGTTGAGATGGTGCCTTGAGATGCTGCCAAAAAAATTTTAGTTTGAATAAGTCAAATTTATTATTTTGTTGTTATAGATAATTTAGTTTCTGATTTAAGTTAGTTTTTGATTTATATTAAAATTTTATCAATAACATCTCCTAAAATCAAGGGATGTTACCTTTTATTTAGTTTATTTTGTTGATCAACACCAACCAAATAGGAAAGTGTATCTCTTATACTTTCTTTTGTACTTGTGTCTTGTTTTAGTCTCTTATAAATTAATGAATTTTATTTTATACTCCTAATAAAATTTGTTCATTTGTTATTAATCTCTAACAAGTATTTTTTTAAAGGAATAATCCAAAAATTAAAAATTAGAAAGCCAAAACAAAATTCTTTAATTTATTAACAACTTAAAACATATTTTAGTCTTTTGATATATGTATTGTACCTGTACCAGTATTCATATACTTTTTTTTTTCAATAATTCTCAAGCAACAAGATACTTCAGCCAAGTTTCAATGTTTGTGGCTGAAGCAGTGTACAGTGTAGATATATATTGTCTTTTCGGCCTTAGAATTTATGTTGTCATCTAACTTAACTTCACAAAATCAAGTTGTAAGATAGAATTGTTTCTGATTCATATATTTTATATACTATTATCTTCAATCAATCAATGTGGGACTTTTTTAAACAAAAATATTGAAAACATTGACACACGTTACCACTCAATAGTTGCCTCCTTGCAAGTGGTGCATGTGGATGCCATGTTCTTTCTTCTGCGGCTCCGATTTGTTTGTTTTGCTGAAACAAGTCGTACCTTTTCCTCTCGCTGGAGCATTAGGCTTCATGTAAAAGCCCATAATGTCCCACTTTTTAAGAGCAAAGATCTAGTGCTAGCTAGCAGTATCTAATGCTCTAAACGAGTGGGATCGGAGTTTGTGTGTTTAAGGGAATCATTTTGGATCTGATGCTCTCATCATGGGAATATATAAAATATATAATATGTTAAGGGAATCATTTTGGTACCTAAAGTATGGTTAACCACACTTCTAAGATTAGGGCTTAATGCTAGATGTATGAGAGATTGCTGGTAGTTAAAATCGAGTTTTTTATCTGCTAATCTGTTTTTTAGAATAAACATGTGGATTAGTCCAATGCAATTAAGATAGTTTAACGATACATTTGTAATTTAAAGTTGTTGGGTAACCATAGTATTGACATTAATCTACCGATTTAAATTAATATTTTAGAATGTATGCATAAATTAATTTCGATCATATAATTTTACATTAGAACACGTGTTATAGTGAGACGAATTAATTTTATGTATTTGCCCCAAAGCCTATAAATTAAAGAAGTTGAAATATATAGGCTTGACTGAATGTCCTCTTATATTATGTAGTAGTTGATATTTAATTTCATATCTGCAAATATCTAAATTATATAAAAGTTTATATATGATAGTCATGATACCTAACGTGACTTCAATTTTTATACATTAATCAGGGTAAAATCTGTAGAGTAATTATAATCTTAGAAAAATGTATAATTCGAAATTATCTGAGTTTCTTACAAAAATGTATAATTAAATTAAATGACAGTAAGAATAGTTAAACCATCTCATTGCACGATAATTAAATTTATATAATATTACATGATTTAATGATTAAAATGATAAAATTTATTTGTTGTAAAAAGCTACTATATGTGTACACGTGATGATGTCATTTGATCTTAAGTAAAATTATAACTTTATAATTTTCCCCAAAAATGCCAATTACACAATAATAATGCACTCATATTTTTTAATTATTCTACA
>PYAF01003491.1:703047-726250 GCA_007407185.1 Glycine tomentella | reverse complement strand
TATTTTGATGTATTATAAGTTAATATTAAAATAAGTATATATTTTCATTTAAATTTAATTTTTTTCAAATAAATATCTTAACATCAATAATAAATATAAAATATATAAAATAAAATCATATAGCCAAAATTAAATATACCAAATACCTTAACAATATTAAATCAAACCATATAAAAATTAAAAAATATATTACATCAAACATTATTAAATAAAAACTTTTAAAAAATATATACAAAATATAAAATCACAAAAAATTAAAACATATATTAATTTATAAATTTTGATATTAAAAATTAATTTTTTTACTAAAAATTATGAAACTAACACTTGAAAAAACAAAAAGTTTTTAAAAAATCAAAACAAAAAAAAGATTAAAAAACAGAAATTAAAAAAACACAAAAATTAAAAAAATAGAATTTTACAAAAAAAAAAAAAAAACTAGAAGTCGTACATGCAAATACGACTTCTAAAAAAAATAAAGTTGTACATGATTATACGACTTTAGTATAATAAAAAAAATTAAAACGCATACGACTTCAAAGTTGTATTCCCATGAACAGTGCGCAAATTTAGAATGAAGGAAAGTTGTAAAAATAATTACTACTTTAATTAAAAAAATAAAAGTTGTAAACAGATTTACGACTTCAGTTTTAGAAGTCATAATATTTGTTACAATTTACCCCTTTTCCATAAATAATATGAAAAGAACCCCTAAACGGTAATTAAAAAAAAATTACCCCATTTACGTAAACCCCCCCCCCCCCTGAGTACCAAGTTTTTGCATTGTAGCAATCAGACAATGTAGATCGTACGTTATACGTACATGCAATCCATCTCTTCAATCTTCAGCAACCTTTTGTTAAAGTAATAAATCTCTACCTTGGGTAACTTGTTGAATGTTGATGTTGACAAAATGTCATAAAAAGAAGGTCTTGCAACCTCTTCGATGTTCATGAACTATAACTTCTCCAAAGATATCATGATGATGTTATTGCAAAAAGACAAAAAGAAGGAAGAAAAAAAAAAGGAAATCAAGTAATAGAGGATCTTAAAAAACTTACCAATACCAAGCTATGATTGTTGAAGTGTACTTCACCTTCTACACCATTATAGGAGGCAATTTCATAAGGCTATCAAAATAATCAAGAAAACATAATTGGAACATAATAACATGTATAACCCGAACTTCACCAAATCCACCAACCAACTACCTACCACACCCTCTGATTTTTCTATGAAAATGTAAAAACCAAAACACCATTCAAACCAACCATATCCACAAAATTAAAAATGAAACAAGAGAAATAATTTGCTATTCCAATTGCAGCAAATGCATTCCACCAAAATTGAGCACGAACAAGGTCCAAAAGTATAACAGATATATAATAATTGCACCAAACGCAATGATAAAATGCAAGCATAGGAGACAATTATCAAAGAGAAATGCTTTTTCAAAGGTTTCTACAAAGTTTAAATTGTATTATTCTTTAACTTCCATTGATTATAATTTTTAAACCAATATTTTTTTCATAGTAACCTCTATAGGTTTTGCGCTCAATCACTAATCTGAGACTGACTCCCTAGCTTAGCACATTACTAAAAACCTTTACAAAGATCCTTTTGGGTTTGTGTTTTTGAGTTTAAAGCTGCATTCATAGAGTGGATAAACAAGAGAGAACTACTCAAATAAATACAAATGAGATTACAATGGAATATCAAAAAAGATGGGTTATAAACTAAATGTTTAATTAGAAATAAGAAAATATAGAATGACAACACTTTGACATGATTGTTCTTCAATACAATACTGCAAATTGTGTTTTGTAATTATTAGCCATTAGAAATGTCAATAGACTATATGCAAAAAGTTGTTCTTTTTCTACAATGTAGAAAAAATTTGATGGTTGTATATACTTTTGTTAACATTCTAAAACAAAACTTTAGAAACATATTTTCTAATATCTTTTTGATGAGTGATTTTCTAAAAACTGAAACTTGACTAGAAAAATAAAATCTTTAAATATTTCTTCAATTTGTCTTCTAGTGAACATCACATTAGGTTGCATTGAAGCTCTTCTTGCAAATGTAAGAATTGACAATCTTTAACATGTTTCTGAAATTGTATGTGAGAAGTGAACATTTTTATACAAACCCTCTAATCTTAAGAATGTCCCAAATCTTGAAACAATTTCAAGGATGTTATGATGTTGAGCTTTAGATTTAGGGTCTCTTATCATCACAATATCTTCAAGAGAAAGTTATAAATTTTAGTCAAGTAATTTGATCTCCAAGAGAGTAGACTTTGAACTTTCTGATGCAAAACTTGGTCCATAACTTGAGAAATCTTTAAGAATAAGACTTTTTTTTATTTGTTAGTACTAATTTGAAATTATCTTTAAAAGACAAGTTTGCTTAAACAACTTCTTGCAATCAAATTTCTTAACTTGCAACTATTATGAAAACCAACAAAACACACACAAAGCAACAAGAATAACAAAACCATGAAGATAAAGTAATTCAAAGCAAATTAAAGAAGGAAAGAAGGTAAACACAAGAAATACATGTGATTTAATCTTAAAGACCTACATCCACGAGAAAGGGAACAAAACAATTGACTGTGAGATGAAAGAACAAGATCAAGCTTGTACAATAGAATTCCTCTGTCCCTTACAAGTTATATCACCATTGTTAAGGAACAAAAAACAAGAAAACCCAAGTTCTTCACTCTATTTTCACATAGAATTATATAAAGTGAAACTTTTCCCCTCTACACATTACACCCATAGAACAACACATGTGCTAATATATACACATCATATATAAGCCTAGAAATTATAACTCCAAAATAGTACCTTATGCACAAGTTAGTTATTAACTAACTTGTAATGGAAAAACTAAATGCAACCACGTGTAACTTGTAATTGATTTTGAGACAAAGTAAGGTTTTGTAAATAAATATTTTAAACATCCTTATTTTAATGACTTGCCCAAGACTTATTATTGGGAACAATATATTAATACCTAAATAATATTTTCAAGTTCTTATAAAATAGAGATTTTTTTTTGTCTTAATCCTTATTAAAAAAATTGGTTTTTATCCCTATTAATTTTTTTTATTTATTTTCTTAGTCCAAACGGTTAGTTTGTTTCATTAAGTGTAACAATAATGATGTCAACACATGTCACATCATCAAATAATGATGTCATTAAGTGTCAAGTTAGTAAATGGTAAAAAGTAACATTTATAATGATTAAATCAAAAAGTTACATATATGTAGAGACTAAAATCAAAAGGTGACATTTTATAAGGACTAAAAAAATATAGAAACTAAAAGTAAAAGATGACATATTTGGAAGGACTAAAAATAAATAAATATACAAAAACTAAAGCTTTTGTAAAAAAAACATTAAACTAAATTTGATTGATAAATAAAGATAAATAACTTAAAAAGGATAGATTTGATTGACATCAATATCTTCTTCCTGCAATAACAACCTATTACTCTCCTTTTTCAAGAGATCATGACATTATGACAATTTGATTTGAAAAACTACTTTCATTCAATTACATCTCACATTCAGGCTTTATTTCTCGCTTGGACTTCTACCATATTGATCCTAGTTTTTGGCCAACTTAGGCCTATTTATGCTAGGGCCCAATCACTACTTTGGAGAATGGTTAAATTAGTCAATTTCAATAAGGTTGAGCAACAAAATTGGACCCGCAACAAAATTGGACCCACCCAACCTGATAAACCAAAATCCTAAATTAGTCGTTTGATTCTCATCATGAATTTCATGGGAGTGACTAAAGGGATTGTAACTTATGTTGTTTTTTTAGGGTTTTGTTTTGTTAAAATAAGTATTTTTTATGATTAAAATTCATATTTTTGTTTGATCAATCATGTTTCAGAAGTGAATTTAGCAACAATGGTTTAGAGCAAAAAGTTAATCTCAACATAACTTTAAAGCAAGTGAAATCAGCTCATGTACCATAAAGGTGTAATTTTTTCATGTTTTAACATTTGTATTTTCTTGTGATCCTTCCAAACCTATAATTTTTACCATCAACCTACAAAAAAAATTATTAATGTGTATCTTTTGTGAGTAACTTCTACACAACTCACTAAACTTCAAATACGTGTTGTGTGACGATATTATGCATGTTTGAACTTTAGTTTATCAACTTTTTTATTTTATGTTGTGGTAGCTGAAGTCATATTAAAAGAGATATCTTTATCACAAAATTTTTAGACTTTTTTTTAAAATAATCTTTCAACTAATGTAATCCAATTTTTAATTATAGCATATAAAAATATTAATTTAAACAAAACTTTCCTCAAAAGTGGCAAGTGTCAACCAAAAGTCCAACAAAAAAAAAGATCTACAAGAAAAAAAATCAAGATAATAATAGGCTGGAAAGAAACAAAAGCTACAAGTGTCCCTTACATCTAAGATACAAATTCACTGCGTGATTTAAAAATCCATTGCCTGGAAAAGAATTTAGCATGGAAGTAATAGGCACTAAAGACATTGATATGGCATTAGGAGACTGTGATATGGTTGAAAGTCACTGGTTGTAAGATTGACCATTATCAATACCCCCTCAACAAACAGAAACGCTCACAATATCCTATAAAGGAATTTATATAATGGAGTCCAACTTTATAAGATGTAGGATCATTACAAGGTGTTATAACTGAAATAATGAAAAACAGAAACATTCTAGTAACAAAAAAGGAAAATAAATACTAACATCATTCTTGGAGTGACTTCTTACAACTGGCCTGCCAGGAGTAGGCGGTTTGGACCCCATGTAGACATGATTACATATATATTTAGACAACTAAAACATTTTATATTTTCATTTCCATTTTATTTTCATGTTTTATGCAACACCAAAACAGGTGTGGCTTATGACATGAAGATAGGAAGACACTGAACACTGATTGGATGATTATTTGAATGGCTAGAGGATATATAACACAAATGGATTGCTCATGATAATTGATAAATCTCACCCTTAAATATGAAGTATCACTAAATACTACTAACCTATGCATGTATATATTCATACACAGAAAGTAATTAATATTAATTGATCATGAAATGTTTATTTTTACAATGCACCTTATCTTCACTTATTTTGTTATTTCTTTTTATATGATATATGGTGTTGTTGTATGGGATTGGGTTAATGTTTGTTTTAGCCTTGCAATGTTTAAGGTGATAAAAAAAACTTAAATTTTCATTTTACCTTTCTTAGTTTAGTTCTCACATTTCTATTATCTTTTTTCTCTCAAATTTCTCATTTTTTTATTCATTTTCTTTCTTCCTTTTGTTTTATTTCCTTTAAAGTTTCTTTGTTGAAATTTCTTCTCTTTCTTCATTTTCCCAAAAAAATCTCAACTTGGTTGGGCTTGATCAAGGGGTTCATGTCTCAGCTATTTCAACTTGATTGAATTCCTAAATCCAAATCTAACTTTGTTGTATTGTGGATTAATTAAATGTAATTTAAGTGCATCATAGAACTTTTTTTGGTGAATTTTTGTAAAAATGATGGTGTTTTGATTTTCTAAACTTATGAGCTAAATAAACAATATTATTTTATAAAATATATTACATATTTCAATTTTATTAGTTTTGGTTCTCATTTATTAAATTTTACACATTTACAACAAATCTATACATTTAATTTTACCGTTTATTGTGTGTCATAATTGATGAAATAAAGAAAGATATACGAGCAGTAATAACTCCAAAGAGAGAGAAAGTGTCATAAGGATAATTTGACTTTCCAATTTGTTTATAAAGTCGACAAAAAGTCAGATTCTAATTTAATAAGTTACAAAAATTTATTTTTGGATAAAATATGTTTTTAGTGAAATTTAATTTTAATCTTTAAAAATAAATTTTGATTAATTTGATTTTTTATCATTGTAAAAGTAATATTTTTTACGGTGAAAATCATATATGAGAAAATATGAGAAAATCTCTATTTATTAAAGTTCACATATCAAATTGATAAATATTAAAGTATTATGATTAATACCATTTTTAATCACAATGTATAGACTAAAAATATATTTAATTTTAGAATAAAATATATTTTGAATCACTATATTGTTAATAAAGTTTGATATTAGTCTCTATATTTAGTTTTGATCAATTTAATCCTAGATTCTACTATACATATATAAAAATTAACTGCTAGCAAAATTATAAAATTGGACATCTTATGTTTATGACACTTGGCAAAAAAGGGGACAAAATAGTAATTGAAGATTAATTTGTTAATTGCACCCTTTTTAATAAGTGCACTAAAGATTTTCAAATTAAAACTTGCTAATTACACATCCTTTTTTATAAGTGCATTCCAATATTTTCAAATTAGAACTTGGTAAGTGCATCCCCTTCTTGATAAAAAAAAAATCTATATTTCTTTCATCCCTCTCACGTTATTTCTTTAACACTTAGTCAGTCGTACTAGCCAGTTACAAAAATACAAAATCTCAATATTATTTTAATTTTTCCTTTCGAAAAAACTCTAAACTGGTGATATAGTAATTCATCTCTTATTTACTTAACAACTATCTAGAAAAGTGTAGTGATTTCCTTTCATTTTATGTTATGATTTTCATAGTCTCCTACTTTAGGTCCTTCATATTTCTCAATATTATTGGTTCTCATCTCAATTGACTTAGTCTAATTATTGACATGTTTGCACAGAGATAAAACCTTAAGTGGATCAATTGTCTTTGGCCTCATTTCAACAGAGTTATATTATCACAAAAAGAAAAAATTATTATTGAACTTCACTTCTTTCTTTCTCTTATTTTTGTTGCACATCCATTTTGTCATTAATAAACTATACTAGATCTTGCAATTTTTTAAATATCTTTTCTGTTTAGATGATATGTTGTCTTAACTACCTTTTTAAGAGTTAGGTGTGTTTAAATATCTTCCTTATCATCTTCTCTCTTTTCTCAACTTTGAAACATTCTTCTTCTTTGATGTTCTCTGTTTTCTCATCATTTTTCTCTCTTCTCTTACCTTCTTCATTTATTCAATTTATTTTCTCTCTATTCTAAAAATAAACCAGTGAAATATCTTTTTATTTCTTTGTTAACCATTCAACATTGCAACCCTCGCTGAAAATGCCTTTGCCAGCTTGTGACTACAACTTCTTCATAATTTTTTCATGATTTATAGTGATCTGTAACAATAAATGTGAACAATTTTCTTAGTTTCTATTTTATTGGTTGATTTTGGTTTGACTTAATTACTTTCTTTGATTTTTTTCCTTCATCAAAATTTCTTTCATATTGTGAATATGGACTAAATTTGTTAAAAATGTTTATTTGATATGACCTTTGAGTTAAAGTATTTTGTGAAAAAAGATATTAAATGGATCTTTATAAGAATAAATGAAAATTGGAGATTTTTTTAAATATTTATTTGATTTTATTCTAGACTGATTTATTGGTTGCAAATTATGTGTTTAATCAAATGTTAAAATGACATTTTTGGATATATTTCCTTATTTCTCATTTTACTTCTAAATTTATGACACTTTTGAGACGACTTTTTACATGGAAACTTTTCAGTTGATTCCGTCAGTTTGGTGTTATCTTATAGAGTAGGAATTTTTCACATATAATCTTTGGTTATTGTTGCTTATCTTTTGTTAATATTACTCCTATTTATAAACAATAGTTCAATTATATTTGTTTACAAAAAGTTAGTAAATGAAAATTGATGTCTATTGCAAAAATTTAGGTGAACGGGTAAATGATCAATGGAATGTTTAATTGTCAAATTTGATGCAGGACCTCTATAAAAGTAAGCATTGACACAAACAGAAGTAAATAAAAGTAATTCAGTTGATGATTAAGTAGAAGATGAAGGTTCAGAGTGGAGAAAGAGATGTAAGATAAATAGAAGGAAATGAAGGTATTATTTAGGTAAATTGAAAGAGAAGACTTAAACAAGTGGGAAGTTTACTAGCATAACATTAATTTTGTTTAAAGTTTTCAGTTGTTTTCTTTAATTTAAGTTCATAACTAAAAATTGCTTGCTACATATTACAATTTTTATTTAGATTGAAAATTAGTATTTTTGTTTCAAGCTATTTTTTTCATTTTTTCTATCAATCTTATATCTTTATCTTATACTCTGATTATATGAATTGAAATTTTAATAGGTTCTTAAACAACCATATATTAGTCATATTCCACTCAAATTATTTAAATTTTTAATCTTTTTAAAATTGTTGTGACCCATTAGATACATTTATAGACAATATTCTATTTCTAGGTTATAATTTTTTTAAGATATTAACAAAATTGTTAAAGAGTACTACATTACAAATTCATGCCCACAATTATATTACACTACATCTATATACTTATTATTATTAAATAATATATCTTTATTATACATGCAAAAGGAATGCTAACAGACGCAATCGAAGACAAAAGATATACACAAATAAGTATTAGAATTTTCATTTGTGTGTTTACTTATAATTATCATATCTTTATATTACACACATCAAACATAATTTCTTATTCCTATTATAAATTTATTTTCTTTATTTTTAAAATATTTATATGTTTACTTATTATAAAAATAGTTTTTCAAGTTAAAGCGAAACAAAACACAATAAATCAGTACATTCCGTGCAAATACACGGGTTACCGACTAGTTTAGAAAAAAAGTGATTCCATCACTTCTCACGGACAATTTTCACCATGAAGAGGGATAAAATAATTATTATATAAAATTAAAATGTATTTATCCTAAAATTTAATATGTCTTCGTATTTTATTGATATTTTTAAATAAACCTTAGTAATTTAGTAAAAGATAATAGCAAAAAGATAAGAATCTTTAGGGAAAAAAAATAGAAACATAACTGTTGTAAGCAAAAGGATTTTTTTTTCTATAACCATAAGGATCTTTTAATTTATTATTTTGTTATTTTTATCTCCAAATTGAATTTGAATGATTTTTTTTAAATAAATTATTGGTAATTAAAAATTATTTTATATTACAAATTAATTTCTTTATTATAAATTTAAAATATAATATATTTCTTAAAAAAAATTTACTTATTATATTTTTTAACTATAATAAAATTCATATTTATATACTTAAAAACATTTATTAGTTATAAATTTTAATTATATAAAAAAAACATTTTCCTGTGGAAAAGACTAATTTTAAAATATTTATTTGTCAACTTTGTTTATAAAAAAACACTTGAATATCTTTTCTGAATCGCAGTATCACAATCGCACATGTCTGTTCATTGGAGCGCCCCTGCGTAGTGAACGAACGAACGAAGAACACAGAACGACGCAAATCCAAGACTGAAAGTTTCTAGATTAGTCACCTGCGAGTACGTTTCTTCAATCGATACTTCTTAGTTTTTATTCTCAAACTTCTTCCTCAATCAAACTCCTTACCGTTTGAATATCCCGTTTTATTTTCTTTTAAAAATAGGGTTTAACAGTGTCCCATAACTTTCATCCCTTAATTTGAACCTGTTGGAGCTCAAATACCTCTGATTTTTCTAACTCCAGATTCAATATGCCCCACAACTTCACGGCATTCTTGTATATCGTATTTTAATCCATTTCAAATAATTTGCGTGCCTCTGGGTTCTTTCAGAACTTAGGTATGTCTTAAAATTGATTAAAATCATATATGTCAAATTTATATAAAGCTTAAGCAGTACATACGGAATGCTAATAACTTGCTCTCCTTTTTTTTTTTTCCATTAATTGTTGTCTCTAGATATATGTTTCACTTATTTGTTGTTCACCATTTCTTTTATTATACATCTGATTTTTTTTATTATTATTGATTTGTTAAAGGAGGTGGAGACATATTTCGTGATAACCCTATACCCAATTTGGAGCAGTGGTTTGAAAAGTTTTGAGATTGGGGAAAGAAGTTTGATTGAAACATGCTTCAGATTCGGCTTAGTAAGGCTCCTGCATCAGAAGGGTTGGCAGGGGTGAAGCTGTCGCCGGTTGAGACTGTTACAGTTGCATGCCCCGACCATCTGGTCCTTGCTGATCTTCCTGTTGCAAAGGGCATTGGTGCAGCCACTACTTCCTCCCTTGTTAAGACTTTGGGCCGTAGGTCCCGCCGCCAGCTTGGCGAGCGAGTCCATTTCTGTGTTCGCTGTGATTTCCCAATCGCCATTTATGGACGCCTGGTAACTACTTATGTGTGGTAGCATGTTTTTCAATTGAGATTTCTGCTTATTAGGTGTCTTTGATCATGATAGGATCTAATCTGTTTGGTTCCAATTTAGATTTTTCGTTTGGGATTTGTTTCAAAAGTTTTTTTTTTTTTTTCATAAAAAATATTATTTTTGGTGTAGTCTCAGCCTGTGTCTTCTCTTAAAAATATAATCCAAGAAAGAGAAAAGAAAATTATTCAAGAGAGTATGCTAGCTGAAATGCTGAATGGTTATTAAGTGGAAACTCATTTCTTTTTCATATACATGTAATTGTTTGACCAGATCTTTATGTGAATATAAGTTGTATTATATTGCTATGATTTGGGGTGGGCTTCTTTTTTCTATATAGGGTTATCATCCACCTCTTAGTATATTCCTATAATGTGATTATGGTTTTATTCTTTAGCATTTCTTCATGGCACTCTGGTTATTAATTGATGCCATTGCAATTTTTTCTGGAATCGCTTGTGAAAATAACAAAAGATATCTTATAAATGCTTAGGGTTCTAGATGTAAAACACGCTTTCAGAGGCAGACCTGTTTAGTTACATGGCTGTCATGCTTAAATTTGGATAGTGTTTTTCCAAAATTGTGCTTAAAAAACAACAGTCTTATCCTACTTTTGTGTTGGGGGGGGGGTTACTACATGAATCACACCAACACAATGTTGAACATCAACAACACCTTTAATCGAAGTTAATTGAGGTCGGTGGTAAATAAATCCAATGATAGATACGATGAAGTTTAAAAGAAACAAAGGAAGGGGGAAGGGAAGAAAGAGGAAATAACACAAAAGAAAAGAAAATAAGATAAAAGAAAAGAAGGGTGAAAGAAAGAGGGGGAAATGAAGAGGAAAAGAACTAAAAAGGGACTGTCTAGAATATAGAGATAATAATGGGTCTAACTCTCGATCTAGCTTATAGTTTTTCTCCATTCCGTCCTAAAACACAATGTTCGCCAATCTATATCCCAATCCATTAAGTCTTATTTAATTTCCTTTCCCAGGTAAGTTTCGGTCTACCTCTACCTCTCTTTGTGTCGAACTCTTGGTAACAAATTATTGTTTTTACGGGAACATCCAGGAGCCGTCTCATTATGTGACCAAATCCCCTCAATCTATGCTCCCTCATTTTTCACTAACCGATACCACTGTTACCTTTGTCGAATATCTTCATTTCTTATCTTATCCATATTCGTATAATCATACATCCACCTTAATATCCTCATTTCTGCTACCCCTATTTTATGCTCAAGTTATTTATGTGTTGGCCAACATTCAGCTCCATATAACATTGCAGATCTTACAAATGTTTTATAGAATTTTCCTTTTAGCTCATAGTTATCAATCCCGGATAGCGGAGCAGAGCGGCCGCCCTCAAAACTGGGATAGCGGGATGACCGCTCTTCTAATATTTTTATATATGTATTAAAAAAATTATAATATAAATATATAAGCTGAAAAAGAGAAATATAACTAATAATTTATGCATTAATTATCATTAACAATAAAAACTCTTAAGTAAAATATAAAATACAATAATAGATGTCAATAAAAGTCAAAGAAACAATTCTACAAAGTAAGTCTTGAACACCAAATGTAACTAAAGTTCTAAAAATTAAAAATCAAAAAATATAAAGACAGAAAAAAAAGAAACAGAATTAAAAAGACAAAAACAAAAACGAAAAAAGAAAAAAAAAAGAAGAAATAGAATTAAAGAAAAGGAAAGTATTATTTTGTGAATAAGCTGTAGTTAGTAATTAGCAAGACTGTAGTTAGTAATTAATCTTTTATGTACTCTGGAAGCTGTAAGTACAGTTGTCAATTACTTACAATTACTTAGTGAGTTTCATCAAGTTAGTGGACGTGTACAGCTTTGTAAGTGATTTTTCATTCTTTGGAAATAAAGAAATGCAGACTGTTCATTTCTCTCTCTCTTTTGTTCATTCTCTCTCTCGCGACAGGGGACGTGGATTTTGATCCTTTGTGTTTCTGTTCAAAGCACTCGTGCAAGCTCCGGTTCGCGTTTCTGTCCCTGTTTGGATGGCGCATCCTCTGTTCTAGGTCTGGTTCGTGATTGGTTTCAGATTGGAGTGCGACGGAGAAGAGAAGAAAGAGCTGCTCGAGAAGAAGAAAAAGACGTCGGAGACGACTCCAGACAAGACCGCCGGAGAAGGAAGAGCCGCTGGCCGGAGCAGGTAGAATCGTTGGAGGTTTGCGCGCGCAAGGAAGTGAGGGAACGAAGGTCGCACGAGAAGGATGACGGAATCGCGGCCGCATCACCGCAATCGCGGGCGCACATCCCCTGTCGCGGCCGCAATGGCCGCTATCCCAAACCGCACCACTACACTACCCTTCGTAGCGGTGCATGGCTGCTCCGCGCCGCTCTGCCGCTATCGCGGCCGCTCCGGGCGCGATTGATAACATAGTTTTAGCTTAAGGGAAATTCTGCGGTCACCCAAAAACTCATATACATTTTGGCATTTCATCGACCCTGCTTTGATTCTATGATTTGCATCCTCATCAATTTTTCCAACTTTTTGCAAAATTGATCCCAAGTATCTAAAAACATCTTTCCTGGGTACCTCTTGATCAAGTAGATGCACGGGTCTTGATCGTCATCTCTTACTAGCGAAAACTCACACTTCATATACTCAGTCTTGCTCTAGTTTATCGTGAATCCTTTAGACTCCAAAATGTTTTGCCACAATTCAAGTTTCTTATTAACACCGTCTTTGGTCTCATCAATTAGCACAATATCATCTGCAAAAAGCATACACCACGGCACTTCCTCTTGAATATTTTTTGTTAGTTCATTCATCACTAAGGCAAAGAGATAAGGACTAAGAGCCGAACCTTGGTGTACACCTACCGTGATAGGAAAATACCTTAATTCATTCCAAGCTTTCACACATGTGGTAGCCCCATCATACATATCCTTGATTGCATTAATATGCTTTAATGGTACTTTTTTCTTGTCAAGAGTCCACCATAAAATTTTTCTTGGGACCCAATTGTATGTTTTCTCAAGATCTATAAACACCATATGTAAGTCTTTTTTCTTTTCTTGATATCTTTCCATTAATTGTCGCAACAAGAAAATAACTTTCATGGTACATCTTCCTGGCATAAATCCAAATTTATTTACAGAAACCTTGGTTTCCCTCCTCAAGCGATGTTTAATAACTCTCTCCTCCAACTTCATAGTATGGTTCTTGAGCTTAATGCCTTTATAGTTAAAACAATTCTAGATGTTATTGAGATATTATTCCCTTTGAGATCCCTTTTAATAATTTCCTCCAATGTCCTTGGTCTCTCTCTACCCATTTCATGGAGATAAAAAAACATACAATTTGTTCTCTTCACCAATGTCTCCAGTAGTTTTCTTTGCACATGTCCAAAGTACATCAACTAATTTTTTGTCATATTTTCCTTGGTAGTTATCGTACATACCAATATCTTCTCGTTTACAATCATTCCAAATTTTGTCTTTTCTTGTGTGGCAATTCATTAATCTTAACATTATTACTTTTGCTACTCTTACTTTTTTCTCTTGTTGCTTCAAAGGCCAACTTTCACTGCCTTAAAATATAGCCAATGTTGTCAAACTCGAGGATCAGAAGAGGATCGAAAGGGGGTAAAAGATCGGAACTCGAGGATCATAACTCGGATCGTAAGAGTTACGTATATATGTAAAATAGAAACTGCATAAAACAATTAAAGGGGTGCAGAAAGTAACATTGTGCATCTGGCCCATATTAGGAAAAAAAATGAGCAAGAGGAGTATAAAAAGTGAAAAAGGGGGTACAGGAAGAAAATTGGCCCAAAAGTAAAAATGTAAACCTAATTCCACTCCCTAACCAACGATTATCTTGTTTCATTTATTAATATTCCAGCACGTTCAAAATGCTTCAATACACTTCTTTCTTCAATTTTTTTTTCACAAACTCCCTTTTCTCACACTTATCCAGAACCTTCCCCCACTTTTTTCTCACGCTTCCCTTTCCCCTTCTCTTTTCTCATGCTTCCCTTTCTCCTCTTCTACAACGATATGCGTTCATTGAGCTCGGGTTCTTCATCATCTCCAACAGCACTCAGCAACGTTCAACAGAGGAGACGAAGGCGCACCAGAAGAGAAAATCGCGAGCCCTAATCGCAATAAAAGGTGCGTTTCATTTCGGGTCACGAACCCGACCTGCGACCTTCTTTTTTCCCATGGCTGGGATCAACACGGATCGACGATCCGTCCGATGCACGTGAAAACTCGCGATCCGGGAGCAATCCTTGCTCCCAGCGATCCGGCCTCCGAGTTTGCACGACCTCCCCCCTGAAAATCGCGGGATCGTACAATTTTATGATCCTACGCGCGATTTTGACAACACTGAATATAGCTAGTCATATAGCATTATGATAACACTTTCCTTCGAACTTGGTAGGTACTTTGCAGTCACAAATTACTTTCAATGACTTTCTCCATTATATGTTTTAACTACCCAACTTGTATGGTTTGTGTGACATGTTCATTAATTTCTCCATAATTTTGTAATGTTAATCCAAATACTCAAAAACTTGTGGTATGAGATATTTTCTAATTTTTACCTCCAAGTCATTTTGACCACTGAAAATGTGCTAGAACCAGTTAAATATATCTTTAGGTTTGCTTACAGTAAATTTTATGGTCTTGCAGAGCCCTTGTGAGCATGCCTTTTGTCTGGATTGTGCTAGAAGTGATTCAATGTGCTACCTGTAAGGCTATTTCTTATCTTCACATTGCAAATCAAAGAACACCAGTGGCTTTTGGATCATAATGTTTGCTTAGTACTAGCTGTATGTTTTAACTTTTAACTAATTGTCTGGGTTCATATAAGACTTCACTTTGGATCCTAATGTTTGCTTAGTACTTATTTTAGGAGTGTTTTCATCCTAACTCAATGTCTTTCACGTATTAACTAAGTTGAAGTTGTAATGCATATGCCTTTCAATTTTCAAGCAAGAGGGGCATTGTGAAGTTATATTTCTAAAGGGCTGCATTAAACCTATTCTTTTTACTTGATTTTCATTGAATTTGATATTACTTTTAGTGAAAATTATTTATTGTTATGTGTCATATAAGACCACACAAAATACTCTTATTTATAATAAAATAGGTTTACAAAATAAGGAAACTAAATAATGAGTAATAAAGGAAATAATCTCATCCTACTGTAATTAAAACATATCAAATCATATATTTCCTAATCCTAATGAAGAAAATAATGGAAACAAATAAACTAATGATATTCTTAACAATTAACTACTAATATTCCTTGATTTTCTACACTATCCCTCAAGTTTAGAGGTAGATATTGATCATTCCCAAGTTGCCAATCAGATTTTCAAATGTTGGCTTAGGTAGACTTTTGGTGAGGATGTCCGCAGTTTGTTCCTTGGTTGGAATGTATGTCATGCATATACTTCTATCATCCAATTTTTTCTTGATGAAGTGGCGATCAACCTCAATGTGCTTTGTTCTATCATGATGGATTGGATTCTGGGCAATATTGACAGCTGCCTTATTATCACAATACAATCTTATGGGTAGAGAATAAGAAATCTTTATTTCTTCAAGAAGTCTTCTCAACCAAATTCTTTCACAGACACCATGAGCAAGTGCTCTAAATTCTGCTTTTGCACTGCTCCTTGTAACTACATTTTGCTTCTTACTTCTCCAAGTTACCCCATACATAGGTACAATAACCCGAAGTGGATTTTCTGTCTACAATAGAACCTGCCCAATCAGCATCAGTGTATATTTCAACCATCTTGTTATGCCCCTTTTTAAAGAAGAGTCCCTTAACAGGAGTACTTGTAAGGCATCTCAAAACTCTATAGACAACCTCAAAATGTCTCTCTCCTTTGGTGAGTGCATGAACTGATTGATCATACTTACTGCAAAGGCAATATCAGGCCGAGTATGAGACAAGTAGATCAATTTACCCACTAACCTCCGATATTGCTCCTTATTCACATCCTTCCTATCTTCAATCCCAACTTGATATTGGGTTCCATAGGTGTGTCTGCTGGCTTGCATCCTAGCTTACCTATTTCTTGAAGTAAATCAAGAACATATTTCTTTTGGATGATAGTGATTCCAATTTCACTCTGTGCAACCTCCATACCAAGAAAGTACCTGAGAGCTCCAAGATCCTTCAATTCGAACTGATTCGCAAGATAATTTTTTAAGGATTGCAGCTCTTCATAGTCATCACTTGTAACAATTATGTTGTCCACATAAACAATAAGAACAACAATCTTACCATCCTTAGAACGTTTGTGAAAGAGGGTATGATCTGTTTGAGCATGTAGAAATCATTTTCCCTTAACTGCTTGAGTGAATTTTTCAAACCATTCTCTTGGGGACTGTTTAAGTCCATAAAGAGACTGTCGCAACTTACACACTTCATCGACTCCTTCCCAAAACCAGGTGGAGGATCCATGTATACTTCTTCATGCAACTCACCATTTAAGAATGCATTTTTTACATCCAACTGTTGTAGAGGCCAATCAAGATTAACTACCAAGAACAAAAGAACTCGAATGGTGTTGAGTTTAGCTACTGGTGCAAAGGTCTCCTGATAATCTATCCCATACGTCTGGGTGAATCCTTTCGCAACCAATCTTGCCTTGTACCTGTTAATACTGTCATCTGCATTAAATTTAACAATGAATACCCACTTGCAACCCACTGTATGTTTGCCTTTGGGAAGTGTCACAGTTTCCCATGTTCCATTCTTTTCCAAGGCATTCATCTCTTCAGAAAATTGTCTCCATTTAGGATCACCGTGCCTCCTGAATATTTCGTGGTAACTTTGTGCTATCCAACGTTGTGTTGAATGCACGAAGACCAGGGGATAATTTATCATAGGAGATATGGGGAGAAGTAGGATGAGCAATGCATGATCTAGTACCTTTTCGTACTACAATCAGAAGATGTAGGTCATCAGAGTGCACAACTTCTGGTTCGATGGAATTGGACTTGGGAGTGGATTCTTGGTAGTGTAGAGGTTCTGGATTAGTTACACTTTGAGGATGATGTCTCCTGCTATAAACCATTATTTGTCGTCGTCATTGTGGCTCTGCATCTCCCCCTGTTTTTGGATGGAGGGAAGGATCCAAAGGCAACACTGATTCAGGACAATGATGTAACATTGTGAGTTTCTTAGGTTCAACAAACTTATCTTCTTCGTCCATCAAAATCTCCCCCTGAAGAGAAGGCTAGGGAAAGTAGGATTGAGTTTTAAAGAACTGAACATCCATAGACACAAAGACTCGACGCAAAGTCAGGGAATAACACTTATAGCCCCGTTGGGTAGGAGAATATCCAATGAAAACACACTTATGGGATTTTGAGTCAAGTTTAGACCTGTGATGAAGAGATGTGTGAACAAAAACGACACAATCAAACACTCGAGGTGAAAGGTATGAGATTGACCGAGTAGATGGAAAGGAGGTAAGAAGACATGATAAGAGTGACTTAAACCCTAGGACACGGGAGGGCATCCAATTAATTAGATAGGATGCAGTGAGGACAACTTCCCCCCATAAGTTGTTTTGGAACATTCATAGTGAACATAAGGGACTGGGCAACTTCTGGTAGATGACGATTTTTTCTTTCAGCTACACCATTTTGTTGAGGTGTGTGAGGACAAGAACTTTGGTGAAGAATGCCATTATGGGATAAGAATTCTCCAAGGACAGAGCTCAAATATTCTTTATCATCCATACGGAGGATTTTGATAGAGCTGGAGAATTGAGTTTGAACCATGGCATGAAACCGATAAAACACATGTTCAGTGTCTGATTTTTCCTTCAAGAGATAGACCCAACAAACCCTGGTATGGTCATCAATAAAGGTGATAAACCATCGAGTACCGGAGATATTTTCTCACGGACAGGACTCCATATATCACTGTGAATTAGGGAGAAAGGGGAAGATGTTGTGTAGACTCGGGGTGGATAAGTGACTCGAGACTGCTTTGCAAGAGGACAAATGTCACAAGATATACAACTGATATTTTTATTAACAAAAAGACTGAGTAACAATTTTGAGGATAAGGTAAACTAGGGTGGTCAAGCCTACGGTGCCACAACTTTACATCATTGCTAGAATCAGAAACAAAGATAGAACCATTCTCCACAAAGGCTGCTTGAGACTTCACATCCTCAAAGTAGTAAAATCCTCCTTCGTTTCTAGCACTGCCAATAGTCCTCCCCGAATCTTGTTCCTGAAAAACACAGTTGTGAATGGAGAACATCACATGACAATTGAGATTAGAAGTCAATTTACTAATAGAAATAAGATTGCAAGTTAAAGTGGGCACATGTATAACAGAAGGCAACATAATATTCTCGGTGAGTGTAACCGATCCTTTCCCAGCAATCTGTGTGAAGCTACCATCTACTAGTTTTACCTGTGAGGTCTCATAGCATAGGGTATAAGAACAAAATAATGTTGGATTACCTGTCATGTGATTAGACGCACCAGAATCAAGTATCCAACGAGGGCTATTGTGGACATGAAGAGTCGTACCTTGTTGGGCTACAAGGCTAGTGGTGGTGCTAGGTTGAGAGCTAGAGGACTGATGTAAGAACTGCTGGAATTGATCATACTGGGATAGAGGAATGGTGATGCTACTAGAGTCACCTGTAGTGTGACGTTCTTCAGGTTTGTCTTCAATTGAAACCTGATAAGTTTGACCTTTATTAGACCCCTTTGGCTTCCAGTTAGTTGGTTTGCCATGAATGTCCCAACATTTTTCACGTGTGTGACCAGCCTTGTTGCAGTGATTGCACCAAGGACAACCATCCCGCTAGAGTCGCTAGGGGCACGGTCAGGAGGGCCTTTAACCGCCAAGGCTGACACATCTGTGGATTTCTTGACTTCATTTTGTTCCTTTTCTCCGAGCATAACTCGTCTCCTGTTGGCTTCCCTCCGAACTTCTGCAAAAGCATTAGCAAAGGTGGGCAATGGCTTTTATCCGAGAACTCGGCCTCTAACCTCATCAAGTTCTCGGTTAAGACCAGCAAGAAATTCATAGGGTCATTCTTTCTCCAAGTGTTTCTTGAATTTTGCATTAGCAGCTAACTCTTCAAGGTCAGTGGAATAGTGAAGATCTAATTCCTGCCACAAATTTTGGAACTCATTAAAATATTCAGTGACAGACATACCTCCTTGATGTAGATTCTTTAACTTATTTTTCAAATCAAACACTTCATAGGTATTCTCCAAATTAGAATAATTCTGATTCACAGCATCCCAAATCTCCTTAGTAGTGTCCAAGAAGAGATAGGTACGACTAATCTGCGGCACCATCGAGTTTGTCAACCATGTCATCACCAAAGCAATGTTGGTCTCCCACACATCATAATCTGCATGACTCTCAACCGGTTGTTTGACTTTTCCGGTAAGGTAATCCATCTTGCCTTTTGCCCGAATAACAAGTTTAACGGATTACCATTGCAGAAAATTCCTGCCATTTAAACGATGACTAGTAATTTGCAAAGATAGACTCTCGCCAAAAGATGGAGCATTGGGAGCAGCAGACGTAGCAATACTTTTGCACCTAATATGGGGTGGGTGGGCATATTTTGATTTGTACATTTATATGGGGGTAGCTGCACATAATTCAAACTCGGCCAGCTTAAATAGGTTTGGATGATGTGCATGCAAGCACTTTGTAGCAATACTTTTGCAATAGCAGAGATGCCAGAAATATTTACATAAGCATGGAAAAGGTGTCTGAGTGTCTTTATTTATTCATTTTTACTGTTTCCCTTGTGTTTTGGGAACTTGAGGACTGAGGTATGTCTACTGCTAGATAAAACTATTCATGAGCTTTCATCCAACACTGTAAGCTTTTGGGATATTTAGTTAATGGCATGGTGTTGCCAACTCTATGACCTTTAGAGTTCGATTCTTACTGCTCCCATTATTTGAATAAAAAATTGAATTTTAACACTAGTCGAGGTGGGCTTGTGCATACTTTACACTCCAAGTTCAAAGACTTTTGTGTGAGGAGGAGGCATGTTGGGTATAAAACTGTCCATGTGATTTTTTTACCCAATGGCTTAAGCTTTGATGATGGTTGGTTCATAATACTTTATTATTGACCCAAGGGAATTTGTTTTTCAATTAATAGCTTCCATATCATGTATAGAAGTTCTCTTTTTTGTATAGTATCTGATATATATGTAAAAAATGGTTTCCTTGGAACACAGGTGTGATGATCGAATTCAGAAGATTCAAACAATTAAAATGATGGAAGGAATCCTCATTTGTGCAGCTCCTCATTGTCTCAAGTCTTTCTTGAAGAAAGCTGATTTTGAATCTCATATCCAAGACAGCCATGCCAGCCTTCTTCGACCCAATGCAGATAAAGAAGATGGAAATGAGTCGGAGGCACAGAGTGTTAGGCAATCAACAGCTTCAGATTCCACTGCTCGAGGTCCCCAAAGACCTGTTTTTTCTCCTGGTTCAAATTCCCAGCAACATGATCTGGAAGAAAAATCTCATAGACAGACACCTAGAGAGCAACCACCTTCAAGGCAAACCCTGCAGCCAAAGCCACCATATTATGGTCAACAACAACACCCTTCAGATACCATGTCTGCCTCTGTTGGTGGTGGGCAACAGGGCTTTCATCAACAAAATTTTGACATGCAGCATCCCCCACAAGATCCTTCCCTGTTTGCTGACAGACAACAAGCAGTTGGTCCAGAGGCCCTATTTCCCGAGTATCCAGCAATGCACCCTGCACAACCTTCCAATGTTCCCTTGCTGGCTACTTCAAACCCAATGCTGAACCCTCCCATGCCATTTGGCTATCCCCCTTACCCTAACGAACGAGCTCAGCCATTTTACGGTGCTCACTATGATATGCCTAGGCAGGACTCAGGTTCTGATATAGGTGGGGACCAGAGTTCATTACTGGGTTTCCCACAAGGTGTCCCAAATGGCCCAAATTTTCCAGGAAATTATCCCCAGCCATGGAATTCAGGAATGGGTGGTGTGCCTTTTGAACAAGCACAGGGTGGTATGGTTGTGGATCCAAGGGACAGCAAAGGTATATTGGCACCACAGCCCATACCCCTCCCACCGCCACCTCCACCTCCATCCCACATGTCACATGGGAAACAGAACTACTATTCTGGGGAGCTTGGGCATGATGGTCAGAGTTATGGGGGGTGGCAGCATGATACCCGTGATAGCTTTGGTAGCCAAGGCTAGTAAGGCTTTCCAATCTATACTTTCTTGGATTAGGTTTGGTGACTGTTGAGGATGTTTCTGCAAGCATATTTGTCTCATGCATCATTCAAATTGCTAAACAGCGATTAAACTATTTACTTTTGGGCCAATTTGTGTTTGTATATTTTAATCAAATTTTGAGTTTTTCCATTATCATTTACCAAAGGTAATGAAAAGTTTTTTGTCTTGTTTGGTAGTAGAATCACAATATAAGATAATAAGAATCGAAACCAAGAGAATATTCGGTACATTAATTATTTTCTTCAATAAATTACTATTAAAACAATATTTTATTAGTTAAATTAGTTTTTAAGTAAGTTTTAAATTAAAGGTTGCAAACTTTGGAATTGGATATTTATATTTTTTAAATTATTAGTAAAATATTAGCATTTCATTAAGAACTAAGAAGTTTCAGTTCAAATGAAACTGAATTAGCAGACCACCAAACCTAACAACGTATTTTGACTTTCATTAACTTTTTCTTCCCCGTCGGTTCAAGTTTTTCTCTGAGCTTCCGTTTAAGAAACCCTTGCCCAATGTAAACACTCAACCATATTAATAATACATATCTATTTTATAGTTTTAAATATTTTCGTTAGGTTATTTTTTAAATTTTAATTAAATCAGTTAGGTAGATATTATAATTAGGTAGATATTATAACTTTAAATATTTTTCCTTTTTTAGTTCTTGAATGTTTTTTCCTGAACATTTCCCTAAATTATATCGTTATATTTTCTTAAATTTTAAAACATTGTAAAAATACATAAATATTTGCCGACTATAATAGAGAACACGATGTGTGTTGCTAATAAATTCAATTTATTCGGACTAGTAGAAATGTCACGCCTGTCAGTGTTTTTATTGCGTTATTGTATTTTATTATGGTAAAATTTATATATTGAAATAATATTTTTTATTATATGTAATTTGATATGCATATTAATTTTACTTTAATATGTTTTGTAATGTATACATAATTTTATTCTTATGTGTTTTTATTTATGATAATATGATAAATTAATATATTATATTTGTAAATATATGTTTATCTATATACAGATACCTAAATCATTTATGATATATACTTAAATATCATTCTAATTAATAAGTGCATTTGTGAAATATTAAAATAGTAACATTATTATGTCGTTGAATTTTTCTTCTTAGTTTGATCTCTAATTATCTTTACTCTTAGGATATATATACTTCAATTTCAAGGATTTTTTTTCATATATTTCAAAATAAGATATGTGGTAAAGAGAAAAATAAGATAAATAGATAAATATATAAATTTAATATAAAAATATATGTAGAAAATAAAGATTATCCAACCATTTTTTTAATCATAATTGCATAACAAAAATCATTCAAACCATGTTTCCTTTGACAGTGTTCTTAAGTTTGTTATTATTTTTTAAACATTTATACCCAAAATTAACAAATTATAAAAATATATAATGGTATTTGTTTTTTTGCTAGAGTTTCATAAATAAAAAAATTCTAGGAAGACAAAAAATAATTAAGTAATATTTTTTATTTACTTGTTTAGAAAAAAAATATTAAGGATAGTATTATGTTGAATCATATGCTAGCTAGCTTAAAGATATTAAAATTTATGTTTTTTTTTTTTTGTAATTGAATATTGAAGTATATATATCCTAAGAGT
>PYAF01003491.1:666108-694104 GCA_007407185.1 Glycine tomentella | reverse complement strand
GACAAAGTTCTGGAGTTGAAGAAAAAAGTTGATAATGTCTTGAGTGATCCAAAAATAAGGGAAACATTTGAAGCATTAAAGGCTGAAATTAAAGGTGCTGGTGCATCCTCAGCAAGTGATTTGGATGACGAGTTGAAGAAGAAAATCATTGAGTTTAACAAAGAGGTAGACTCGCAGATAGTTAATGCTCTGGAGTCAGATGGCTTAGAAGTAATTGTAAAACAAGACAGCAATGAACGAGGTACAAAAGAACTAAAAAAAGAAATAGAAAATCAAATTGAAAGTTTGGTAAACTCATCGGATGATATTAAGAGCAAGATACTGCAATTGAAATTGGAGGTTGCCAAGGCTCGAGAGACACCTGATTCAGAATCAAAGAATAGAATTGGTGCTTTGGTGCAACAACTTAAGCAGAGCCTTGTGGAGGCTGTTGACTCGTCTGGCTTAAAAGATCAGTATGAAAATCTGGTCTCTAATGATGGAAGTTTGACACATGAAGATCCAGCAGGAGACAGTCTCACCGATGACCAGTTGAGGGAGAAAGTTGGTGCAAACCGCACCATTTCTTAATGTGAGTTCATCTAATCTACACAAAATATTCTGTCAGTGTGTTTTCTGAATCGTTAAAGTGTTCTAGGGAGCATTTTTATTTGTTGCGTTTGCCATTAAAAGTTGTACTTGTTGGTCCTAAGTTGAAACCTACATCGTGCCATGCAAAAAGAAAGGATATTTTTAACTTCTAAGATGATCTCATGTGATTTTGAATTAAAAATCATATCAGGGAATGAATGAGGTTGGATTTATGTGTATATTTTCTTTACACTTCATTTGAATTGAAAATTTGTCCCTTATTAACAAACTGTAGAAATGCTGCTCAAATGGTGCTGGCTGCAACAAGTTAATGAATGGAATAGTGGAAACTGCACCAGTGTGAGTGATCTTGATACATTACCAATATCATCAGCTGGTTGTACATCATCTAGTATTATGGCCATACTTCTTAGAGACAAGTTTTGGTAATTTTAAGGAGATTCCGTGTTAATGGTGGCTAATATTTTTTATATAATCTTCCAATAGAGGACTAGAAGGGGGAATAAAATTGAAAACCATTTTGTACTTGTTTGAAACACAATGTTGCAGTTATATTTAGAATGATTTTTTTTTATATTTTCTTGTCTTTTCATGTTCATTTTGCTCTTTTTTAATCATTTAAATGTTCAATTTCTTCCTAAATAGACTTAGATGAACATTGTATAAATGTTTGAGTTTGAGGAACCAAGTAATAATATGACGCGTGGTGCTGTAATGTTATTTGCAAGAATGATTAGCCCTACTTTTTGGTTTCGGAGGGAAGGGGGTGACAAGGTTGCCCTACTTGTTTATTTGCTTAAATGTTGTAGTTGGTATGGACTTTTATCCACATGCAGTTATAACAATTTCATGATGACAGTTGACTATTTATAATTGGCTTAAATATTTTTATTTTATTTTATTTTGGTCAATATAAAATATCTTTTGAAAATGGTTCTTGTAAAATTCTTTATTTTTGTCCTAAAATAATTGTAAAATGTTTTTTTTTTAACTGTAACGAAAGGTGGCCTGTGATTATATAGCCGATCTCACCTGGGGTAAAAAGTTTTGGTATTGTTGTTGTTGGTACTATATTTTTTTTTCTTTTAATATATAGATTATTTATTTTTAGTCCCTATCAAATATTTTTAAAGGGATTAATTCAAAATGAACAAAATATTATAGGAACTAAAACAAAAAAAAATGATAAGGACTAAAAAATAGTAAAGATCAAAACCAAAAATAGGTATTTTACAAGGAGCATTTTAAAAAAATAATTTTATAAGGATGAACACTAAAAAAGTGGTATATATAGGAATATAAACGTATTTAAGCACTTATAATATTTTTGAATTTTTGTTAATACAGATTTATTAATAGTTTTTTTACTGCACGGATTTATTAACATGAAATTAATAACTAGTTTTTAAAAGTAAATATATGTTAAAGGTTAAACTCTTTCTTATCAAAAGTTTAAATTAAATACCAACTATTAAACACATTATCACATCATAGTTGCTATATATTCTGGTAAGTAGATTGGGAATGCTAATACGTAATGTAATCTAGCAAATACTTTATTCCCCTTGCCCAGATTAAAGCAAATTTTAAAATTGAGAATTTAGTGACCTAAATGATTAGTAAAGATATATAAAATGTTTCAATAAGTAATTAATTTGTAAAATAACGCCAACAAAATGTCAAGTGTCAAAAACTTGTTCCTTCTTTCAAAAGGCAGAAAGATGAATGATAATATCTAAACAGTGTTTGGTTTTCTGTTCAAATGTTTCAAATGGACGACCACTTCAATAAACCACTTGGTATGTTTTTTAATAGCTAGCTATAATTTCTAAAACAATTGCATCTTTGTTTAGGTGGTTTCTACCATAAAGAAGCATATAAAGTGATTCACCTATGAACAAATAAAAAAATATTTTTTGTTAACACATTTTACCGCTTGGTATGATTCTCCATGGTAGAAGTTGCCTCTTCTTTAAACTTAAACTATCGAGCCATAATCATCTATCTCATCTATATCACTATTTTCTGGCTATAGCAACTATGTTTATAAAGTAGCGAAATTCAGTGCAAATCATCAATAAATCATTAGTTCAAGTGAAATTGAGTTTTGATCCTCTAAGTCTTGAATTTGAATCTTGTGAATAAAATCATCCATAAAATTGAAAATATTTTGTATCAATAAAATAATTAAAAAAATTCTATCCAAATCTCAAAGTTATAAACCACAATAACAAGCAAGCCTTATTAAATGACACCATTGAGTTCACAAAAATATCAATGTTTCCTTTTTTTAAATAGAACAAAAAAAAAAAAACACGTCCTTATGACTTGTTAGTTCCATCTCCCAATTCCCACTTCCCACTTTCCAGCACCTACCCACAACTAAAATTACAATATTTTCTTATAAAGCTTTTTTTTTTCTTGCTCTTTGCAAGGATAGCAACCCATAGCCATCAGACTTTGCTGGTTGCTTCTTGTTCTCTTGATGTTCTGTGTATTTCTTTCTCTCAATTCACAGCACCACAACATTTCAGTATGAAGCATGTAGTATTTTTCATAGGCAACTGATAGAGAGTTTAATTAGAGAGGAAGGTGGTGCAAAATGTGCATATATCATGCAATATAACTTGATATGGGCTATGTGGTGCAAAATGTGCATATATTTAGCTTGAATTACATGTTTGTCCTCAAAATATTGAAGAGAAACTTAATAGTCAAATATGATCTTTTTTCTGCTACCAATTTTAGTTTCACGAAGAGATAGATCATAGATAAGGATTGAAAATATTCTGTCAAAAATAGTATAGACTACACTACAGATTGCAGTAGTAAAGGCATCATGATGATTAATCCAATCTGTCAGATTTGCATATAACACACATAGCATACTATGATAGTGACCTTTTCATACTTAAAATCAATGAAATACCAATCCATAAATTATTTATACGTCCCATTGATAAAAATCTCAAACATTTAATTTATCTTGGTCAGAAACAAACTAATTGCACTTTAATTTATCTCCTAATATAGTATCTTACACTATCTTCACGTATGTTAAAGATACACGAAAGCGGAGTATTTCGAAGAAGGGTAACTTAGACCTAAAATACTTATTTATGTTGCTATCCAATTATAATCGTTATTTCATCTAAATAATCGTTGTCAATTATATCAAGAAGAAAATTAAGGTTTTAAATTTCATTCATGATCACACTTTGATCACATTTTTAGATACGGCTAAAAATTCAATCCATAATGGACACCCTATAAATCTTTGGTGTTACAGCTAAAACCTCAGTGTACGAGTATTTGAATACCCAAAAAATCATGGTGACTCTTTAAAACCACCTTTTAAAAAATGTGATTTTTTTTCATAGTAAGAATGAGTTGTTTCATATTCCCAGTAAAATGAAGTTGAATTTGTTTCGTATTCACAGTAAAATTGAAGTTGATTTTCCCTCCTCTCCTCACTGCCACCCAAGATTGGAGTATAATTGAAGTTGATTTTCATAATAACAGCTTTGGATGTGTTTGCGAACCAGTAAGCGCAGTTTCCCTCACGTTGCTTTAACTTTCGTGAACGCTTTTCCCTAACGTGGATTTCAACACTTGACCAAACCCACAAAACCTTGATGAAAATAGCATTTGTCAATTTGATTGAAAAACAACTGCAAGAGTTGTTTTTTTTCTTTTTTTTGGGGTTTTTGTTTTTAATCCATCTTTTGTCCTTTGAAGTAGCAGTGTCATGAAATAGTCAGCTATAAGCAACACAGAACAATATAAAACGAAAAAAAAAAGGGAAAGAAAAGAAAGAAAACATCCTTGATCACACATTAAGCAAGTTGAGCTGCATTGCATCATCATCATCAATTTCCCCTTGATCTCTTCCCACATTCCCAATTACAATCCAATAAGAGAAAATCATAACAAAAAATTCAATACAAGTAAGGAATAACAGCCTTCCTTTCCTTAGGATAATCCTCCCCAAACTTCTCCAAATACCACCTCCGGTTGGCCCGGGCCCTGGGAACCAAGTTCGCAAAAGTGTAGACAAAAAAACCCAGCCCGGCCCATGACCAAGTCATGACGGCCCAGCCAAGCCACTCGACAATCTCCCCAAAATAGTTCGGACACGCCACGAGCTCGAACAACCCTCCGCGCGGCACCACGTAGCCCTTCCCCTCGCTCTTGAGCCGCAGTAAAACCCTATCGGCCCACACATTAGTCCCCATCCCCAATAAAAACACCAAAAGCCCACACAAAAACCGGAGCCAGAAAAAGCCCGAGTCGTCATAGTGATTGTTGTAGTGAGAGACCCAGCGGGCCTGGAGGTAGGAGTTGAGGATGTTGAAAGTGAAGGCCATTAGGGCTACGGAGAGGGGGAAGCCCGAGGCGGTTTTCTTTGAAGGAGCGAGGAGGAGGTGGAGGGGGTAGAGGATGGTGCGGTTGAAGTAGTGGATTAGGAAGGGGGTTATGAGGGCTTGGGCTTTGGGGTTGTGGGAGTGGAGGCCCAGGGGGAAGAGGAGGAGGGTGAACCAGAGGGTTGGGCTTTCCATGAGGAGCCAGGCTAAGGGGGGAGGGAGGTTGGGCCCCCAGCCGGGCCGGTGGTGCTTGCCGTAGGGGGCCTGGAGGAAGGTGAGGGAGAGGAAGGTGGGGGGTGCGATTAGGAAAAGGGTCAGGAGGGAGCGGTGGAAGAGGGATGAGTCGTCGTCTGGGATCATTGTTGTTGGGGGAATAATGAGAGTGGAGAGTGAAGTGAGATCAAAACGAGAGAGGTAAGGGGACAAAATAGATGAGGTTTGGTCACAACTGACGAGGTCTGACCAGCATCTAATAAATTTAATGCTGATTTATAATTAATAATGATAGGAAGTGAGAGAAGAAAACTCAAAAGGGTTAATTTAATTATTTATTTTTCATTTTTTTCCAATTATTAATAAATGATTTAATTTGGTCTTAATTTTTTTTAAAGTTGATGCAATTTGGTTGTTTTTGTTTAATTGTAAACTTTAATAATGGTGAAGAAATTGTTTAGTTGGTTTACTAAGACTTTGTTTGGGTGTTTGGAAGTTAGGAGAAAAAAGTAAGGAAAAAGATTCAAAGGAAGAGAAGGAAAAAGAGAAAAAATGAGAGAAATTTTTTTCTCTTTAGTTAAAAGTTAAAAATATATTAAGAGAGAAAAAAATAAAGAGTTAATAAGATATTTTTACAATTTTGTCCTTACTTCAAAAATTAATATACTTTATATTTTACATATAAAACTTAATTTTAAATTAAAAAAATTATATAATGGTTTAGATAGTAATTTTATTACTTTTCTTTTTAAAAATCTCAAATCGAGATAACAACAATTTTAATGATTTGAAGGAATTCAGAGTAGTTTTAAAAATCCTCAAATTCTTTTCCTCAAAAAATTAATACTCTAAAACAAAGAGATATTACTACGCAAATTTTTTTCTTTCCTCTCTTTCCCACTAAAATCCCTTTCCCAAACAAAGTATAAGCAGTAAGTTATTGTAAATTCTAATGATCTAGATAAGGTCACTTTAAACAAAAATGATCAAATTGCATCATTTATTGTATAAAAATTAACCGGTGAAATTAAACTATTTAGTAAAATAAAACTAAATAAATTAAATACTAAGACATTCTAACTTAATTAATGAGTGTCATAAATTGTTTAAGATTTTGACATAAATATTAAAAAATATAATAATTAATGTCTTAAATTTCATTAAAAAGATACTATTATTATCTAACTTTTTAATATATTTTTTATCTATCTAATTAATTAACCCTAACAACTACTATTATAAGAGAATTCTACGAAAACAAAAATTAATGTTTCATTGGTCTGTAATACGAGAATTGATTTGGAACACTTTTTTTTTTCTAACTAAAATGGAACAAAAGGAGTAAATAATAGTACTGGATAAGTAATTAAAACAAAAAATTGTTTTAGGAAAAACATCATTGTTTATTCAGGAATTTTACGTCCCACATCCATCTGGTTAACAACATCTTTAACGCTAATTACTTGACGAATTTCTTATTTTATGATATCATTGTTAAGTTTTTTTTTTTTTTCATTGGAAGAGATCTATATGTTATTATTTATGGTTAAAAATATATTTTCTTATCATTTTAAGATGAGTTATCTAAAAATGAGTCATTTAAGAATTATTTAAAAGTATAGCATAAGAGACAAATATTTACAAGTTGTTTAACTATGTGTGACATTATAATAACAATTATTAGGAGATAAAAAAAAATTTAGAGGGACTAATAATGCTGAAAAAATAATAAAGGACTAAAGTTGACAAAAAAATTGAAAGAATAAAAACTTAATTAATCCATTAAAATAATACATGTATTAGTCATATATTTGATGTCACGAAGTATTAATATTATACATAATAATAATATAATAGTATGTTGTCTGAAAAAAAATAGTTTGCATTTTTATATGCATGCACAAGTAATTTTAAAACATACGAGTAATCAGTGGCGGATAAAAAATTCCTTTAGATGGAACATTATTTTTAATATTTTGCATAGAAAAATATTACAAACTTCTATTAAACACATAATATCATTTTTTTATAAAAAAATACCTATGTTTTTACAAATTTTATAATTGTTCTCAACATATTTTTATATTTAAAAATATTATATGATTTTTTACTATCGATTCTATTAAATATTACAAAGATAAAGTGATAAAATTAATACTAATTCATTTACAAATTTGTTTTATGGAAGCAATATTATAACTATTAAATATATTCATGTAGAGAAAAAGTCTTGTGGAAGTAATTACTTCAATAGCCTAGAACATTTTCTAAAGTTTCTTAAAATCACATATAATACGATATATTAATGTACTAATATTTATTTGTATCCTGAGTTAAAAGACTATTAATTATGTGACATGATTTATTGGGTCAAAGGACTAATTTAGTTTGGTGGCTAATTTTTTTTTTACATATCACTAGGTGTAAATGACGAGTTCAGCCATTGCGTTAATTTTATGGATTGTATTAATAAACTAATATATAATATATTTTTTAATAATAGTATATATTATATACAATATAAAATTTGCTTTCTAACTGACAAATTTCGAATTGCTTTTTAGTTTTTATTTCTTCGTCCCCTCCTGGCTTCGTCTGTCACTCTCTTTCTCCCAGCGGCAACAAACAAAACAAAGCTAACTCCTTACTTCTTTCACTAATCAAACGAACAAACAAACACTTCTCTTTCTCTCTCTCTCTCTGCTTCTGCTTCTCTCTCTAGGGTTTGGAGTTTCGACACCATGACGAGGGAGAAGCGTTTTGCGCCATAATTCTAGTAGGGTTTTTGCTCTTCCTCCATGCCAATTCCATTCACCGCGTGCGTGACAGAGCAAGTTCCGTTCACTCATTCTGATCGACCCAGTTTCGGTTTTCACCCTCGCGTGAATTAGGGATTGTTGTTTCGTGCAAGGAATTTCGCTCTGCGAAGGGAATTCGTCGTTAATTTCGTTTGCTTGCTGAGGTACGTTGCCTTTGCTAGTCTTCCACGCTGTTGTTTAATTATGCGAGTTCTTGTGCTTCGGTTGAGAATGTTGAGTTGAATTTTGCAAGCTTTGGGTTGAAACTGTGTTGCTCCTTGGAGTTGGGAGGATATGACAGAGTAAGAATGAGAGTGTGTGCGAGACAGAAGCAGGGTATTTATTTAATTATTTATTTATTTTTAAAAAAATGGGTCTTTGGCTAACTGAGTTGGAGGAAGAACAAAATATTCGTCTGGGTAATTTTTTTCCCCGCTGGGTTAGGAGAATTAAATAATTATGATGTTTGACAAGGTCTTTGAAAATGGTCTGCAGCCGTGATTTTGGCTGAAACTTAAAGGGTTTTGGAGTGACTGTGACCGAAATTGTGGTTGTGTTCACCGCATTTGTCTGCAATTTCCTTTAATATCAAATATCATGATGAAACTGTGGCCACAAGTTAAAACCTTGATGTTTGAACAGTAAGCTAGTAGAAATTGCCTTTCATTTGATTTTAAGAAATCTTGCTGAGGCATGCTGGCTTAGCTGTTTTAATGGTGGTGCAGGTAGGAGGATTATAGGCACTACCGTATGTAGATAGTTACATGTTATTTGAATTGCACTCTGGTGGGCGAATGTTGCTTGGTGCTGCAAAATGATAGTTGCTGTGGATTTGAATGCCTCACCTGTGCCAGAGGACGATCAAGATGATTTTGGGGGCCAGGTCGAAGAGTACCATGCTCCAGAAGAGCGTGTGGAATCTGCAGTTGATATTGCTCGCCGGGTATCCTTTCCATTATTTTTATGCTTTTTCTTTGACTTGATTATGTCATGGTGGTCTAAGTTGGCTTTGATTCATGGTGCCGTTGACTACTGTGATGGTAGTTTCTCATTTATTGCTATAGTTTATATGATGTTACTTCCATGTAGGACTTTTGTCGGGTTTCGTTGAGACTTGAGACCTTTACTTTCATTTTGACATGTCAATTTAGTGTTAAATTGACTTGACTATACTATTCAGTTATATAAATTATGAAAAATTATATACTTTTTATGCAAAGCTGGATACTAAATTTTAATATTGGTGGTGCTGGGTAGAAATTGTAAAATTGGATGCAACCATGCCTTGGCATGGAACAACAATACAAGATCAATATATATAATTTATAATTTTCGTAAAGAGCTGTTGGAAACTTGGAAGGAATGAAATCAGATATCCTGCAATCATAATAGTCAATTGTGCGCCATAGCGGGATAACGGAGTGGGGCAGCCATGGGATTCAGATAGTGGAGTGGTTTTCAATAGCAAGCCAAAATAGCCGCTTTTCGCACAATATAGCAGCACTACCATGACAGAGGCTTCAAAAACCCAATTTTACCCCTTGAAAATATTTATTTTTGGTAAAATATTCCACAAAAGCTACTTCTGTTTTGACCTCTATTTCATCACAATTTCAAGGACTATTTTTATGCTATGTTCCAGCGTTGTTAAATAGCTGCTGTAGGAGCACTGGAGCACTATTGCGTTGCAGAATTCCTTATATCCATGATTGCAACATCCACTTTTGTGGTCACTATGGGTGTTGTGGGTGCAGCATGCATCCTACATTCTCTTTTCATCTGTGGCGAGTCTCCAGTCAATTGAATTTTTTAATTAATATTATGCTAATTTTTATGCATTTTTATTTGCATACAACTTAAATTATACACACACACACACATATATATATATATATATATATCATATATATCAACTGCTATGCAACTTTTGCTATTTGTCAGCGATGCTATCTGCTATACGATATAGCAGATTATTGGTTTTCTGCCATTTTCCATGACCTGCAATTGATAACACTGCTGTGTTCTGTTCTTTCGTCTTCCTTTAGACTTCCCAATTCATATTTTGGTAATTTTTTAAACGAATTTGTTAGGTTCTTTTTCTATTAATTTTACCATCATCCTTCATTTTATGACTTGATTACTTTGCCCTTGTTGCTCCTAGATTTATGGTGATTTTGTGTAAATTGTGACTTATTATTTATCATGAATTTCTTTAATTTTGGTTTTTTGTTTTGTTTTGTTTTTTTAGGTATTTATATGTGTAGGATAAATTATTTAGTTTGTATCAATCATAATATTTAAAATAACAGTCATTCAGATTCCTGCAAACCCATCCAGACCTTTGGCATGTAATTTTCATGTATTAGGTTGCCATAGGTTTGTCTTTGGTGTTAGGTGTTTTTGTGATGGTACTACTTGTACTATGATCTTTCTTAATATATATATATATATATATATATATATATATATATATATATAATTATATATACTTATCTTTGCTGATCAAAAAGAAAAAAAAAAAATAATTCAGATTCCTGCTAGTCTGCAAATGTTTTCAAAGTTAGCTGCTATGCGCTGTTATTTGAGATTGATAACTATGCCCACAATCAAAATCAACTAAGCCGATTCTGTAGCAGCATTAGTAGATGTTATATAGTTATTAGATTCTTAGGATTTGATATGATTCCAGCTACCTATCTATAGAAAGCATTAAAATAATAAGAAAATTTTACAATCCTGGAATTGGGTCTTTGCTACCTTAATTTTTAATCTGAACTGGTTGGAGTCTTTGACTAGATTTCTTTTTAGCCTTACAATCATATCTATGCCACATTTTCCCCTGATTCTATGGGTTCCATAAGTAATAAAATGTAGTTTACGTTTAAAAGTCTCTTCTTTAATACTTAGTTCCTGCTTCTTTTTAGGAACGTGAAGAAAGAAAAAGAAAGTTGAAAAGAGAACGTTCAGACGACAAACCTGTGCAAGTATCACAGTCACCTGGACATGATCAGTTATTTCATACTAAAATCCTTAAATCATATGATAGAAGTAAGCTTCCTCCAGGTAAGGATTTCTTTCCCTGGTCAACTCGCTCTCTTGCCAGTTGTAATTAATAATGGCATTTCATTCATATTTCATTCCAACAATATTTTCAAATAATGCTATTCTTTGCAGAATTGGGAAATTCAGATAGCTCTTAGTACTATTCCATTTCTATACTTATGTTGGATTATTCTGTAGGATATTTTATTACATGTCACATGTTTTTTGCTTAATTTAGTCTAAAATTTGTTTCATGGTATATAAAATTTAGCATGCTATTTTGTTAAAGTTACAAGCAGCCTGCGTTCTTATGGTACTGAATGGAGGTTCTGTGATACAACAAAATGACACATACATTATATTAGAGCATGTTCAATTAATGAATGCTGTTGGATTGCTATTTTTTATTCAATCATTTGATATATTCACAATATACTTTGTCATAGATTAAGATGGTTGTAAAGGAAAGTATTATCATTTTATTATTTACCTGCAGGTTGGTTGAATTGCCCTTCATTTGGCCAGGAAATTTATTGCATGATACCATCCAAGGTTCCACTTGGTGAATCATTCAATGATTACATCATTCCTGGTAAAAGATACTCATTTAAACAAGTGATACATCAACAGAGAGTTTTAGGGAGAAAGGTAAGTAGACTTTATTCAAAAAGTTTAATGTTTCACAATACTTTAATAGTTTAATCTGTTTCCTCTTCCTTTTCATTTAATTTTAAGTGCAAGAGTGATCTAAATGAAAGGGATTTCTACATTCTTAGAAAACAAGATAAAAGAGAATTATACAATCTAGTTTTTTTTTTTTAAATTACGATCTTTGCTAATTCTCCTTAGCAGCATAGTATACATTGCATCATGGTTTGTTTCATTTTTTTTACTTTCTCTTTTTACAGTTTATTACTCTATTGTGTTGCCTTGCAGCTTGGTTTGGTAATTGATTTGACAAATACTTCTCGATACTATCCAGTAGCAGATTTAAGGAAAGAGGGTATCAAGCATGTTAAGGTTTATAGTGCATCTTTGCTCACAAACTAATTCTTTTAATTATGTCTTTCAAACTGTCACTCCTCTTTCTTCTCCTTACATTTGAAGATCATTGTTGTGGTTTAGATTCAATGCAAGGGCCGCAATTCTGTACCTGATAATTTATCTGTTAATCATTTTGTCTATGAGGTTCGTTTCTTTCTTAATCATATTGTTTTAATCTTCCTGAGTTATTTTTAAGAATGTGGCATCTATTTCTTTTTCTCAAGTAGGCTAGCTTGTTATTCTTTACATGATTAAGCACATAAATTACCTAATCAACATGCTGCAGAAGTGAGGATTTCTGATACCTTCAAAACTATTTGATGTATTGATTTCATATTTTATTTTACAATTTTTAAACATTTTCTATAGAATATTATATGCTTGCGAGTTTCACTGTTATACCATCTACACCTTTTTCCCTTCTAAAATATCTTTCTTCTTTATTATCTAATTAATAATTATTTTGTTTTATATGTTCATTTTATACTTCTCTCCTGTCCTTTTTATAAGACCCAATTAACTAATTTACTATGATTCAGAAAATTAGTTAGTTTAGTTAGTAGTATTATTGTTATATGATAGGAGTAGAAGGTGGGGAAAGATATTCTAGAAGAGCTGTTAGTTAGTGGGTTAGTTGGGATAACTAATAGTTATAACTTATAACTAACTATGAGTTAGTTGTTAGAAGTGAAACTATAAATAGATTGTTAGAGAATGGATGGAGGGGATAAAAAAGAGATTGTAGGAGGCTGTGGTTCCTCGAAAACCACCATTGTATCAGCTGGAGTATTCTCCAAAATTCAATAATATTCTCTCTGTTCTTCCGATTCTGGTCCAATTTCTATCACTGGTATCAAAGCTCCGATCTTGGAGCTGTGGAAGGGTTGATGGGGTCTAAAACAAACACGAAAATGTAGGCACGTGTAGAGGCGATAGAGACATACTTTTAGTCTTTTTTAAAAAAAATTTATTATTAGTTTTAATTCCTTTAATATCTTTCATCACTAATATATTTATTACTTTAATTTTTATTGGCTATGCATGTGAATAGTCATAGTAAGGTTCCCAAAATGGTCTTTATACTAGGCAAAGTTAAACTTCCAAAGAACCAAAGGCATTAATGTATTTCATTTACTATTGATTGAACTCAGAAAAATGACTCATAATTAAGGGTATTTTTGTGAAAAAAATTAATGCATGACATTATGGATTGGGTCTTATAAAAAAAACCAAGCACCACTTCTAATTTGGGCCTTATGATAAGGATTGGAGGGAGAATATCTTATTAAACTTTAACATCATTTTATATTTTTATGCTAACATGTGATGTGATTTTGGGTTGCTTATCTTGTCTGTGTTTTGAAATTACAAAAAAAACAAAAATCACAAATGCTTTGTCCTTTTTGGAGAGTAGAATAGATGTTTTCTGATAGAGCAACATCATTTTAGTCACAAGTTTTAACTATTTTCAACTCCAGGTTACACAATTTCTATTTCGTCAAAAACACTCAAGGAAGTATATACTTGTTCATTGTACACATGGTCATAATCGTACAGGATACATGATCATCCATTATCTGATGCGCACAATGTCAATGTCTGTTACTCAGGTCAGGGTTGGAGTTACCACATGATTTTACATCTCTGTTAAAGATGCGATTTAAGTCAAGTATTTATACTTTTGATTTGATCATTCTGTAGGCAATAAAAATATTTTCTGATGCACGCCCTCCGGGAATCTATAAACCCGAGTACATTGATGCATTATATGCATTTTATCATGAAAAAAAGCCTGAAATGATAGTTTGTCCTCCTACCCCCAAGTGGAAGAGAACTCCTGAGCTTGTTGATCTCAATGGTGAAGCAATGCCAGATGATGATGATGATGATGGAGTGCCAGGCTCTCCTTTGCATGTATGGATAATATTGAAGTGAATTCTAATATTTTGGATTTATTGATATCTCATACTATATGAATAGGTTGTTGATCTTCTGTTGTGTTTTCATGTTAGTCTTGTTTCCTGTTTCTTACTAATTCTTCTAATAAGGGTAGGTTTCTTCTTGAGAAGCTAATTTAGAAATGTGAAACTCCTTTGAGACCAAGTCCTTTGCTTGGTTAGCAATTCTCTAGTTTTGATTCAAATGGGGTGGAGCTTGGGATTTCTCCTGGGGGAAACCAAATAAAGGAAAAAAGTTGTTTCAGGGACCAACTTGAAGGTTTTCTTTTGAATAAAAATGTAAAAGTATAACCTTCAAAGTCATTTTCTTTTTTTTTGGGGGGGTTGGTATTTACTGCACTATAGTGGTCTGATTGTTCATGCATTGTGGTTAAGTTCCTTTGAAATATGTTGTCTGATGTGATGGACGCCTATTGGTTGTCCCTTTCACTTTGAGCAGATTCTGTTTGTTTGTTTTAGAGATTTTGGAAGAATCTAGGGATTTGGTGGCAGTGCTTGTTTTGTTGTTCTTTGTACTTAATTTGACTAGAACGAAACTGAGCTTCTACCCAAGTTTTCATTTGCAGCATCTCATTTTCGCTGGTGTTTTCCCATTCCATTGCAGAGAGATTGGACAGCCTTGTTACATTCTTGACTTATTTTCCTCCATGTTCTCTTCTTTGTTTTGGGGATTATCTTAACCTCCTCTTATTTGTACTTCCTTCTTTTCTGTCTAGTAAAGTCCTTTTTGATAAAAATTGGCTGTCGAAAAAATTATGGGATTTTCGATAAGTCATTCACTTCTGTTTTTCCACCGTTTCATCTTTTCCTTATGTCCATTTTCACTCATATCAAATGTACTATAACTATTGAAGTTTCATACTTCATAGAAGACTATGCTGCATATTTTCTTGATGTCTGTCAATTCTACCGTGATTTTTTTTCTTATTTGGTCTGTCTCAAATACCATATATGATAACCTCATTCAATTCTTGAACCAAGTTGTTAATTAGTTTTTGTACATTAGATGCTTTTTTCTAAAGCTAATTAAATCTCAATATCTTTCCTATTTTCCTAGGAGAATCATGAGACTGACACTATAATGACAAATGATGATGTTTTGGGAGATGAGATACCTAATGATCAGCAAGATGCATTTCGTCAGTTCTGCTTTCAAACACTCAAACTAGGTGTTGGGGTAAGCCTTTTAAATGGTTGTCTTCCATGCAGGAGTTTATTATTTGGAATCCTGTTGTGTTGACAACTTAGTGATATAATTGGAATGTTTTTAATAGTTTCATCACTGAATCTTTTATTGTTTATTCAATTACATTGCTATGAAAAAATTGGTGGGCATGCATTCTGCTGGTTGTTGCTCTATTCTTTAGACTATTTTTTTTTTTTTTTTTGCATGTCACATTCTTGGGCTATTGTGTTGTTATTTTCTGTGCTTCGACATGCCCAAGATTGTCTAATCGTGATAGAATCAGAAGGGGGGAAGAAGTATGTAAATTGTGGGATCGTAACACGGGTTGTAAGATCCTGCTAAAATGCAAAATTACACTTAAACATACATACATGCATACATATAAATATATTTATGTGTGTCCGTATGTAAACTTGAATTTGTGCAGAACACTGTCAAGTACAACTCCAAATATAAAAGATAACAAACTAAAACAGCAAGTGAATATAGACCAATTCACACAACAGCTTGAAGCCATTTTTTCAGACAGCAAATCAATCAACCCTGCAACAGAAAATAAGAGGAGAATACCGAAGTGGCATGATGGAGAATAGGGGACCTAGTCACACAACAGATAAGACCCAAGTTGCACCATGCAGCTGAGAACCAAGTCCACTAAACAGAGCAGAGAACAGAGGAGAATTTCACAACCTAGGAGCAGGAAAAGAACCACAACACAGGTGTAGCCTTGTGGGAAAATATTGGGAAAAATCCAAGTCCCTCATTGACTAGAGATAAGGCAAAGATAGAATACATAAGTGGGGGGCAACCTTCACCCAATGAGCTAGCTTTTGGCATTGAGTTAGGCTCAAACCAACATTCTAAGATGGTATCAGACCTATCTTAGATCCATTAAATGGGTCACCCATCATATTATCCACACGTCAACCCCAAATGTGTCTAGGCATGAGGGGGTGTATTGGGAAAAACCTAAGTCCCACATTGACTAGAGATAAGGCAAAGATAGAATATATAAGTGGAGGGCAACCCTCATCCCATGAGCTAGCTTTTGGGGTTGAGTTAGGCCCAAACCAATATTCTAAGAGAAAAGAACCACAACCTAACCCTAAGAGAAAACCCAAAATGCAGTTTGGGCGAAGAGAGAGATCTGGTCTGAGTTGGGTAATGTGAAGAATTTTAGGTTTAAAAAAATGCTTTTACCCCTGAACCGGGTATATGACCTTGAGCCACCGAACACCATGAACCCATTTCGGACAAGATCAATGATCCCATGTTTCAGCAAGCACAATAAATGTTTCTACTCCAGTCCCTGGAGATTCGAGCATGCTCCAACCCCAAAACTCATAGGACCATACAATTCTATGACTAGGGCTGCTCAAAATAACTAGTTTTAAAAAAATACCTATAATTATAATTAGTTTTATATAACTAGTTCTATAAAAGTAGCTATAAAACTATAACCAGTTTTATAGTTATTTCAAATAAATGTTTATTTATTTAAAAAATAGTTATAGTTATAAAACTATAACTAGTTTTATAGAAATGGTTATTTCTAATAACTTATTTTTATTCATTCATAACCGATTATGTAATTGGTTTTAGATATAATTGATTAGATAACTAGTTTATTCATAACCGGTTATATACACATATATTAAAAAAAAAAAAAAACTTGTTATATCAAATTATAACTAGTTATGGTTATAGTTATAATACCCACTTCTAATCTAGTTATTTATTAGTTATGATTATAGTTATGTAAATACCCAAACCATGAGCACCCCTATCTATGACTAAGCATGTGAGGTTGACAACCTTGGACATGCTATTATTATATGTTTGCAAAATGTTTTGTTATTTTATAAGTATCTTTCATGTAGAAGTTTTGCCTAATTTTCTTAAAAAATGTTATTTTGAACCAGAATATTGTGATTTCTGGTTGCTTTACTCGGAGCCTCTTTCACCATGCTGTGAAATCAATAAGACCTTTTAGTTATTGCATTGTATTTTTCAAGGCACTTAGTCAAAGAGGCTTGCAGGCGAGATACCAGATGCAAGTAATCCAGTTATTAAGCAAAAATTGGTGCTTCACCGAGGAAGCAAAATCACTTGCATAAAAAAAACTATTTATAGACCAAATTATTTCTTTATATTTTCTAATACGTTTACTTTATAGTTTTTTCGATAAAGCAATTTTCGAAACAGAAAAGCTTCACAGCTAGGTCAACAGGCACATTGTCTTTTATTGAATGCTCTTCTTGTATTCGTCATCCCAATAAAGCTTGGATTGTCATTTTTTTAATAATGTGAAATTTTGTTTTTGTGAAGCTCCTTATAGTTTCTATAGACATCTTTTGTTCTGTAAATTTTATATTTTTCTGTAGGTTTAACATTATTAAGTTTTCCTTGTTCATCAAATAAATCAGATACCTATATTCTTGTTGAATTCTGTGTTCTATTATGCTTCATATTATGTTTATCTTAGTACCTAATAACATGATTTGCTTCCACTTTTACTTTGCCTGCTTAATGTACGTCTGATGTTTGTTATAGATTGCCATCTCACTATTTCTTATGGTGCAGGCCAGAGGGCACATGCAATTCCCAGGGTCACATCCAGTTTCTTTAAACAGGTCCAACTTATCTGTGCCAATAATGCACTATATTGTGATATGTTATAATTACCAAGCAGTAAACCTCAGGCTGCTAGGTCTATAGCCACTATACTTTCATATAGCATGCTTTTATGCCTAACCAATCATATGACTATGTTGGTGGTTAGCATTGTGTTCTTATGTGGATTTCTGTCCTTTTCATTTAATGTCTGATAATTAGTCATGCTTCTTGTTTCCTCATGAGGTCCAATTAAGCACTCAGTTGGTTCATTTAGGCTTCACTCTTCAGACTTAGTTGGGCCTCACCCCTTTTGGTTGGATTCCATTCATCTCAGTTTGGCAAGCCTGGGCCATTCTCTCTTGACGTTTTATCCTTCCTATTCAAACAGGACAACTCACCTATTATGTGAATTTGGGGCTTATTGTTCTTACTGACACCACATAAGAGGGAAGAAGTGATCCTCAACATTGGTGGTGTGGTTACTCAAATCCCAAACAATGCCCCAACATGCATGTGAAAGGGGAGAAGTTCAAATGGTTCTTTCAATTACTATAAGCAGAAGCCTAGTGGGTAGGAGGGATAGATCACTTGAGAGATCAAGAGACAGTTAAAGATCCCTTTTGGGTCAAGATTGAATCTGTAGACTTAGAGTGAATACTTGTGACTTGCCACTAGGGATACTATTCAAATCATAAGTGAGGTATATATAAAGTATAAAGTTTATTAACATGAAGAGAAAAAAATTTAAGTGAAAGGATGATAAGAAATCCTCCTAAAGAAGAAAGTGGAACAGATAACTAATAAAACTGAGAAACTCAATGATACAAAGATTCCCAATCCCTCTAACATATTTTGTTAATGAAACCCCATTAAAAATAAAAATGTCATGCACTTGATGCCAAAAAGATATCAAATGCCTAATCTTATCCCAAGTCAAATGTTGTGCCTGTGCCAAAGAAACATCCTTAAAAATACAAGTTACCCTCTAAACAAATTTAACAAATTGTAGCATAGATTGTCATTGTCACAATAATTTAGCCTATACTTCTACCAAAACCATGAAAATTAATATTAGAATTGGTCCAGGGACCTGGGACATGCCCAATATTAAACAAAATACCAAATAAGGAAAAGTAAGCTAACCTTTAATTTGTTACCGCTAACTAGTCTTACATCCCACATCTTAATTGCAAAAGGTAAGTGAGTGGTTAACTACATACCTCCGGCCAGTCCATATTCTACCAGAAAATTTAAAATCTGTCTCTTTATATGACCTCCAGTGGCCAGATCTGTCAAGGAGAAATCAGATTTTAATGCTCTGCACTTAATGTGTTGTCATTTTAGAATATACTATTTGCTACTTTAATGTTTTTTACTTGTGTTGTTTTGGGGTTGGGAGGATGCCATCATTTATATTTTATTAGGAAAATCCCAAGTCTCACATCGGTGACAAACAATGCCAAGATAGAATATATAAGGCGGGGCAACCCTCACCCCATGAGCTAGCTTTTGGGATTGAGTTAGGCCCAAACCCATATTCTAGGATGGTATTAGAGTCTATTCTAGATCCATTAAACGGGCCACCCACCATGTGTTATCCACACATCAAGTCTAAAAGTGTTGGGCATGAGGGGGTGTATTGGGAAAAATACAAGTCCCACATTGGCTAGAGACAAGGCCAAGATAGAATATATAAGTGGAGGACAACCCTCACCCATGAGTTAGCTTTTGGGGTTGAGTTAGGCCAAATCTCACATTCTAAGATATTTCTGTAGTTATATATGTAAGTCTTTAAATGAATCAAGTTATGCTTAGGATGGCATATGGAGAGTTCATACAGATGAGGACGTAGCAACAAATTCTTTTTCTGAATTATGCCAATTAGTGACCTTTTTGCATAGTTTATCTAAAATAAATGCTTCCAAAGTTGTCATTTATTTATACGCTTTGTAGTTTTGTGAATATAGTGATTATCTTTATCGACTGCAGGAGTCATTTTCAAGACAGTTCCTTATTAATTTATTATTTTTTCTGTATTTGTTAAATGTTAAATTTGATTGGTTGGTATGCAGGGAGAATTTACAACTGTTACGACAGCGTTATTATTATGCAACATGGAAAGCTGATGGAACAAGATATATGATGCTAATAACTATGGACGGATGTTACTTGATTGATAGAAGCTTCAATTTTCGAAGGGTCCAAATGAGGTTTCCTTGCAGGATTACAAATGATGTATGCTAATTTATGGTGAAAGTTTCTGAGATTGTTAAACTGTTTTAAATTAAGGGTGCATAAACTAATATGTATATATCCTTGCTTCCAAGGGCATGGCTGAGAAGACCCACCACTTCACATTACTTGATGGGGAGATGATTATCGATACATTGCCAGATTCAAAAAAGCAGGAAAGGAGATACCTCATATATGATCTGATGGCAGTCAATGGAGTATCAGTAATAGAGGTTCGATTTATTTGTAGTTGCACAACATAATGCTAGATGCTTTTACTTTGGTTTGACTATATTGTTTCATTCTTTTTGGACTTTGGGAACAGGAAATCACTTGTGGTTGCCTATAGCTGTCAATTATTTGCATGGTTGAAAAATGCTCAAACCTATAATGCAACCCCATTTTTTGCACTCTACTTTTTGCACTTTAAGATTTTTCTTTTTTTGTTTCAAAGGAGTCGAAGTCCAGTACTAGGGGGTTTACAAAAACACACATACACTACACAACCAATTGAACTAGTCCTCACTTAAAGATTTATATATTATAAATAGATGGTGCGATGGCGAATATTTCAGTCACATTTTCTGAAATGATGAAATGTCCTTAAATTGATTTAACATTGGATTATCTAATTAACCATGACTTAAAATGTTTTGGTAGCTTTTCTAAATTATTGCTTTCCTCTATAATCTGTTTTCTTTCTTGCTTTTGTCAATTCTTTGATACAAAGTGTAGCTAGCGATGTATGATTTAGTCCAAACTTGGTGCAGCGACCATTTTATGAACGGTGGAAGATGCTTGAGAAAGAAGTGATTGAACCCAGGAATCAGGAACGGTTCCAGAGCAGAAATCCTTACTATAGATATGACATGGAGCCATTCCGGGTATGCATCTCTAACCTTAAAACTGGGTATATATTAAGCTTCACTTTCCACTGCTAGCTTAACTTGGCTATTAATGTTTAAAATTATCAGGTGAGGAGAAAAGATTTTTGGTTGCTCTCTACTGTCACAAAGCTTTTAAGCGAATTCATTCCGAAACTCTCACATGATGCAGATGGTCTCATATTTCAGGTGGGTTTAATTTCTTTCATTGTATTAAACATGAGGACGAGAATAGTTTTTCTGATATGTTGAATAACTTAATTCTGCCTCAATGTCATGCCCGCAAGTCGCCTATTTTCAGTCATGTGGTTTGTAGCCTTTTAGGATTTTTCCTTTTCCCATTGATTCCCTCTCATACCAGGCTCAACATACTACTGCAACTTATTCAATATAAGAATGAATATCCTTTTGGTTTCTGTAGTGATCTTAAAATGGTGTCCTGTAAAAGAGACAAGAGACTAGCTCATAGAGGATAACTGTTACCTAGACTTGCTCATAGTTCAGATACATTGGTCCATTCATTTTATTTTAACTCCTCCTTTCTACACAGTGTTTTCTTTTTCTTTTTCTCTTTTTATTGAAGTGAATCGAGGTTGTTACTAACAATATCTTTAACTAGGGTTGGGACGATCCTTACATACCTCGCACTCATGAAGGCCTCTTAAAGTGGAAATATGCTGATCTGAATTCAGTTGACTTTCTCTTTGAGGTGGTATCATCAACTTATTACATATGTTGTTGGATAATGTCTCTTGCTCCAATTATCAAATGGTCACTACTAGTTTGTTGCAGGTGCTCCCAACTAATTTCTAGTTATGTTGACAGATTGATAATGATTGTCAGCTACTTTTCCTGTATGAACGTGGAAAAAAGAAACTCATGGAAGGGTACAGGGTTGCATTTGAAGGTCAGTAAGACACTTTTATTATACCTGTCCAACTCATTCAATTCTGGTGTTAGAATATCTCACAATATCTAGCGTATGAGAGAATATGTTAGAATATCTTATAAGATCTTCAAAATACAGTGAAATTTGTAAACAGTTCTTTATTCGGTTATTCCCTAATTTTATCATGTTTCCTTTTATTTCCTTATTGTACTAGCAATAATATACGAGTACTTTACCTAAATTTTTATATAAATAAATAGAATAATTTGTTCAGTATCGGTAAAGTTGTGTTTTGATGACCTGTTGGTCATGGGTTCGAATCTGGAAATAGCCTCTTTGCGTATGCAAGGGTAAGGCTGCGTACAATATTTCTCCCCCTTACCTGCGCATAGCGCGGAGCCTCCGGGCAATGGGGTTACGTGGTTTTTTGTAATGCATATAATACAGCATACCAATATTGTTAAGATAGCTGTTTGGTATATTTTGCTCAGCTTTTGTAAAGCTGATTTTTGTTGTATCTACCTATTGCACAGGTGTCCTAGATTGTTGACTTTCCATTCCTATGTGCTTTGTTCTCGGACCCTTCTTTATATAAATAGACAGATATACAGATTGCTGAGTGCACAGTACACTTAATATTTCTCAAAAACTCCTAATCTCAAGTAATAGAATATTATTTGAATTCTTTATTCTCTCGTTTCCTCCCTTTCCTCACCTAAACAACAATGAGTTTTCAGGTGTCATTGTAGGATAGGAAATTCTATTAAAATCAAGTAATGGCTTTATTTGTTTCTCGGTGCGGTACATATTCATATGCCAATTTGGTGTCTAGATTTGTTGGTGATTTTCTTATCACTATAACCAAATTCTAGCACCCACCAGAAAAGCGTATATATGAAGCATGAAGCACTGTCTCAGTTTTACAGGATAATGCTTTGTTAATATTGTTTTGCATGTTGTCTGTTTTTAAGCCTTCATCTTGTTTGACGATTCCTAGTTGCATTGATTGCAAATGCTTAATGGAATTTTAAAATCTGCAGAAGGTTCGAATCCCTTGCATTATTCCGGAAAGATCATTGAGTGTTCTTGGGATTCTGATAGACAAGAATGGATATTCAAGCGAATCAGAACAGATAAATCAACTCCAAATGACTTAAATACTTACAGAAAGGTTATATTCTTTGCCAACACCTTTACTTTTCAGTTTCCCTCGTCTATCAATCTGTACTTGATTGGACCATTCGGTTGATCTATTACAGGTGATGCGAAGTATAAGAGACAATATCACAGAGGATGTCCTGTTGAATGAAATAAATGAGATAATTCGCCTTCCCATGTATGCAGACAGGATAAGAATTGATAGCAAAGCCAATCACCACACCAATATGTCACGGCGAAGGTAATCAATAAGAAATTCTGGGCCTGTAATTTTTTTGCTGGTGGGAGAATTGCATGTCGAAAATATGTTACATCAGGTGTAAACAAGATCGAATGTATCTATCGATGCCTGCCCGTGGCCATCATCCAAAGGTTCTTCACATTATGTAATTAGTTAGTCTTACAACTCCTTAGTTGATGCTGCAGTTGGTAAAGCTCTAATTCATGCCTGTAGAGTTAGGTTTAGGATCGCCGTGTAAATTATCTTATACTTTTTCTTTCAAGTAGTGATTATAACTTGTTCAAAGGGTAGCTGTTTCTTAGGGTTAAGCTCCATTACATTGGTTAGAATTTTCCCTGTATGTGAATATTAACTTGGGAAATACTAACGAGCTTTCCATTATCTCAATGCTAATGTTATTCTGCATTTTGCCTTCTCAGTGTAAATTATGTTAAAGCTGAGCTGAAACACTACAAGCTTATTCTTCTCTAGTAGCCCTGTAAAAGTATCAGATAATATTGTAGTATTCTGGAAAGGGTGTAGGGGGAGACAGTTGCGTTTTGAAAACGTTTGTCAGGGTTGAAGATGTGAATGGGATTAAAAAAAGGGGAAGGTCAGAAGGTGGAATGTAAACAAGTACTCATTTCTGTCTGAATTACCTTCCAAGTCTGAAACAAGTACATTTTTTTTTATAAAATTAATAAAAATGAGTAATTATTAAATGCAAATTTCTTAAAAATTAAAATGGTATATCGTCTAAAAATGGTGTGTTTAAGTAACTAGAAAGGGGCAAATTCTACCGTGAACCATCAAATAGTGAACCACAACCACCAGTTTCTAGTTTTTTTTTTTATGTGAAAAAATCAATTTTACCCTTAGAAGACTTAACTGTGTCACACGTTCATTTCTTCTCTGGTGTCCCTCACCTACGACCAATCTTCCTCGTCCTCATCCACCGGATCGACCAGATCGCATAAACGGTTATTAAATCCACACTATTTTTTTTATATATAATATTAAGAATTAACCGTGGTATACTGGTATTGGTTGCTGGTTTTGAAATTTGCGGCAATGACGCTGGTTTTGGTTGTTGGTTTTGGGAGAATTGCGAATCCTCTGGTGGGAAAATCATGGCAGTTTATGCGACCCAACGGGAACGTGTTCATGGGGGCGAAGGCGTAAAAAATAGTTGTCGTCGTTGCCTTGCAGTTAATCTAGCGTTGTAGATGCGTGATGTGATAGAGTTTTTTCCCCCTTTTCAAACAGTCATGTACCAACAAAAATGGTGTTTTTTTTGTTCCTCTGCCTCTCGGCCACAACTAATTTGACCTCTTTTCTGTTTGCTTTCTGGTTAATTTGCGTTTTTAGTTTGGCTATGTATTTTTAATATCTACTCAGATAGGGTGGAGTGATGGGATCAATTTGAAAGAGTGTTTACGAATTTTGATTGTTTGATTTTCTCTCTTTTCTTATATATCTATAAAACTGTGACACTAACGTATGGGCACGTGAGGGAATTGTTTAAATATATGGTTGTCGGATAATGAGTTACAATCCAAAGATTTTCAATTTTTTTTGTGTTGTTGAATATTTGAAATCGGCGAGTCTACTGAGAAATTTTATGAGAGAAGCAATTAAAGTGGAAGAAAATGGGAGATGCTGGACGGAGAAGACATTCTGCAGTGCTTCTGTTGCATCTAGTCACTGGTGCATGCGGTGTTGAAGCCACAAAGTGTGATACCAATGTGAGTGTTTCCAAAGTGAAGAAGGGAGGGGTTGTTGAAGAGTATCAACAATACGAGGAGGAGATTGGAGGCGGTGACGCCAAATTAGGGCTGTGATGGATGAACCATGAAAATATAAAAGGATTTGTTTGAAGAATTTGGCTTTTCCTTTTGTGTTTGAATGAGATGGGTTGAAGAAAATAAAGTTGATTTTTTCTTCTTAGAAAAAAAACACTATAATTTTTTAATGTATATATTTCAAAGATGTTTAAATTAGATATGCTATTGAGAGAATCTAATTCAATTAAAGATGTGTGAATTGTTATAAATATTTTGATATTATCTTTAATTTCTATAAATATAAAAAAAGGTTACAAAATAATGCACCATAAAAAAACTTGAGGTTTAACTATTGTTTGAAAGTTATGTGAATATGAATTTAAAGTGATTTGACTTTCTTTTAATGTTATAGATGTGAAATATATATTGATTTTGTCAATAATTTGGAAGAATTTGATTAACACTTTTCATCTTTCATTCCAATATTTTTTTTGCTATTTACAAAACTTGAATTGGGATTTTAATTAAAACATTTGAACTCAAAATTTCACTCTAGATCAACAATTTTATAAATGTTTTTTTTTATATCTTATTTCAATAAACTTTATGAAGTAAATTGTCGAAATAAACATTTTAAACTTATTTTAATAAGTTTTACATTTAAATTCATGAATGAGCTATCGTTTAATAAAAATATTTAGTGTTTAATTGAACTGTTTATTATCCAAATACTTTTTTAATTTGATCCACTTCCATGAAAATGGATACCTTAGAACAAAATAAAAAATAAGCCCTTGTTTGTTCCTTAACACATATAGCATGGTCTTGGTAGAAAACGTAGGCGATAGGGGTCATCTTGATCTAATTGTCACAAACTATGCCTTTAGTTCTCAACTCCTCGTCACCCCCACAAGGCAGGATATCTATGAAATTTGTTCATTGAAACAGCTTTTCGTTGATACTAAGTTGCTTTATACCATATTTCATGCATTGAGATTGCGTAATCAAGGAAGAAATAATGTTACAATGTCACAGTAAGTTCAGAACCAGATTATTTAGTTCTTTAGATCTAACCAGATTTACTATCGAGGAGAAAGAAAGACCAGATCTATGATCTAATCTACCCGGTAACATTGGACTTAGCTGCCAAGGGATAAGGGCCACATCAACGGTTTTGATTGACAACAATAAACTGTATTTTTCTGATGATTTCTTCCTCCATTACATATGTAATACTACAAGTTTTAAACACTTTCTTGTCCTTTCACTGTTTGGATTTTGGCATTATTTTTGTGCCGTTACCATGTTTGGAGGTTGATATTCATGCTAAATCAGTTTTCATATAATTACCAATTCAAAACAGTGAAAAAAAGTGTTAGCATAAGAGCATTCTACAGCTTTTTTTAAAGACATGTTAAAACAATCAATAGATTGGAGGGTTATATACATTCTAAATCAATTTTCATATAATTATTAGATGTTCTAAAGACATGCTTGCTTATTTATCTATTTCCTATGAATTTGCCAATAAACAAGTTTGCAAACTACATCTATAAGCAAAATTTGTTGGGAAACTCTGAACTTATGGTAGGTTTTATTGAATTGAGATGTAATTATTGCTAGCAAACAGCAACAAATGTTTCAACTTTCAATATACACATAGACCATGCAAATACCATGGCATGTCCCAAGACTACATGCGGAATCCCAGATCAGTGAAGTCTACCCGATTGGTGTCATGCACACTTCATATCATACTATTGAATTTTGAACATAACACAGGCTTCTCAAAGACTGGCAAGCCAATCAATCACAAAGCACCATCATCCTCACTGAGGAGCTTCAACAAATGCATTTGCACTTGAATATTTCCTGTACTGGTGTTGGTCAGAAACAGTTCAACATCAATAGCACCTTTAACCCAAGTTAATTGGAGTCGGTGGTAGATGAACTCAATGATAGATAGGAGGGAGTTGGAAAAAAAAGTTAAAAAAAAAGAAGGATAAAAGAAGGGGAAAAAAGAAGAGGGAAAAAACTAAAAAGGGATCATCTAAAATATAGAGATAATCATAGTTATCAATAGTGGCCGGAGCGGCCGCTATCGCGGCGCATCGGAGCGGAGCGGCTGGGTGCCGCTACGGTGGGGCTTGATGCGGAGCAGTTTGGGATTGCGGGCGGAGCGGCCGCTACCGAGAAGCGCCGTCGCGCCCGCTATTGCGGGTGACGGGCCGCGATTTGTTTGGGCGCCATCTTCTCCCTCCGGCAACCTCTGTCTTCTTCTCTCATCCTTGGCTTGGCTTGTCTCCATCTCCCTCCCGCGTTCTCTCTTCCTCCTGCGAGCGCGTTCTCTCTCCCTCCCACATTCTCTCTTCCTCCCGACTTCTCCCTCCGGCGCGGCTCTCCCTCCGACGCGGCTTCTCCCTCCGGCGTTACTTCTCCCTCCGGCGCGACTTCTCCTCCGTGCGTCTTCCGTCTGCCAGTTCTCTCTTTTCTTTCTTTCTTCTCGCGTTCTGTTTCATTTTCTTTTTCTTTTACTGTTTTCATTTTCGTTTTTGTTGTGCGGTTGTCGGTTTGTGCCATTCTTTTTTCTTTTCCTTGCTCTTTTCTTTTTTTTTTTTTTTTGTTTCTGTTCAAGGCCTTCCCCAAAAACAAAAAGAAATGGGCTTTAACTTCAGGTGCTGCCTACGTTGAAACTAGTGGCTGGGATTTTATTTTTAATTTTTTTATGTACTTTCTTTTCACTTTCTCTTGATCTTGATTCTGATTTCTGCCATTTTTTTTTCCTTTTCTTTTTCCTTTTCCTTGCTCTTTTCTTTTAAATCATAACAAGTTCATGTGTAAGTGTGTAACAGAAAACAAACTTTTATTTAGAATTCAGGTAGCAATGAATCATAAAAAAGGGGTATATCTTTCTGCCAATTGAATGGATACATCTATGCAATTATTTAAGAAGATTGTGTTTGTTTATTTTGAATTTTAATTTCTAGACCTTAGTTACATTTGGTGACATTGTGTTT
>PYAF01003491.1:602390-666008 GCA_007407185.1 Glycine tomentella | reverse complement strand
AATCATAACAAGTTCATGTGTAAGTGTGTAACAGAAAACAAACTTTTATTTAGAATTCAGGTAGCAATGAATCATAAAAAAGGGGTATATCTTTCTGCCAATTGAATGGATACATCTATGCAATTATTTAAGAAGATTGTGTTTGTTTATTTTGAATTTTAATTTCTAGACCTTAGTTACATTTGGTGACATTGTGTTTTAATGTTAATGACAATTAGTGCATGAATTTTAGTTATATTTCTCTTATATATTTATATTATAAAAATTTTAATACATATATGAAAACATTAGAATAGCGATCATCCCGCTACCGCTATCCCGCTATCCCAGTTTTGAGGGCAGCCGCTCCGCTCCGCTATCCAGGATTGATAACTATGGAGATAATAACGGGTCATATATTGCACCATCACACACACACAAGTGGTGTTCATCCAGTTAATGAAACCATCCATATATTTCAGCAAATAAATTTCAGCAAAATCATCCATATAGCCAATAAAGTTAACTGGGGTCGGTGGTCATAAACATTTCATATTTCAAAATCATAATACAAATTAGCGAACCTACATACATGATACACGATGTCCATATAGCATTCTAGGACTCAATAATCAGTTGGTAATCTGTTATAGTTAGCAAGCATCTATGACAAGCTTCTCGCTTGCTTAATGTTTGCCCTACACTTATTCAGTTAATAATCGATCGAGTTTCAATTTCAGAATTCAATTTCTTTTTCCAACTCTCTTTGGATACTCAAATTCTAATACACACAAATACAATAATAAGCAAATATAGGTCATCGGTGCAAAATATGTCTTCAATCTCTGCATACCATTAAGGGAAATTCAAAATCATGGGAAGAACACCAAAGGAAGGTCTTAAAACAATCCTAACACAAACATTATTTAAAGGTAATAAATCTATTTTATAGATGATCAAATGGCAATTCAGTAGCTCTAACAGTTGTTTTATCTAATTGGATATAAAAGTTCTCAATATGAATGTAATCAGACAAATTGTTAGTCTTCTGCAATGCCATTCAAAATGAGGGTTCTTTCAAATCTTACAAGGTCATTACAAAACTATACCAGAAAGATGATACTTCAGGTTTCTTTGATAAAAGCATACTTAAGCAGAAGAAAATGCACTAAGGGAATTTCGCATTTATCCAAACCTTCATAGAAAGAGATACAAAGCTGAAAATTACACCCTTCTGAACCTCTTGTGGGAAGAATTTTCATAGGAAAATACCATTAGTAACGTAGAAGCTAAGTTATGTAAAATCTTAGCACATCATGCATGTGCAATCTTTTCAAGGTTATGATGGTGGCCACTATCCAATGGAATAAGCTTCTAATATCTTGTGCAATTATCTAGAGTAAATTCTTTGATTAAATCATGTTACACTGTTGGGCAATGGATTTTCATAAACTTCTATCTGAAATATGTAATTGTAAACATCAACTTATACTGCTTCTATGCTTTTACACTGCATTGTGTCTACTTAGGAAATGTTATTGCCTTTGATTTTCAGAAAATGCAGGCATTATCAACACAATTTCAATATCCATGTATCTAGACCAAAGTCGTTTAATCCAGCAAATTGCACCATCACACACACACACACACAAGTGGTGTTCATCCAGTTAATGAAATCATCCATATATTTCAGCAAATAAATTTCAGTAAAATCATCCATATAGCCAATAAAGTTAATGAAAAAACAATGTTATATACTATGTACAGAAAAAGAGAGAGAGTAAACACTGACATTTTACACTCTCATCTGATCACAAACTGTCTAAGATTGTTAGACTTTTACAATAACTACCAAGTCATACTGATTTCTGATTGATTTATGATTTGTTAATCTAATATAAAAAAAAAAAAAAAGAATTACACTGAAAGTTCATAGAAAATAAACTAAAAAAGAAAAGAAAAAAGAAAGCATTGAAACACAATTATTACACACACATAAAGGCTCATATGTAAACTCACCTCAAACAAAAGGGACCAATCCAAACATGGAAATCAGAACACTTGCAGCACAGGTCTTTTGCCAAGCCTCTTGATCTCTCTATCCATTTTCCCAGTAAGCATCAACCCAAACATCTTGAAATCACACAAGAGTGACCAAAATGGGTGTCCAAAAGTGGCTGGAACATTCCCCTCCACAAAGAAATGACTGTACCAGGCACATCCATACCCAGAAAAGGGCACAAAGAACAAGAACCACCAGCTGAAGAAAACGGAACAGAACAAAAAGAAAATACTGAAGAGCGTCCCCACAAAGTGCCACCTCCTCGTGGAAGGCTTCGAATGCTGGTTCACGTAAAAGGCCCAGAACTCCTCCAAGCTCCTGAAATTCATGGCTTTCAAAAAAAATCAGATTTTGATGAGAACCCAATTGGAGAAAGAGGTGAAAATTCGTGGGGGTTTGAGTTTGAAGGGATTGGGGTGAAAAGAGATGAAGAGGGTTTTTCCTGATAGTGAGGATTTTGGAAGGAAAGTGTTGATGTGGTATTGGGGATTTTGAGGACCACAGAAGGAAGGGTCAGAGATTGTGTTGTCTTGGGAATTGTGATGTTGTTGAGGAGAGTCAGGAAAGGAAGGATTGGTTTTGTAACTTTTGTTGTTGGACTTGTTATTGGTTGGTTGATTGTGTTGAACGGGACGTAGATTCAGTGCACTTGCATAATTACACGCATTCATGAGGTTAATGCTTTATAATTTTTTGATGAAAATTGAATGGTTCAGATCTTAAATGTGTTTTATATCTGATTTATAAACATAAAGTATGAATCATTTGATCTTTATCAATGGCTAGAGTTTGATTACTGTGTGCATGCGTGTTTGTGCCAATTGCAGGCAATTTGGGTATACTTCAACGTCAAGCTTGTCCTCATCTTATTCAGTTTACCGTTCACCCTCTTTTGTTTAATTTTTTTTTATTTTTCTTTTTTGTATGATTTACTTGTTATTTTTGAAAAAAAATGCAGTGTAAAAACAAAAAGTAGAATAGGATACCTCATATTCACGTTGGGTTTTTTTGGTACAGATATTCACGTTGGTTAGAATAGTTATAGCTATTTTGTTAGAATAATTAAATAAGTATAAATGTATGATTAGTTATTTGAAAAAATAAATATTAACGGTTTCAAAAAAATCTAGTTTTTTTAATGAAGAATTGTTTAGTTGTTATTTCATATGAAAGTGTTAACTTTGCAGCGGTTTGCTTACACTGCATAGTGTTTATGACTCTGTGATAGTGGTGTTAAAACGTAACCGACTGGATGGATGTAGTATTATAGGTCAATGCTATTTTTTAATAATTTGAAGTATGTTGAAAAACTGTTAAATTTGAAGAGAACAATATGTTAAATAAAATTGATTGAAAAATTAAGATTTTTAACTTAAAACTAAAATTGAGACGAAAGTAACAATTTTAAAAAATTGAGAACATTTATTTGAAATAAAATTGAGAATAGACTTAATCTTTAGACAATGATACTTACATAATCTTATATACACTAATGTGTTGCTAGGATGCTTTCATGTAGCTTTAATAACAGAATAATTCTACTATAGGACTGTTTGTTTGGATGAAAATTTATTTAGAAGGACTTCTAGAAGAAGAAAGTAAAAAAAAAAAATGATTTATCTATAAGCTAAAATAGGCTTTTCATTAGCTTATTTGTAAATGTCATCTCATCTTTTAGAGAAGTTGTATTGGTGAATTTTTTAAAATTAACTAATAGAGAGTTTATTTTTACTTATGGAAAAGTTAATTTCATTTTTTTTCTTCTTATTTACTTCTTTTAGAAGTGCTTTTAGAAAAACTTACCCAAATAGACCCATATAACATTTTCTGAATAGTCTAGATTATCGACATAGGAGAAAATTGCTTTTCATTCATTTCTTTATATGATAACTTATTGAAATTCATAATTCCCTTGCTTTTGATAGCCTTTATAAAATGCAAAGGGGTGAGGAATTTTTCGTAGGGGATAGATCACAAAACTTGGTCGTTTGTGGCAAAAAGATTCCAAAAACTGGTTGTCACAAAATAGAGAGCAGCTGTTACAGTTAAGAATGCCTGAAATGATCCCAGCCACTGTACAAAATAACCAGTTCCAATTGTGTTTATGATAGCTGCTATAGTTCAAGCACAATTTGAGATTCCTGCAACAGTTTTGTTATTGTTAAATAAATAAAGAACCATTATGAGAAAAACAAAATGAAAAAGAGAAAAGAAAACATCCCCTACAACACATTTTGCTCAGCTTCTTACCATGTAGAATTCCTGCATACTGAGGAGCAATATCCTGATCATGTAAAATGTTAAAAGATGTGAGGTTAAGATCTTATTAATGTATTTGTAAATTCATATAAAATGTTTTGGATATTCTTTTTTAAGGGTATGTTAAAAAAATTTGTGACTTGAACTTACTAGTATGTTGAGCATAAAGCCAGCCTGGCTGAAAGAACTCAGCCTCATAGCAATAGTCATGAGTTTTGCAGCAACTGTGAGTGTATTGGCATAATTCAAGCAGAGCAAGGTCACTGCCGGCCTGACGAATCCAATGGTCTGTAAGTTGCCAAGTACGAATCAGATTACAGTTGAAGATGAATTTTCTTGTACTTCACGTCTTACTAAAATCAATATCAATGAGGTAATAGTTTCCCGTTCCACCCCTTAAAATGAATTCCTTCTGATGTTGGTCTATAATTGCTTCAAAACATAAAATGCTATCTAGAGTTCTCACAATCTTAACAATGCGTCTTCTTTATCCTTATATCTAAAACTGAAAAAGAGCTTATTAATATAATTACATACTTCTGCATGAAAGGGCAGAAAGAGTTACATGCATGAATTTCCGGACAAACATTGTAGAACTATGTGTACCGGTCAACATGTTCAAGAGCAGATATATCTCCATCATTGAAGAGTACATGTTAATTATTTTTGGTCAGTTTCAGAATGTGCAAGAGAACTAATTCATTCTTATAATGAAATTATGCTAAGCTAGGTGTTCAAGTTCCTTGTCATTTGTAGGAGAGAAAATAGAGTCACTTTCAAACCATGTCTGGTAATTAAAGCTTCTGGTATTGGAGTGTTAACAAAATCTGCATCTGCATTTCCATCTGATGGTTATTGTTCTCTTTCTGGTGTAACAAGATATTAAGCCCAAAGCCACATCTATGGCTATCTTTTTTGGCTGAGGATCCATGGATGTCATGATGGCATTGCATGAAAGCACAGCCAACTCTAGTTGAAGCTTATCCTGTAAAGTGTCAAGGTTTCAAAAATTAGGAGTCTATTGTACTGGTGTCTATAACTTAGGTGCTACAATACAACACAAAAATCTCTTACCTCTTAATTACAACACAATAGTGTTAGGATTTTGTAAGTCAACTATAATATCTTTTGCATTTATGATGATTTATGCTCCTTCATCCCCTGAAGTTCAAATTCCATCCGATCTTGCTTCTCCATTGCCTGATACTCTGAACTCTCAAGATTCTTCTAGCTTTGGAGGAACTTGTAGCTAAGTCACAAGTGTTGAATTTCTAATCTCAATCATGAACTTTTGGTGGTGGCATATCAGTTCTTTGTTCATGAAGTCACTAAAATTTCAGCAACATTCCATTGGACAACCATTGGCACTCTATTTATACTATTTGTATGGAGCACTTTCCTCCCCAGAGATGTAGAATTTATGTGAGACAGTTTCCAGAGATTCCCTTGAGTATAAATTGAATCCTTGTTCTCACATAATTTTTCTTTTCTCAATTTTCATCTTTATTGATGATAGCACAGAAGACCAAATCTGTCAACCAATTCCTTTCAAGTTTGGTTTGAAGAATGTGATTTTGATAAGACTAGTGTAACTAACAGAAATCTTCAGGCTATACACTATTTTCTGTGTGTACTTTTTAATGCACCTAGGTAATTGGTAATTGGTATTGCAAGCAAACTGGCTGATAGAATATTTTGGAAACTTGACAAGAGTGTCTGGTTGGACCATGAATTAACTATGTCTCTGGTTCAATCATGGTTTAATTCACAGTTGAATCACAAATATAACTGATGAAATCAATCATGGAGGTCTTCCGGTTCAATCTGTGGTTTGGTTTTTAAACCTCATAATTTCAATAAAAATAAATCCATGACATAAACATAAAAAAATATGCTCTAACCTTGTAAATAATGGCTTATTGCAGGACAACATAAGGCTGTGATTAGTGAGGACCAGAACTCCTTTGGGCTTAATAACCTTATCAAAAGAGTGGTGTTGTTCCAGACCAACATGTTGGTTGCAACAATAATGATGTTTCTTGGTGTTCTGAAGAAGTTTCTGAGAGTAAAGCAGAGCAGTTATATTTAAGTGAATCTGGAAGTGTGTCCGAAACAACTACTGATGGCAATTTGGGCAGTCTACCATCTGAAGAAGACATGTTTAAGCAACATTTTGGTAGCTTATCAAATACACACACGGTTAGTGTTGTATGCTCGGAAGTGTAAAGAAATTGAAAGATGAGCAAGTCTTGTTTCTACAACTTTGAATTAATCTCATGATTTTGTTTGTCCTACTTTTCTAGGAAAAATTCCTGTAAGCTTGCTGCTGTGAAATTTAGAATATAATTTTGGCAATAAAGCTGGTTTATGATGTTAATTTTATTCAAAAATAAATATTTTATTTTGCTTAAATAATGTACTATTAGAATAGTATTTAAGATGTCCTCAACCAATGGACCAGATGAGGATCCGTCAGTATTGAACATGTCATTCACTATCATATTGGGAAAATCAGTAGAAAGGGCCTGTGGATAATGAATATTGATGTCATTTTTTTCTCTTCCAATGAATTGTGCAACCCAGAGTTTCTTTACAAAGGTTCCCATTATTTTGAAGGTTTTTTTAACCAAAAAAAAAAAGAAGAAGAAACGCGATAGGTAACCTATTAAGTTTCCTAGGTTATGGATTCAAGAAAAGTTGATTATCAAAGCGGCAAATATTAATTTCTTGCAAAAGTAGGAAGTCTTAATGAGGAAATGTGACAATTTATGGAAATTAAGATATACCTAGATGAGGCGTAATTGCTCCAAAATTTGAGTTTTAAGGGAGTAAGATATTCAAATAATTGATTTAGGTGACAGTTGCTTAGATTTTCTTGAGCTTGTTATTGTTAATTTTCTTAATCTTACCCAGATTGTTATATCTGTGCAGGTAAAGTCGAGTAATTCATTAGTTAGAAGGTTTTCTGCAAGATATACTGTGCAATGGGATTGCAAGAAACTGTTTAGCAGTCCTGTTGGGAATAAAGGTGCAACTCATACTGTGTCAGAAGACAGATCCTTGCAGGTTAAGGAAACTGAGGAAGTGAGACATTCTTCTGAACAGCTAAGTATGAGGGCGACATAAAGACTTTAAAACTATGCCCTTCCTTTTGCAATCGAACATGATGAAAGCACTTTGAAGAATGTTAGGTTTGGTAGTAAAAAGAAAGTTATTGTTCTTTCAATTATCCCTTATGGGGTCATGTTTCATATGAACATAGGCAATTTAAGTTGCATAATAAATATACTAACAGAAGCAGTAGTACTTTAAACCTGTTTCCATTGTATATTATATGCATTCTGACACCTTAAGTAATCCTTTATGTTTTAATATTTCATAATGGAATTTGAAAAACCTGCTAATGTATCATGAAAAGTAACACCATGAATGACTTAAGCAATCCTTTCTGTTTTAATATTTCATAATGGAATTTGAATCCTATTGTAGGACATCAACAATTCAGAACCTTGTTCAGCAGATTCAACATGTGAACTAATCAAATTTCCAGTCAAAGAAAATTCAGTTAATAAAGGGAGTGAACTGGGAGAAATCATAGCCGCTTGCAAGGAAGCATTTGGTAGCTTGGATGCAGCGGCTGAGAGTATGATACAGTTATTTTTACACATACTAATGAGGTTTGGTTCTAGCAGAAGGGTTTCGTGGGTCACCAATCCATGGTTCGAATTTTTATTGGGATAAGTCATTATATTTTAATATCTAATCATGTGTTGAGCGGGATTGTTTAAACTTTAAAGCAAGGTATTTGAGGAATAATATAAAAGAAGGAAATTCTATAGATTCTGTTCCACCGTACAGGGGCAAGATAGTAACACAACAGTGCACTTTTTTATCCACTTAAAAGCAAGTTGTAGTTTTAACATTTACACCATGTGTAATTAAACTTAACCATAAGTATTTACAGAAGAAAAAAAATTATAAGGAAAATGTATTGAATTTCTCCATAAAACAAAATCAACTTATTACTTTTGTATCTTAAGTCCTTTACTTTCGTAACTATGGTAATAAATTACATTAATACTTTTGAGTTTTTTTTTTCAGATTGTGCATCATATTTGTTTTGTAATACATAAGTATTTACAAACCAAAATAAATTATAAAGGAAAACAAATATATTTCAGATTACTCAATTCAGAATACAAATGTATCATTGATTACTCAATTCAAAATTATGAAACAATAATTCTGAATCCCAAATCCGAAGGGTGAAGAGGCTGTGCCAGCGACGCAGAGGCGTGAGGGAGAAGATTAGTGGCAGCAGTGAGAAGCTGCGATACGGTGAAGAGAAAGATGAAAAGAAGAGAGTGAGCGAGGGAAGAAGGGTCAGATGAGAACATTCATAATTTTGGAGGTGCACCAAGCAAAAAAAGAGTGGTTCATAGGGCAATCGCCGTATTGATGATGTCCTTATGCTTTTGGGAATTTGGCCCACAATCTAAGGGCAGTAACTTTACTTGTTGGACTTGGTTCCCAATTGCATTGCATAGTCCATACAAGCCTAGATGTATAGCCCGAGAAATGCTAACAATGTTTTTAATGTCAGCAATAGGTTATTTAACCCATTTTTTGAACACTTTTTCTAAAGTTTATTAAAAAATATAAAATTTTGTGGGTCTCATTATTTGATAAATTTTACTCATGATTTTGTAGTTTCTAAGAAATTTTAATAAATAATAGTAGAATATGTTAGAATTAATGTAATTGAGAGTATGTTACAAGTCTTCCTCCATGTAACATCGTGTATCAAACAAACAGAATAGCTGCGACCAGAAGAAAAAGCAAACAAAACAAAGAGCAGCTAGAGCAACAAAGTGATAGTCATACATTGAACATGGATTTAGTAAAGGATATCAAACGATTTCATACATAAAGAAAGTTCTTCCCATTTATGTCACTTTATCATGGATTTTCTTCTATTACCCGGGTCCTACATATTCATGCTTAAGAAGAAAGCCAAAAAAAGAAAAAGAAAGAAAGTAAAAAAGTATACACTTGAAGTCGCAAATTACCTTGATTTTTGCCTGTCAAATCATACTTTTTTCTTTTCTTAGAAAATCACTTGAATAATTATGCAAATTAAGTTACAATGCAATTCTTATTTACTTTTTGCCCTTTTGCTTTGGATAGTTATACATGTAGCAAAATTAATATTTAATTTGCATTGTATATGCTGGCAAAATTCACGAGGAACACAAGTCTTTAGACAAGAAGTTGTGTAAAGCTTAATTTTAGCCGAAGGATGACCTTGTTCTTTGACACACACACACACACACACACACACACACACACACACACACACACACACATATATATATATATATATATATATATATATTTTCTCCATGTGGAAATGTAACACCCCGTAGGCCTCCGAAGTATTATCATCAATGTACTCAGTATCGCCCTATTAGCGTTAACTGAAAGCGGTGCGGAAACAACAGAATTGTTTTTCTTGATTACATTACGTATGGAATTTAAAACACAACACACAAGTATACTAAAACACGCCCCTGCTAATCCAGGTAACACATAACATAAACACAACAACATAGGCAGATGTACATAAAACTCAAATAGAGATCATCAGGAGGAAACATTCACTAGTACAACGTCATCATCATCTGTACATATACATGCTCAAAACAAGATCACATTTGGTCATACATCATTATATGTACAGTACAATGGGTGTACACTCACACCCTATCCCTATACAGGATACAAGACAGAGGTACAAAGAAAACTCTCTCAGTCTTCATCTGCAGCCCATGACCATCTCCAGCACTCTCAGCTAGGGCCTCCTGCCCTGAGGTATCTCCTCTCCTCTGGAAACACCTGAAAACCACAACCCACAACAGGGGTGAGACAAACGTCTCAGTAAACTCAGGGTTCTGGGAGATCCTCCATTATCCTGGTTCACCTCCAAGCATACACACAAACAAATAACAGAGCTTAGGATATCATCCCAGCTCACACATACAAAATCTAAGGCCTTAGCCTAGCTTTCACACATATCCCAGCTCTCTGGGTCATCACACTAGATTTCATCAATATCAGAGGTATCCCACCTCATACTGGCTCTCAAGCCATCTCAGACTCGTCTCACAGAGTCAGGCCATCATCATGGCATCTATACACCACACTAACTCTCCCTAATTCTCACGGAGATCTCACAGAGGTACCTAATCATCAGTGTCGATCACTGGACACAGCATATACTCGAGAGGCACCGCCTCCTCAAACTCCGTAACAGTGCCTGAGAACTCTCACTCAGGACTTACCCATCCAGATATAGCTCCTCTAAGAGACCTTAGGCTCTAATCCCTTCGGGAAGCCCTCTCTTAGAGGTACAAAATATCTGTCCACATGCCTGGCCTCTCCAGGACTTTTCGTAACACATGCCTGAATTATCTATTCAGGGCTTCACACATACTGCCTGAGGAATCTCTCAACTCAGGACTTCACATACACTGCCTGAGGAATCTCTCAACTCAGGACTTCATCTCAACATGCCTGGGGAGTCATCCACACAGGGAGCACCGTCCACCAGGTCTTCCCACAACACATGCCTGGAAGAGATCATCTCACACCGGAGGCTCTCATCTTTCAGGACTTCCAAATCCACTGCCTGAGAGAGATCATCTCACAACGAAGGCACTCAATCCCTCAGGACTTCTAATCATGGTCTGAGAGAGATCATCTCATATAGGAGGCACTCCATCACTCAGACTATCCATCCACTGCCTGAGAGAGATCATCTCACAACGGAGGCACTCTATCCCTCAAGGTCATCAACCACATGCTTAAGAGAGATCATCTCACACAGGAGACACTCAATCTCTTAGGACTTCCAACCACATACCATCTGTCCTACCACCATAGGACTCTATTCTACTGGCCAGAGAATCTCGGAACTCAGACACAATCACAGTGTCCATCTAACCTCAAACACAGACCACAACCATGGCCTTTATCAATCTTAGCACAATCGCCTGAGGATACTCACTCAGGACTCTCATCATCTCTGCCTAAGGAGGAACATCCAGACAGGGCAATCCACCCTTAGGATCGTAGGCGGAGAGCAGTGGCACCTCCCAAGGAATCTCAGCTATTCCAGGGAGTCCTCAAACTCTTCCTCCGGCTAGGGAACCTCAACTAGCCCGATACCATCTCAGAATCTTATAGATTCCATCACAGATCATTCTCTGATCTGCATCTCATCAAAGCCATGGAACACATCCCAGTGTTCATCCATCTCGGACCAAGGCCCCGCCTGAACCACAGGTGTCAAACACCCTCACACTTTCTCAGTGTCTATCCTAGGGTTTATCATATATTCATCAAGAACAGGCCATCACAGCCTTTCTTTCCTCAGCATGCACAAAACATATATATACATATACAATCAACCATGGCATGCATCCATCACCCCCCCTTTGGGTGGTAAACCAGAGAAAGGGAAAGGAAATTCCAGAACGATGAGCTTACCTGGCTAGTCTTGCCTTCAGCTCTAGCCTTGAATGATGGTCTGCTCCTCTGGCAGCTTGTGTCAAGCCCTGACAAGGCAACTAATCACATATCAAAGACCATTCAAACACATAGACAACCATAAGCTCATCAGATAATCCTCAACGGCCTCAGAGTCATTCCAGACTCAACACAAGCCATTTACCATAAGCATCACAGCTCGAATAACCCAAAACCTCAGGGTTTCCACAAGGCTTGGACGGTCCATCTCACAAAATACCGTCACCATGGTCTCTCAGGCATCACAAGCCCATCAACATGGCTCTTGCATGTCTCAAATCAAGTGACTCAGTTCAAGTCACACATGCACAGCCTAGAGCCAAAAACCAACGTTCTCCAAATCACAAACTGAAAGCTAATCCTTCCTCCTCTCATCATTCTAAACACACCTCTCAACTGGACCCAGAGCTAATTCTAGCTCTATCACAGATGGGTCACTATTCACAGGAAACCCCCAAATCCCAAATCAACCAAGGAATCTCGAGTTTCTTACCTCAGTGGCGACACAGAAGACCTCTGGAACACTCCTCCAAGCTCAGGTGTCCGTGGGTCGTTGCCGTTCCTCGCCAAACTCGAGTTCTCTTCAACCTCTCTGGGGTTTCTCAAGATAAGGGGTTTCAGAGAGATTTGAGGAAAGATTCAAGCTCTCTCAAGGTTTCTAGGAGGTTTGGATGGTTTGGGAAGTGTTTAGACCAAGATATGGGGCTCAAGGAAGCTTGGAGCAGCCATTAATGGAGGTCGGGGTCGTGGGGAAGGAGAAAAGAAGGTTTTTCCTCTCCAAAAACGCGACCCCGCCTTTTATACTGGTCCTGTCGGAGATCTGGCGCGATCCGCACCAGATCCCGCGCTAACCGCGCCAGCTGCACCGTCATCCCGGCGCCAACCGCGTCACGTCCACGCCATCAGCGTGAACTTGCCGCACCTGTGGCGCGACCCGCGCCACACCAAGCGCTATCCACGCCGGCTGCAAAAACTGGCGCCTCTCGCGCCACCTTGGCGCCAACCTCCCGAGCCTATGGCGCCATCCGCGCCAGCCTGGCGCCCTTAGCTCCACCTTCCCGTGAGTCTGGCGCTGGCCGCGCCAACTCTGGCGCTAACTGCGCCACACCCTCTACAGGGTTTTCTACCAAAGGACCTTGCGCTAACCGCGCGGTGCCTCACGCCACCCGCGCCAGATCTCAGGGTCCTTACATTCACCCCTCCTTTTTAGGAATTTTGTCCGCAAAATTCCCATCCATTAACATATAGTCCTACCCAGGACTTGCTTCTCCTCATAGACCGTGTAGGATTCCTCAGACTCTTTCAGTCTGATCACTGCCAGGCTTTCCACATGGGATGAATCCATCACATATCACCAACTGGGATACATGGCAACCCTCATGTCATCCCGGTGACTGGTAGGCAACCTCATCTCCCTCAAAGTCCATCCTACACCTATGATTGGAGACAGCCTCATACACCTCTGATCACCCTTATCCACTGTAAGAGATTCTGTATTTAGGATCAACGTCCTTTGTATCGACTCTGAGCTTTCAAAACACTGACCCTCCGGATCTGCTCAAGAGTCTCGTGAACCATCTCGGGTTCAAGAAGTTGTCTTTATCTCTTACCTTTGCCAAATCAACGGGAGTCTTGCACCATCGGCATCCACAGAGCCTCATCAGGGGCCAGGTTCCACAAACATGTGAACTATCACTATCCAGGACTCCATCTAGGGCAGGCATCAAACCCAACTAGTACCCTGCTCTAAGGTATTCTCATAAGACACATCCTCTAGAATCTAGATGGTTCGCTCCATCTGGTCTTCAATCCGAGGAGGATAGGCTACACTAAGCCTCAGCTGGGTTTCCAAACCTTCCGAAGAACACCTCACACCCCGAGGTAGCTTCGGATCTCTGTCACCAATCAGGTGACATGCCAGACACTAGCCATATCCACAGTTGTGTCTGTCTTCATCCTTGGCCACCTGAAATCCTCTCAAGATACAAACACATCACCGTGGCCCTTGGATGTCTATCAACCAGTCCTTATGAACCTCAGTAAGGACGGCATCTACCAGCTCTCTCTCCTAGGCACCTCATCATGACTAACTCATCATAAGCCACGTGCCTTCTAGGAGATATCCGGCTGGTCTAACATAGCCCTCACGGCCACATCCCGCGGCTGGCCATCGCAGACTTCCGCTACGCTACTCTGATCATCCTCAACTTAGTCCCTCTCAACCAGAGACTTGATAATCCCCTATCATCGACAGGCACACACCTCTGAGCTGCTCACTCAGTTCACAGTCCAAGACTGTTATCACGCATGGATCATTTCCATGCTAACCCCGCTCGAGATCTCAGCACATGTCCAGGCTCTACTGGGCGCATCTCAAGCATACCGGCCATCCGGCCCGACCCTCTAGGTCCCCACAACACGTGAGTAAGCACCTTGCTCCATACCTACGGCGGAGCTATCTCAATGCCTCATATACATGGCAGAGAATCTCTCAATCACTCATCATGCGCCGTCAATGCATATCCACCTGTCAACAAACAGGCTATACTCATGGCATACAACCATTCATCACATACATCACTATCCTGCAGAGGCTACATCTAGATATATAGGAACATCTCATCTCAGGAGGCTACATCTATATACTAGGAACATCTCTTGCCAGGATTCCATCATCTACATGAGGCTACATCTGTATATATAGGGACATCTCCACTTTAGGAGGCTACATCTATATAACAGGAACATCTCATGTGTCTAGCGGAGGCTTCATCTGTATATATATAGGAACATCTCAATCAAAAGGCTACATCTATATATAACAGGCACATCTCTTTCTAACGAGGCTACATCTGTGTATATAGGAACATCTCTGTTCAAGAGGCTACATCTATATCACAGGAACATTCACATTTAGTCTAATAATCAATCACGCCTGTCCCAGGCTGACTAGCTCATAATCATATCAATCAATCTCATATCATGGGATTCGGATTTCATCACAAGCATCTCAAGCATATACATTTAATACATATCATTCCCTCATCAAAGGGTCCAGCTTGCATCTCAACCAACCACCGCTTCCTCGAAGCGTGGTACTCTCAATGACACAAATGGAGACACTAACACATACATATATATCAGGTATAGAATCATACCTTACCTCTAGTCAGACTCTCTGACGGCTCATCTGGTACCTCTGGAGACTCTCTCTGTCTGATGGTCCTCCTCAGGACACTCTTTCGCATAGTGGCCCTGCTCGCCACACCTATAACATATCAGCTGACCCGCAGGACATACTCCCCAGTGATACTTCCCACAAGCATCACACCTAGGGGGTGTACCTGGCCTCTGCAGAAATCCCCTCTGCCTGGGCCGCTCACGGCGCCTCTGCGCTGAAGATGAAACCTCCAGCTCTCTGCCCTTCACCCTTGGGTCAAAAACTCTGGGTCTATCAACCCTCTGTCCCTCAAAGGGAATAGGCTGCGTGCCCCAGTGTCTGCGGAGCACATCCTCAACTTGGCGACACTGCTCACCAAGGTAACCATGTCTCGAGATCCACTGCCGGCCACCAGAACCTCAATCTCCTCCCTAAGCCCCCTCTGGAACTTAGCAGCTAGGACCTCAGCATCTGGCATAGATCTCCTGAAATGAGCATATTTGGCCAGCTCATTAAATCTAGCCAAGTATTTATCTACAGTCATGTCCCCCTGGACTAGACTGTCAAACTTTGCTTGCTTCTGCTCTCTAGCTTCCCTGGGCAATCCACCACTCCGCGCCGGCTGCAAAAACTGGCGCCTCTTGCGCCACCTTGGCGCCAACCTCTCGAGCCTATGGCGCCAGCCTGGCGCCCTTAGCGCCACCTTCCCGTGAGTTTGGCGCTAGCCGCGCCAACTCTGGCGCTAACCACGTCACACCCTCTACAGGGTTTTCTACCAAAGGACCTGGCGCTAACCGTGCGGTGCCTCGCGCCACCCTTGCCAGATCTCAGGGTCCTTACAAGAAACACTTTATTGTAAATCCTTTCAAGTACATCTTCACCAGTCTCCCTCCACTTTATCACAAAAAAGGAAAAGGGGTAGGACCAAAAGCAAAGATCGTCTTTTCTTTTCCCTATCCTTTCAACTTTCAAAAACCAATTTCACTGATGATTTTCATGCAATTTGCATACAACACTGAAATACAAGTATACTCCCTCTTACCCTTTCCTTTGTTTATTTCATCTAACTCTTTCTCTCTCTCTCTCTCTCTCTCTCTCTCTCTCTCTCTCTTGCATTCTCAAGGTAAGAACTGAGTAATGCGGCACTTGTCCACTTACAATAATAGCTATACCCTAATCGTTATTGGAATATTTTATAAATCCCTAGGAAGTTATCCCTAGATATTTCCCTGTTGGTATGCTCCATTTGCCCCTCTTTGTCTTGCTTTAGTAACATGTCAAACTTTACATTCTCCATTGGGATTCCTTCACTCTATACATACATGTGCGTACAAGTATATATCCCCTCTCAATTCTTAAGGGCTATGATAGGTATGAATTTGTGAGTTTGAAGATTAGTTTGTGTTTGGAAAGATGGTGGACAACGTTGAAAAAATCATGATAACCTTAAAGATATTCTTTGGTGTAGTAGAAAATCATGGTAAGTGTATGTTTAGATTTCAGAGAGCTCAAAAGTATTTTTATTTTCAAAATAAAAAATTATTCCTTTCTCATTTAATCCATTGGAATTCACAAAAGTGCTTTCCCAATTTTAATCCAAATTAACATAACCTAAGGCTTTAATTTGCTCCATGACAAACCAAAGCAAACCTTCCTCAAGTGTTAGCCAAATTGCCCAAGAAATGCGCAATCATAGCCATTTGAGGCACTGCCTCAAGGGCAATATATAGGTGCTAAGGAAATTGTCCAGAATCTCCAACTTTAATCAAACGATATAAAGAGTTTGAGGCAATTAGAGTTTGGTGGATGCCATGTGGAGTGATTAGCGACAAAAAATGGTTTATTTTCTATTATTATGTCACACATGCATTGGAAACTTATCTATATACGAGTAACAAAAAGCATTATTGTGGTTTTAATATTATTATAAAGTAAATGCTCCCAAAATAATGCAGCCCCATGATAAGGGGGAAAATGGCAAAATAGCAAAGAGGTTTTGCACAGACATATTGGGTCCAAGATGGAGGCTTTGTTTAAAGTAGCCTATCATTCTCTGAATTGGTATTTTATTCATAAAACCAAAAGGCCTCTGATTTATGTGTGATGTATATATCTTGTGGGGTAAAGGACCCTCAATTAGATTGTCCTTTTGCATCCAAATTTCCTTTGTAATGATGAGTTTCTTCATTTTCCCCTTCTTTTTTTTCTTTTCATTCACACATTTAGGCATGGAACTGTACAGTGATTTAATATTTTGTTTTGTTAGAAAATACCCAGAATAAGAAAAATAACTATTTCGGCTAGTTTTTTTTTTCAATTTTTTAAATTTATTGAATTAAGAAGAATAACTTTGTGTGTGTGAGCGTAAACAGTTTGTTTTGTTATTATGGACAATAATTACCCAAACGTATATATAGACAACATTATTGAATATAATGACCTAGGTGAAGATTAGTGGAATCTGTAGATTGGATGCTCACGTCTATATCTACGCTATTCTATTGATTGGCAATATGTAGTCATCAATTTCATATCAATGTAATGTATGATTTTATAAGACATACGAGCATATATATTTATACTTGAGGTCTTGAGGATGTAACAAGTAGTTTTTCTTTTTTTTTGTGTGTGTGTGTGAATAAAACAAGTAGGTTTAATTTGGGAAAAATTGTTAAAACTTAATCCATTTATTTAAAAGAGATAGATGTAAATTTTAAATTTGACTTGATTAAAATTTATAATGTTTGGGTTTAATTTATTTTCTCATTTGGGACTTGATTAATTTATAAGTTTAATTTTTTTCCCAAATTCAGAAATTAAATAAATTTGGGACTTGATTGAATATGTACAATGAATTTAGAAATTAAATATTTTTAATTTGATAAAATAGTTTAATTATTTAATTTTTCTTATGATATATATGTAATGTAAACAAAATATTACTAGTATTTTTTAATCTTCAAAAATTTCTTTTCATTAAGACTACATTATCGACAAATAGGACCAATTAAAATATTATATAAAATATTTATACATTTGAAAAAGAAATCATTTTTTCAATATAAAATTTAATGTTTATCTCTTAAAAGAAGTGCTAGCAACACACTTTCTTTTATTAATTAAAATGTATTAAAATTACAAAATTAGAAGAGAAAGTAATTAAATATTATATTAAATCACTTAATTTTACGATTTTCAAAAAAAATCAATAAATAAAAAAATGTATTCAAAAGAATGTGTTAAAAAGTGTGACCTTAACATTTCACTTTCACATAATGAATTCCACCTTTTGCATGTTTTTGGTCTAAGATTTTTAATGATAGTTGGTTATATTCACCCATTTTTGCAATAACAACTTGTTGTACAGCATGATCGAGTGCATTTTATATGTTTGATCTATTTACTTGTTTTTGAAGGATATTTAAATGTTCATTTTTAAATTTCAATGGGGAAAAAATAGTTCATTCTATTCAATATCTTTATGGGGGAAGAAAGTAGTAAAACAAAAATTTAAAAACAAATTTTTTTTCTTAGCTTTACTAAGAATGAAAAATAATGAAATGACTTCTTTTTTTATCTAGAAGGTATATTCACATCGCATTAATCAAAATGTTAAAAAATATAACCTGTCTTTTTTTTTATATTAACTATTTTGGTATTAAAAAACTGCTTGTTTATATCCTAATGAATTGGATAATATATTATGCGATTTTCTATGATTGTTTTAGTGAAATCCACTTAATTTTATGATTTTCTAAAAAAATTCAATAAATAAAAAAAAATGTATTCAAAACAATGTGACCTTTACATTTCACTTTTACATAATGTTTCACATTATCTTTCTAAATTTTTAATTTTCATTTATAATTATAGATATACAGATATTACTAAATGTTTTCTTACGGCCCTTTATGAAAGTATTGAAGTGGCCCTATTTGTACTCCCTTGTGGCTCAATTTTTCATTTTCATAATTGGAAGTGCCTCTTCATGACCTTAAAACCATGTTTGAATAGTGGATAATCATAAAGTCCTTTTTCTTTGGTCGAAAACAATCACAAAATCCTTAAACATGTCCATTAATGCAATCACTTGCTTTGAAGAGCTCCCAAGGTTCTTTATCCATTTTTTTGTTAAATTCTCATCATTTAAAAATATTTGAAAGTGCCGCTTTATGGAGCTCTCAATTGCTATATAGTGAAATCCCAATTACCAAGTTCTCAATTGAAGTTTCAGTGAGTTTTGGCTTAGTATATATTTGTGTGAATGCTCTTGACTTTTCCTTTTCATTTCGGTCAATAAAAAAATGGATTAAATTTTTGGAGAACTTAAAGAGGTGATGGTACACTTTAACATGGACTTAAAAAATTGTCATTTGCCAACGAATGTTTATTTAGTTGATAAAAAATAAATTCATATCTGATCAGGACAAAATTTGATTTCATTGTCTATAAATAATCCTTTATATAAAGTACCTCTTTTAAGTCTTAACTTTAGTGAAATATTAAGATTCAACTTACCTATTTTTTTTTTTTTTACCAAAACAAAACTGTTATTTTGCTTTCCAATTCTTGTTTTGTTTATCTTTTTTTTTTTTTTCTAAGTCTACTTGCTTTCTTTATTTTCTTGTTTTTTCTCTACCAGAAAAAAGAAAATAATAACGATGAATATGTGGATAGGTTTTGTATTGTCTTTTGAGATGTATAGTAATAATTAATTGTCGTTTCTGTTGCTCAATCTGCACATATTTTAGTTAATTTATAAATATTTTCAATTCTTAAGGATAATTGTGGTTATTAAATTCACACAAATTAACTTAAAAAATATTAAAAGGCAAATATATTAGAGACTAAGTTCTTTTTTTAAATGAAATTTAGAGTTTAATTTTTGTGCATCATTATTGTAATTTTTTATATTATCAACTAATTAAAATTCTATTACGTATAACTTTTAATATAATTATTATAAAATTTAATAAACTTATAATATATGACAATAGGTGATATTATATTAGTGCATGTAATTTTTTTATACTATCAATACATTTAAATTATATTTCAAGTTCTTTTATATTTTTAATTAAAATAAAATTAATGATGATTTCATATAGATTTTTATATTACTTCTTCATTTATTTTAGTTATCAGTTGTAAATTTTATAGTCACAATTTCAGAAATACCATTGAGTTTTAAGTCAGGTCCAAAAGAAAAACAAAGTCATATTTAAATAAGCTACGGAGTCAATTCTTACTGCCTATCCTTGACAAAAAGTGAAAAACACAAGAGCTTGTGCCAACTCTTTTTGGCTGATTTTTAATTTTGATGATTAAATACACGGTGATTATATTTAATATAAGTTATTTTTCTCACATATATATCAATCATACGTGGTTATATTGCAATCCCGATTTTCGAGAGAAAAAAAGTAGTATGTGTTTGGATTTAGAGTTTAAAAACTTAATTTAAACATATTTGATTTTGAAATTTTGATTTTGATTAAAAATAAGTTTATATAAATTTATATATATATATATATATATTTGTTTGTTTAAAAGTGGTTTTGACATTATGAATGTTGTTTGAAATTTTAGTATATATATATATATAACAATATGCAGTAATTTTCTTATTAATTTATTAAAGTAGCATATATAAATGAAGTTTTACTTTATATAAAAGCAATAAAACATTTTTTTCACATTGAGTGGTTGAAAGCAAGCTTAGAATTTTGTATCGAAACTAGTGTTAAACAATGCGTGCATAAACCAAATTAAAGTAAAATATATATACTGGAAAAACCCAAAAATCAATTATATCATTATTTCATTTTCATTTTTTCAAATATGAGACTAGGAGTTTCATGATTTTTCCTTATTTCATGCTAATTTTTGATATGTGAAAACACATTTGAGAAACGTATTAGTTTTCCTAAATACACAGTTATTTTTTATTAATAGAATGACAGTGTGCCTTTAAATTATTAATAAGAATTAGTATTTGAAAATACAATGAACGTTAATTAAACAAGAGGGGGTGAATTAGTTTATATCAAGGATTTAAAATTTTACTTAAAACAATTTGTGGAATTTGTTAGATGGATAATATCACTTAAAAAACCTTTTAAAATCAGAATCTTTCTTTTAACCAAAATCATCCTTGGAATTCAAGTAATGTCTAAAAATAAATCTTGTTGATAATCTTTTGATCACCCAAATCCAAACAATGAGAAATGAATAGAAAATGTTTCAATGATAATGAATAGACATGCAATGAAACATACAAAGATTTAGACAAGAGACAAAGCAATTATATTGGTTCACTTCTTAACCTTGGAAGCTATATCCAGTTGCTTCCAACCAATACTAAGTTAGAGTAATTACTATTAAAGAATCTTACAAGCAGTTTACAAGTAACATCTTTATCGACACTAGACAAAGATACAAATTCTAAAACACTATTAGAATACAAGTCACTAAGATACTGAGAACCTACTCAGAATCTCAACATCTAGAGAATCCTACTCTAGCATGCTTGAAAAGAAACACAATGATATATCTCAATACAACAGAATTTGTTAGAACATTTAAAAAAGACAGGTTCAAGATTAACACAACCTAATATCTTTCATGTATGAATGAAATGAAATGAAATGATGTTACCACACTCTCCAGGTTGTAAGAAATAATAGTTCAGAATCACAATCCTGAAAACCTTCTTTTTCTAAAACATCTTCTCCAAAAACTTTGATCACACAAGATGATGTTTGAACTCAGAGTAAAACAACAATTTTGGGCACTTATGAAAGCTTAGAAACTTTTGGGTAAGTCACTCTTGTTGTGAGTAAATCGCTCAATGTTTATTTATAAGAAAAAGACTCACCAAGTTTTATATAAAACAGAATTAACTGTCAGTAATCGATTAATCCGATAGTATAATCGATTAAATTAACTAAATAATCAATTAAACTGTTCATCAGTTTTATGGAAATGGTTTCATGAACAAAATAATCGATTAATTCGTATTGTAATCGATTAAAACAGCAAATCATGAAAGTTCAAAACACTTATGTAATCGATTACAATTCATAGTAATAGATTAAAACAAAATGACATGATTTTCAGAAATAGACTATGTAATCGATTAGAAGAAATGGTAATTGATTAAGTCAGCAATGCATGGTTTTCTTTTAACACTATGCAATCGATTAAAATAAGCATGTAATTGATTAAATTGTTCTTCAGGGCTTTTCAAGAAAAGTTTGAATGTCTGTAATCAATTAAACTGTTTGTGTAATCGATTAAAACAGTAAGTCTTGCTTTTTTAAACAAATAAGCCATGGGAACTTAACATTTTGTAAAACCATTTGATTTCTTTGAGATTTAAAACCATGAATGCATGATCATGAGAATGCACATACTAATGAAAGATCACAAGACATTTAACTTGAATCACTTAGATAAATTACAAATGTCTTCAAATGATTGAGCATGTAAAAAGTTAAAATAAAATTAAATATTCAACATTGATTCAATCTCCTTGCAACTTCCTTTAAACTCAACAAGTATAACATGCTATACTTAGGTTTAATCAATGGCTCATAGCCTAAAACCTCCATTAGCTGAAATAGGAAATGTCACACTTTAGACTAGTAATTTATCTTACACTTATAACACACACTATCCATGAGTCAATAGTTAGGCTAACCCATTATACTCTTCTACTTATTCCATGTGAGCACTTTCAAGATTTTTTTTTTTTTTTTGAGAATCAAGAATATATTAATTAAACATTATAATATAAGTGTTTAAATTTAATGAAAAGTGAGATGAATATCATTTTCTAACATTGCATTAAAGAAAGCTTATGTAGGTGCTGTCATTGTGATTTAAGCCTAACGTAAGATCCAAATTGAACTTGTTATAAATACTCAAATGATAACTAGAGTTCCAATATAACATAAGTATTGGCTATAGATAGATTTTATATCTCATTAATTAATTATATTAATAACATAAAAAAATTGAAAACCGAGTTAGGTTTTAAGTTTGGGGAAAGAAATCATCCCAACATTAAGCCTGAATAACATACGGCATACCTTTAATTCAATGTATATACGATTAAATTTAATTATTAATTAAAAAAAAAGATAGCCAAACTAGCTAAGGAAGATGAACATGAAATAATAACTAACACTAGTAACCTTTGACACCAATCAATTTCTTGCAACCTAGGTTCATAACATCATTATTATTTATAATTATGTAGTCAATGTTATGGCATTATAATTAAAGTACTTTGTTACCACGGTAATTTTATCATTGTTTTGGAATTATTAAGGTTCTGACACCCTGTTCATTTTCCAGTTTTGTAAAACATTGAGAATTTCAGTTGTTCTTTTCAATTAGAAAATGACAAAATCTTAAAGAAGCATGGGAAAGCTCATTGTCACTGTATAAAGACTTTTGGAGGGGACAGAACCATTAGTCTGCTACCGAATCTTCAGTTTCTCACTAAAAAACAGAAAACAAGATTAAAAAATTTGGCTTTCCAAATCACGAAGTGTTATCTTCCTGTAATCTTTGTTTTGCATGCTTGAATAGTACTAACCAACCACTTTCCATGTCACTTAATAAAAAATTAGCACACCAACCTTCAATGCGCACAAATTCTCTGAAAAAATCATCATAATCTACTTTACTGTAAGATACTGTTTCCTCATGCTATTATATTATTTTCCTTAAAATAATGGAACCATTATTAAAAAATTGGCAGTGTAAAATTCAAAATTGTGATAATTTGCATATGCTTTAGAGTTATATAAGTTAAACTTCATAACTATTGTCCCATCTACTTGTGATAGAAGAAAAACTTGCAGAAAAAAAATAGTGAAATCAAGTTTGCAATCTGTTAAAAATTCGTGTGTTGTGTTTTATATTTTCACTCTCATTAAGCATTTTTTAAGAATTAATTACATAATTATTTTCCCTTATAACTATGAAAGAATTTAATTATGAAATAAATATGCAAAATTTAATATGAAAAGGGTTATCGTTAGCATTCCGGGGAATCTACCCATTGTATATCAAATAATTCTCTCATGTAAAAAAGTAGGTTCATATTCTTAAAAGTAAGAGAACTCAGAACTCAGTTACTATCATGTTCTGTGATAGCTATTATTTGAAATTGAAAAGTTCCTGTAATATGATACATTATGTGTATATCATAAATGAATGATGAAAAAAATTCTAAACCATATTCATAATACACATGCTCATGTACATTAGTCAAACTATTGGTCTATTATTGCACACAAATATTTGGGGATGTAACGTTGGTAGCTAGACTTTGATGTTTGAAATGTGAAGGAAGCAACAAAACATAAATATGCACCCCATTGAAAAAGTGAACATGTTGAAAACAATGGCTCAATGTTTCTTAGTGGGGGATAGAGAGAAGTGGTGGCAATTTTGAAAGATCAAAGTAAAGATGGGGCCACAGCCTAAAGGGGAGAATTTTTGTCCCAAAATATAATAATTATAATATCTGTCCCACCAAATACTACTACACATGCATGCTCTATCCATATTAGATATAGGAATAATAATCATATTCGGATCAACCAACCAAATTAGCTGATTATGCATAGAAATAAAGACAAACCAAATCCCAACCCTTGGGGTGTGACATGGTTTGAGAAAGACAAAAACATATCACAAACTCGTTTTGTTTGGTGAAAATTGTTATTATTCTTTGTGGAAAAGGAATGGGTATAACAGGGAAGGGGAGAGAGAGGACAGGTGAACACTTTACGCCTCATTCATTCCACACGACACACGTACCAATCAATATATACTGTCTAATCTAATCAACACACTAGATGCATACGATGGCAATTACGTCTTTGGTCAGGCGAGTTTCCATTCCATTCACGCATTTCTTTTTATTTCAAATCAAGGATATTATTATTATTATTATAATAAAACAATTAACTTGCCAAACAATTGATGTTTATAGCTTTGAAATCAGAGAGAAATTAATTTTTGTGCATTATCATTAAAACATCTTAATACTTTTAACTAATTACAAATTATCCTAGATATGATTTTAAAATATTTATTATAGAACTTTAATAAATTTATTATACAATACAATAATGATGATATAAAAAACTTTTATGCTGTCAATATAATTTATTTAAAGAATAAAATAAAAATTTAGTCTCTTATTTATATATTTTAGGTTTCAATTTTGCTTCTTAAGCTTAAAAAAATTCACTTTAGTCCTTATAATGTCTTTATTAGATTGGATTGATCATTCCGACAATTTTTTTGACACTAATAATGTTAATTTGAATGATGACATTTTTTATAATTTTTTTACACTAATAATGCTACCAAATTAATTAAATTAGTGTAATAAATTAATAAAATATCAATTTAGTCTAATAAATTCAAGAAATCAAAGTGAAACTTTTAACTTAAAGTATCAAAATGAAAATTAAAATGTAAATATTCGATCAAAAATTTATTTTACCCTTAATTAAATTCAATCTTAAATGTGTTTGATTATTATAAAACAAAGCTAATTTTATACTACATTCTAATCATATATTTTTTGAAATATTATTGAGTTTTGTTCAAACTAACATTACAATAATAACCTACCACCACCATAATAGTCATCACCATTGACATTATCATTATTTTTACCGACACCATCATTATCACTACTATCACAACAATAGTTATCACCATTCGCATTGACACTACAACCACCACTAATATTATCACCGAAACTATTATTGTCATTACCACTCCACCATCATTATTGTCATTATCACCATTACTATTACTACAACCATCGCCATTACTGTTATGGTCATTATTGTTAATTATTGTTGTTGTTGTCATAAACACTAATGTCATCAACATCACTATCAATACCACTACCACTACCAGAAAATTGGAATCGTGATCATCATTGTTGTCATCGGTGCTATCAGCATCACCATTAACGGCACCACCATCACCAAAACCATTGTTGTACAGTGTCACTAACACAACAATACATCCTTTAACTTATCTTGATAGAATAGAAATTTTAAAAATGAGTTTATTTTAAAACTAAAAAATATAGGGAAAAAACAAAAACCAAAATTTAGTTGTTATTTATAAAACTTACAACTAAAAGTCACTCCAAACGGGCATCATATTTTTAGGGCAAGAAAATGCTAGTGACACTTTCTTGTACACTCTCTTTTATGACTGACTAAAATTTATAAAAAATGATCAATTTTGGTGGATTCCATTTCTAAATCAAGAGATAGAATCGGTAAATAAAAATGTGACCTATCAAAATTGATGATTTTTAATAAATTTTAGTCAATTACAAAGAGAGTAATAAAGAGAGTATCATTAGCATTTCTTTTATTTCTCTTGGGACAAATATAAGCCAACAAACAATTAGTGTCAATTTTACATTAATGAATTTATTCCGAATCAATTTTAAGGTTTTAAACCTAATAGTTTTTTTTTATAGATTTAACCAAAAAAATTTAAAAGAGATAAATCACGCATAAACAAAAATTAGATTTTGGGTTTTTTATAGATGGAAACGATACTTTGATGGAATTATGTTGCTATTATAATGAATTTTATAATTAAATTTTGGATTACAAAATATACACAAATTTTAGCAAGTCAAACTTATACTGGTATAACTTTAAAATCTCATTTATTATATACACCATTTCACAAAATTAATAAGAATACACAGCTTACGAAATGTATATACAAAACATGCAATTACGCACTTAATACCATAACTTTTTTTCTGATGCCAAAACCTGCCCATGAAGGGCGTTTCTCTCTCCGGCCACCTTATTCAATCAATATTCATTGGTTAAATAATGTGCCACGCGTGTGAGTGTAGAAAAGGGGGGTCATACTTGCATACACGGAGAGATAGAAGAGGATATTAATGAGAACCCGTGATGTGCAACTGAAAGCAAATGGAAGGAGGTTGCATTGTGCATGGATTTAAGGTAGAACCTGAATTGAGCAAATCACTGAAGAGTGTATTGAAGAGCCAAGCCAACACACACAGAGAGAATAAAGAAATAATAATAATAAAAAAAAGATAGTAGTAGTAGCATAGCATATTTATGGTTGAGTTAGAAGTGTGTGGACCCATCATATGTGAATGGCATGGAACAGAGTATGGCAGGGGTGGGTAAGTTTTGGTTTGGCGGTGTTTGTAAAGTAAGACAGACAGAGCAAAGGGTTGCAGTAAGTGTGTTTTGTTTTGCGACACAAACGAAGTGAATAGACAGAAATACAGTTGCTCTTGCGTGGCCGGGTTTTTCTCGTGACATAGCGGCGCATTCTCGGAAACCTCATGCCAGCCCCCTCATCAATTAATATTTTTCTTTGGGGCATTTCACAAATCCTCCAAATTAGGTCACTTTATGGTAAACTGAGTTTTTCAAGTTTTACTTAAATACTAAGAATTTAATAGATACACATTTTTGGTGTATTTTTTTATAAAAAACCAGTTTGAATTCAATTTTAAGATAATTATCATTGAAATTAATAAATTTGTCATGTAAATTACTATTCAGACGTGATAATTACGCGATAAAAAATTATTGCTGGTTGAAGACATTTATTTTGTGATCCTAAGGTGTTAGTACAACTTTTTCGATATTTTCAAAACAAACTTATTTTTTAAACCTTAAAAATTTGAAAATAAATATTAATTTTAGAAAATGAAAAGTATTAAAGTTAAAGAATATTCCTTATCACTCCAAATTGAGAGTCATGAATCATGATGGTTGAATCATATGGTTGTGGTAGTGTCTTGGTTAGCAAGCCTTAGTGGCATGTGTGTTAAGACTTAGGTCTTAGAGCCCAAACACGTGGTTGGATCCTAGACACATGCTAGATTGGATTTATCTCCACTTTAAGAAAATTAAGAATAAGAAATTTAAAGAAAACTGTGATTTGTGCACGTTGCTTGTACATTTGAGTATGTGCCACGCAATTTGTAAATGAGAACACACTAACATTTGACAAGTGTAAGAACTGAGAAGGCTTGTGGAAGTCATTGTTTCTACCTTAGAGCATCTTATGGGATTTTTTTTTAAGGATTTATTAATTGAAAAAAATATTTTTTTTATAGTTTTTTCTCATTGAAGTAAATTTATGTGATATGAAGAGTTTTTTAAAAATAAAAATTGTATTTTCTTTTAAAAAAACTGTGAGAAACTGTTTCTTAGTAATAAAAATAATATTTATCTGATATATTACAATACTATAATTAAATCATAATTACGTGAAAATAAAAAATATAAAAATGTGATTTTTTTGAATTTTTTTAAAGTTTTTTACATTTAAGCAAAAGTATATATATTTCTTATAATAACATGATAATTTAAAGATTACAAAAAAATATTATAAATTTTTCAAAAATTTTTTAAAAAAACTCGCTTAATAAATTTTCATTAAAAATACTAAGATACATAACTTCTCAGAGTCTTAAGCCTATGTAACCTTGTGTCGTGTGGTAGTGACTACTGTACGTATATCCTTATGAAGCTAGAGTTGCTCGTACACATTAGAGTTTTGGTGTGTAAATTAACTGAACTGTTTAGGCTCATGATATGCTTTTTGGGTCAAGGTCTTGTTGATGATATTTTAGAAGACACATCTAGTTGATAACTCAAATAAGAGTTGTTGTTAATTTCACGGAGTATATATAGTCGACCTTATATATGCATAAGGTTCATCCATACACATTGGTTATTGTATAATAACTTGTGACTAATAATAGACGCGATATATATATATATATATATATATATATATATATATATATATATATAGGGATCAAGTTATTTTGAAAAATAAATTTAAAAGAATTATTTTTTATTTTAATCATTGATTTTCTTAAAACACTGCTCGCAATTAATTAGAATTGGAATCCTGGCAAGATACAAACATCGTCTTTAGTCTCACATGATAATTATTATGTTTATGGGAAGGGGAATTAATTACTATGTTGTTATATTACACGTGGTTTATTAAATATTTATTATATACTAAGTTTTCAATAAATTTTTCAAAAAAAATAACCATATCATATCAATAATCATATGAAAACATAAAGTTTTTAAGTACTTAATTACTAAAACAAAATTGATGTCATAATAATGTTTATATTTATAGCATATTATTGGTGTTGGAATGTGTTGTGCAACAATCTTTCCAAGATCAAACAGAAACAAAGATAATTTTCCGGCAAAAACGACTTTTTCTTCTTTCTTGATTCCTATACAGTACATATCCCTATTAAAATGGATATATTTTTAATTTATTACATGGTATTGATAAGTCGTATTTTAAAATAGACTTTGGCGTGTGCTTTTTTCTTTTTATAAAAAAAATTAGAAGTCTTCTTTATGGAAACAACTTATTATATATATATATATATATATATATATATATATTAATAATTGGTGTCATCTTTTAGAAAATGACCTTAGAAAAATTTAATTTAATTTAATTTTAATTTATTAATGAAGTCGTCCTCTTACTCAAGACTTTCATTAATTTTATACTTTAAATGATTTCCAATGATTAATAGGAATTGTATGTTTAGGGATTTTTTACTGTTATTTTAAAAAAATTACGAAATTATTTAATAAATAAAACATTGGATTTCCCATTTTTAGAGTTGTTTTGCAAAATTATTAAATATGAGAAAATTTATTATTTGAATATAGTTAAATTATTTAGTGAATAATAGCTATTGATAAAATATAATCAACAAATATGTTAATATTAAAGTGATAAATGAATGAAATTTAATATAAATTCAACAATGTAAACTAACTAATTAAACACGAAAAATATTAAAATAGTACAAAAATTTCACATATTTAATTTTTTATATGGACAATTTCCACAATTATGTCATTCAGTTTTATACCATGAATTTAGGCATATTTGAAATGGACTCGTCCATTTTATTATGTATGGAACTAGTACTTAGTCTTGGATATTTGTGTCATGAGATGACATGATTAGGGACGAAAATTGGACCTTGTATCAAAACCAATAGTCTCCATTTCAAATGGATTGAAATTGATGTTGATAAACTTTATGCAACTTGTATATAGGGTCAATAAACAAGTCACAGTCTAAATGGAAAGAGGCTCAAGCTACAAGAACATGTAAACATGAAGTCATAGAATCTGAAAATTTTCTACAGTCACACCACCATTCATTCAATTTAATAGTGTAGGTCATTGTTCATCGACCTACTTGGGGATTCCTATGCTCTTTTACCTCAAACTCACATGTTTCCTGAGTGTAGCATTGACGTGATGCGTGTTAACACAACATTGATTTTCTTGCTTCATGATAGATATGTCTTTCAAGTACATCTGTTCAGTTCTTAACATATGAAGTGTTTGCATCCCTCTTTCAAGAAACCATGAATTTATTCTTTCAAATGTTGTTTTCAACAAGACACTTCTCTCTCTCTCTCTCTCTCTCTCTCTATATATATATATATATATATATATATATATTGACACATGCAAATAGTCTTTAATTGTTAGTTTTTTTCTAGCATTGTGAACCTCAAGTAGAACCCAAATTTCTAGATTATGCGACACGATGTAGTTATCAATTTCCAGTATGCATTTCTAGATATGTCCCAACATAAACAATATGTTGGCAATCTAGTTATCAACAAGCGAGTTTTTCCAAGATATATAGCCCTCATAATCAACAGACTTTTCAACCACCAAGTTCACAACATATAACTCTCAATATTCATTTCATCAAGTTCTTTATAGTTTTCATATTTTTCTTGGACATTCAAATATGTTCGCCACATATTCTACCACACCATTGTTTGTATACAATCCAACACTATCAATGTATTATTATCATCCCACATTACCTACTCAGATGAGGGACATGGCTAATGATGATGAAGATAATAATTACAATAATTTTAGTGGTCATGATGATGGTTAATTAAAATGATGATGATGATGGGGTTGTGATGTTCATCATGCTTGCATGTCCTCTTTACATCAACTAATGGGTAGATGTGGTGATACTATAGCAAGGGGAGTAAAACCGACTTAACGTGGTTGTAGCCAAGAGGAAGACAATAAAAAAACAACGAAAAGAAAGACCACAATGCCAAATAAGAAAACTTTATTTACATTTTGATGATCAATTTCTAGTGTTTTTTTATTACCATTTTTAAAAATAAAATTAAGAAAAACATTTCAACAAATTTATAAAGAAATACTCATTAAATAAACACATTTGTAAAAAAAATTAAGAGAATTACAAACACAATAAAAAAACAATTTTAATTAAAAAATACAAATGGTGTCTTCATAAAAATAAAACCGAATTTGTATAGTTTTTTTAAATCTAAATTAACAACAACTAGCATTAGGACCTTTATTTAAAACAACCAAAGTCGTTATTTGAAGCATAACTTTTATTTAAAAAATAAAAAAATAAAGAATACTGAAGTCGGCTTTATAACATGACTTCTTCAATTTTTTTAAAAATAATAAAAATCATGATTTAAAATACAATTTCTTTATATACGCGACTTGCCCATGTCTCATAATAAATTCAAAATCTATACTCATTTTGGTAATTTTTTAGAAAAATTTACCCCTAATTGGTAAAAAAGCCCAATTAGGTTGAAAAAATTATATTCCCAAAAGTTGAATGGGATGAGTTTGGCATTTGGGAAACTAGAGTTTTATTTTTATGGATAAAGCAAGTTTCCTTTTGAAGTGGCCGTATAGACGAGAGGAGCTTGTGTTGTGGCCTTTCACATTATGCTTTGAGGGATACCATTTTTGTCTTTTAGGGGTCGGGCATGGTTTATTAATTTGTCTAGTCTTTATAGTCTCCTACGTACTTTTTCTTGCCAAATGTAAGAAGGCAGACCAAGCTAAAGCCAATCCCCACCTCATGTCCCATTCTTCAACCCACTAAGGGGAAAAAATCTTTGATAAAACACAAACACTTGACCAAAGCTATGGAAATTTCAGCATATGTATTTTAAATAGATAGATTCTACAAGCACAAAAAAATTGATTTAAAATAAAATTAATTCTAGTTAAAATTAATTCTAAAATGACATAATTTGTATATAAACATTTTTATCATAAAACAAGTTATTAGTAATAAAATTTAATATAATTTTTTATCCAACTTAATAGTTGTCTAAAGTTATTTTAACTCAAAATCAGTTATGAACTCATAATTTATCCAACCAAAATATGGGGAAACTTACCTATAAAAATACGTGAATTGTATAACTATATAAGTTGTTGAAAAATATATTGATAATTTTAAATCAAATCACAATTGTTAAAATTATTACTTATTCAAAATCACCGATGTGTTTTTCAACTGAGGTTTGATAATCACATCTTTATGTTTAATTGAGTAATACTTGCTAAGATTTTGTTGTTAGATACTTATCATATACTCCAATACTAGTGACAACCACATTAGTCTCGGTAGAGTTAATTTTTTGAATGGTCTAGATCATGTGATTAAAAGTCTTTTGAGTAATTAAAAGCATCATTCTTCGTTTCACTTTAAAACTATTTTTGGTTATGGTGTGATGTGGGGCTTGGCTTATGTACCTTTGTGTTTGGGTACTGATGGAAGCACAGTTTGGTTTGCTTACGAAGCAGAACCAAGTGGGAGAGGGTTGGGAGTCGTATGGAGAAAAAGAAAGCCGAAAAACAAAAAGGAACATGAAACAGGAAAAAGAAAAAGAGAAAAAGGAAAGTGAAAGATTGAGAAAAAATATACGAGAAAAAGAAAAAGAAAGACAAGTGTGAGAAAATTAAGAAAATAAAGACTTTTTTTTTTCTTTTCTCTCACTCAAAATGTAGATAAGAGAAAAAAATGAAGATAATTTCTACAAGCCAACTTTTAAATTTATTAACAAAGAAAAGGTACATAAGCCATGTACAGAATTATTTAAATGATAAGTAAATCTAGTATTTACATTTTTTTTATAGATGATAAGTAAATCTAGTATTTACATTAGATGAATAAACTTGAGCTATAATATATAACCATTACTATATAAAATCATCATATTAAAACCCACAAAAAAAAAACATCGTAGGATAAAAATTACATGATGTAAATAACTTAGAGAGATAATAGTATCACGTTAAAATTTCTTATTGATTGAATCATAATACAAACTAAGAAAATCATCACACAAATCTATATATTACTTAAGTTTGACAAAAAATCAATATACAAATTAAAGGACCCGAATCATTCCAACCACTAAATTACAATTTGACCATTAATTTGACCGGTTTAAGTAATACCTCCATGCTTTTCTTTTTTTTTTTTTTGAAGAGAATACCTCTATGGTTGATAGAACATGAAAAGCTTCATCAAGTAAATACTTCATAAAGTAAAAATATTCATTTGGTAAAAAAAAGAAGAAGTAAATATATACATTACACCAAAAAAGTATACGTACATATATAATTGGTAGAAATAGTCAATCTTAACAGGGTTAAAAATCTATTTACTGTCGATATAAAAAACTTAATTGACAATTAATTTGGTCATATAATTTAAAAATAATAATTTCAACAAATTTATCATGTATAGCAATTCCTAATTTATTAACAATTAAGTTTCATCAAGTAAATATACATGCATACATTACACCAAAAAAGTATATGTACACATAATTTCATATAACACCGTGCAGTTATCTTAGTTTTTTTTTTGAAAGTAATAACTTATTTTGAATTTTTTAAGAAAGTTTTTAAAAATGAAATAATTTTAAATTAAAAGATGAATTTAATTTAATTAAGTACAGTAATAATGTGAAGTTTTTTTTTACTACTATTTAATAATAAATTTTTATATATATATGATAAGATTATTAATCCACATAATTATTCTAAAAAATGTTTTGATTAGTTTAAGTCAAAAAAATATTTACACCAACATCATATAAAAATTAAAGGATACTTATTGACATAATCTCATGTTTTTTACAATTCAATTTTATCATATTTTGCTTCTTCTCTCCCTATATTTTTTTTAATGTTTCTCTCCTCAATCACAGTATATCACAAAATAGGACGGACATTTACAGTTTCTCAGAATTAAAATAAATTAAGAGTAGCATAAAAGTAAAGCTTTCTCTCAAAACATAAAAGTAAAGCTATAATAATTAATTTAATTTAATTTTTAATTAATATGATATATTTTAACTTATTTGAAACTCTTTTATTAATTAGCATTGATTATTTATTTAAAATTTATTTTAAAAGCCATTTATTATCTTATATTTTTTAATACAAATGAAACTTCCATTTCATGGACACGTACTACTACTAGTTAATAATATAATAAAATATATTGAAATATAAATAAAATAGTAATATTAAAAGACATTAATTCTGTCAATTTTTTTTTTAAAAGACATTAATAACTCATACACTCCACGCGGCATACATTTAATAACACTGGGTAAAAAGAATTACTACTATATATGATGCATACTTAAGAATATCTTAAGTAATAAATGTTTAACTTCTTAAGAATATCTTAGTAATAGATACGGACAGGAAAAACACTAAAACATTCATATACATGGGAAGAATAGGCACCCAAGAAAAAACTGTAACTTCTCTAAACTTAATTAAAATCAATTGTTTCAGTTCCATACATACTTGTATATTTTAATGAAAAGTTTATAATCAAAATTAATTTAAAAATTAATGTTAATTATTTTTAATGTTGTAAAATTATTTTAATTTAAATTTAAAATACTGCAATTTTTTCATTTAAATAAGACTATTTATCAAAAGAAGTATTTTAATCTTAAAAATATAAAAATATAAAATTTTGATGTGATGGTATGAATTTTATTTATTTATTTTTATTATATTATATGAATTTAATTCCAATATATTATTATTATGATTTTCTTTACACTCTCAATAAATTTAAAACTATTTGAAACATAAGTTTCAAACTAAGCATTGTAAAAGTGTTATCTAATATCTTTATTAAATAATACTGTATTATCTTTTTATTCCTATAATAACGACAGTAACATTTAAATTTTACTTATAATCAACGTTGTATAATTTTTTTTTCCATAATCAATAAATTTTACTTAAAATTATAATGTATTATATTTTTATTCCTATAATAACGACAGTAACATTTAAAATAACTATTATAAAAAATAATATTTTTGAAAAAATAATAAATCACAATTAATAATGCATAAATTTTTTTGTAACATAATTAATATATTTGACTTTAAGTTAAATTATAATATTAGTATTTTTATTCCTATAATAATGACAGTAATATAGTAAGGAATAAAATAATCCTTGTATTAATTAACATTAACACCCAGCAGTATACGTTTTCTTTTTCTATTTTATATTACCCTCACTCCCTCTCTCTCTCTAACTTCACTTTCTCTGTGTCCGTTGGAACCAAACAGTTTCTCTCTCTTTCTCTTTCTTTCACTCTTTGCCTTCCCTCCTTTCTCTGTCACACACACAGAGACGGAGACAAAGCGCCCACACACAATTCCTCACTCTACACTTCGGTTTTTTCACTCTCAGAGAGTCACTGACAAAGAAAGCCTCTACCTTGTTTTTCTTATTCTTGTTTGAGACTAACATGACCACATTCTTAACTATCTTTTACTTTCATTCATGAATCCCACCACCCAACCCCCACCGTCGTTGCCGCCGCCGCCGCAGCAGCTTCTCCAACCCCACCGCCCCTCCACCTCCTGCGATCGCCACCCTCAGGAGAACTTCACCGGCTTCTGCCCTTCATGCCTCTGCGAGCGCCTCGCCGTGCTCGATCCCAACTCCAATTCCAACTCCTCCTCCTCTTCTGCTGCCCGCAAGCCGCCAACTTCCTCTACCGCCGCCGCCCTTAAGGCCATCTTCCGCCCCTCCTCCGCCGCCCGCCACCGCCCTGCCCCCTCCTCCTCATCCTTCCTCCCCGAGCTCCGGCGCACAAAATCCTTCTCCGCCTCCAAAAACGAAGCCCTCTCCGGTTTCTTCGAACCGCAGAGAAAATCCTGCGACGTCCGCGCCCGCAGCACCCTCTTCTCCCTCTTCAACCAAGAAGCCGCCGCCGTCGTCGAGCTCGAAACCCTTCACAACCTCCCCTCCTCCTCCGTCGTTCAGAAACCCGTTCTCGAGTCCGAAGAAGAAGAAGAAGAAGAAGAAGAAGAAGAAGAAAAAGAAGAAGAAGAAGACAACAACATCACCATTGTCGTTCACGACAACGACACTAGGATTCCAGACTCACTACAACTACAATCACAACCAGAATTAACTAATAACACCTTCACCGAACACAGAGTTTCGGTTTCGGAAATCGTAGAAGAGGAACCGGAGATAGTGCCAGAACCCGAAGCTGACGTGGCAGAAGAAGAAGAGGAAGACACACTGAAGGCGATGAAGGACCACATGGATCTGGACTCCCAAACAAAGAAACCCTCCGGCGGCCGCGACTTGAAGGGCAGCTTCTGGTCCGCGGCTTCGGTCTTCAGCAAGAAGCTCCAGAAGTGGAGGCAGAAGCAGAAGAACAAGAAGCGCGAGCGAAACGGCGTCGTTGTGGGCTCCGGGACACTCTTGCCGGTTGAGAAACCGATCTCGCGGCAATTCCGCGAGACGCAGTCGGAGATCGCCGACTACGGCTTCGGGCGGCGCTCCTGCGACACCGATCCGCGGTTCTCGCTCGACGCCGCTAGAATGTCGTTCGATTTCGAGGAGCCGCGCGCTTCCTGGGACGGTTATTTGATGGCAAGAACGACGTCGTCGTTCGCCGCGGTTCCTCCAAGGATGCCTACGATGATCGAAGACGCGCCGGCGCCGGCGCCGGTTCAGGTTATCAGAATCGATTCTCTTATCCCTGTGGAGGAGCCGGAATATGAGGACACTGTCACTCTCAATCTTAATCCTAATCCTAACCTCCCTGGTGGTTCTGTTCAGACCAAGGAGTATTATTCGGACTCTTCTTCTCGCAGAAGGAAGAGTCTTGATCGGTCTAGTTCGATTAGAAGGACTGCTGCTGCTGTTGTTGCTGAAATGGACGAGTTGAAGGCTGTTGCAAATGCTAGTGCTGGTGCTAATGCTAATGCTAATGCAAGGGTTACTCCGGCTGCTTCTGCTGATTATGTTCATAATAATCCTTTGAGGGACTCGAATTTGAATTTGAATTCGAATTCGAATTCGTTGAGGGATGATGAGAAGGGGAGTTCTAAGAAGTCGTCGAGCCGGTGGAGCAAGGCGTGGAGTATATGGGGATTGATACACCGGAGGGGGAGTAAGGAGGAGGATGGAGGAGGGAATGGGAATGGGAATGGGGTGGAGAGGTCATACTCGGAGTCGTGGCAGGAGTATAGAGGAGGAGGAGGAGAGGAGAGGAATGGGGATGTTAGGAGTGGTGGTTTTAATCCCAAGTTGATGAGGAGTAATAGCAGTGTGAGTTGGAGGAAAGGGCAGGGTATGATAGGTGGTGGTGGAGGGTTTGGGAATGTGATTATGAGGAAGAGTGATGTGCAAGGGAATGGGCTTGGACTTGGACTTGGTGGTAGGAAGGGGAGGGACGAGTTTGTTGGGTTGGAGAGGAACCATCGTGTGAGGTATTCCTCACCGAACAGCATTGGTAACAATGGTTTATTGAGGCTCTACTTGGGCAGCCGGAGAAATGGGTCCGGCAAAGGAAGGTCGAACCAGGCACATTCTATTGCCAGAAGCGTACTTCGATTGTATTAAAAAAAATTGGAGGTGTTCTTTGGTCTGATGATTTAGTTAGTTAACTTACATTTGGTGCATTTGTTTGTGTAAAACCACACATGCTGCCTATGTATTCGGTTGGTTTACTTGGTTAATTGGTTGGAGATGGATAAAAGAACCTGAAATCCTGCAATATCTTTTTCTTTTTTACAGTCAATAGCATGGTTGGTTCTTTCTTCGGTTACTCTTCTTAATAATAAACAAGAATTTTAATTTTTAGACATTATGATGCTGATTATTTATGTTGATGGCTTTGGTTTTGTGGTGTTTTAGTTTATTGCCAGAAAAAGGCTTGATTGATGTTGATGGATATATGGCGCCAGCGAAATTGGTGCTTTGTTTGCCTTTGGACATGGCGTGTATTTCTTTTTCTGTCTTTATGCTGCAAAAGGGTGTCTGATTGGAGGTGTAAGGGTTGGGGGGGCTTATAATTTGGGAGCATTTTAACTTGAATTTTTGGCATGTTATGCGTTCCTGCGAAAGTGGTAGCAAGGTGGGCTCATGCCACCTGGTTTTGCTGCTTGTCATAAGTTGTAGTTTTGAGTACAACAGAATAACTTTTTCTTTTCCTTGATATCAATTAATCAAACTTTATTACATGTGAGTCACTACAGACCATGGTCCCAATGAAACGTTACATTAGCTTTGTGTTGTATAGATACACTCATACACCTATGACCGTTCCATGCTGCTGTGACTGGAAGGAAAATTTGAAAGTTTTAAAATTTCCGTTGTTAAGAATTGTACAGAGCTTCTACTTCTGTATAGTGTATACCCTTTTTCTGCAGTGTTGTGACTTGGTATTTTAGAGATTGTTTTGTTATTGAAAGTACTGTTCAAAGGAGTTGAAATATTTTCAATGATAAATATACGCGGTGACTAATGATCAAGAAAGTTTATGGACGTTAAGATAAAAAAAGAACAGGATTAACGGGAAGACTAAATAGAAATAAGAATGCAATAGGGTTGGCCTAGGCCTTTGTTTTGTATAAAAGTAAAAAATTGCACATTCTGTGTTGAAGCTATTGATTGACTTCAAACGATTGCAACTAGCAACATCATTCGAAGCTTGATATGCCTTTCCTTGATGTAGAGATTATTTAGTATGGAGAAAGGTGCTTAGCTCCTATGTTCCCTATTTTAAAAAACTGTTATTATGAATCTGTCGCTGTAGTTTCAGTTTTAGTTACTTTGTACCCAGGATTTTGCTCTACGCAATGCAATGAAAAGAAAAAAAAATGTGACTTTGCTGGTTTCCGTGTGCTTGAACAGTTGAGAATTTATTGGCTATTTCTTTTTTTTTCTCTTACCATGATATTGGATATTTCAATAAATTGTTTCTGTTTATTTGAATATCATTACTAGGGCCAATTTTTTTATTGTTCAGAGATAGACGCCCCAATCAAAGTACGCAATTTCGGGTTGTTTCAAAATAACTAGGGGAAAAGGGAAATGATGGACAAATATAGGTCGGTCTGCAGTAAACAATGGCATAAAATGAGAGTTATGTCGATCCATTATTTCATTATTCATCAGCTGCCTCGAAGTTTTACTTCAATTTGTCATTATTATAGTGGATATCTCTTATTTCTTAAAGTTTAAGTTCAGAGTTTCAGATATATGAAAAGGAAAAGGTTGTGAGGGAACGGAATGTGGTTTCAATCTAACATATATCCAAGGCAGGCTCTTGAACTTGTTAAAGGGTAAATACCTAAAAAGAGATTTACAAATTAAGTAATTTACTATCATGGCATACTTGGTTTGGCATTATGCGTTTGTCGACAACCAAATTAAGTCAACTTTTGCATGTATTTGGAGCGTGAAGCATAGATTAAAGATAAACTTAATCTTGAATTTTGAGTAAGTAGACTCTAAAGTTAAACTCTAAGAAGTCAAAAGGAGTGATTCTTATACTTTTTTCTCGGGAAATAAAAGATATTGACATAATGTGTATTTTTCCTATGTTTTAGTCAACAAAAAAGCAGTATAATAAAAATGATGTACAAATAGTATTATTGTTTTTCTTATTTCAAAGTGTTTATTAGAATGGATGATAATTAAATCCAAATCCAATGAATATTTATAAAAATTACTCATAATCGTTATAGATTTTTTACTCATTAAATAAGTTTAAATCTAGACTTCTCTAATTATTTGAATCTAGAATTCAGTGATTATTTGACAAAAGATTCACTTGTTATATTTTATGACTAAAATTTTGAAAAGATATTTGTATATTTAGTAAGATGCTAGGATCATTAACTATTGGATATGATTCATATTATGTCTTCAATAGATAATGCACGGTGTTGGGGGGGGGGGGGATTTGAGGGAGTCGCCTTGGCGAGGGCTAGGGGATTAGGGAGCGCACCCCCGAAACTTTTTTTAAGATTCAGTATTGTTGTTGGCCTCGTGTTTTATTCTTTTCTCCTATCTCTCAATTGTTATGTGATTGTTGGGTTCCCAATATTGAGCATATAAGTTTAATAGGAGTTCTTTTTACTTAGTTGAAGGTCATGCTGAAAAAAAAAAAAACTTAATTGGAGGTCTTGGAGTTTGAGTACTTGAAAAATGCAGCTGCAATTAAAATTTAGAGCAATAATTTTGTTGTTCACAGTTGTTCTGTATGTTTCCCAGAACACAATTGTGTAACACCAAAGTGCTACGTGTTTGTTGTTTGACCACTCTAACTCTGGGATTCAAGGGAGTCAATGGAAAATGACACCTTGAAGCAGAAGATCACATAGATACATCAATTGGAGTGGGGTGTGTGCTCTGTGTAAATGAAAGAGAGAAAGCTAGAGTGTGTGTGTACCTTTCACCAGGAATTAGTATGTATTTATAGGCGGATTACCTCGTAACGGGTATGGAAACTGCTTCCTGGATTCTCGGCCTCATCCAGCACGTCCTCAACGTTCACTTGGACCAAGTCAGCCTCCACGTTCCATGGATAAGTTATTTGCACGATCATTCATAACAATTGGGCCCAGGCCCAAACCATAACAGTTGCCCCCCCAGCCCGGTTGCCAAGTATACTTGGCAGCCGGGATGCACAAGGTGATTTACAAACTTCTGGGTTACAATCAATCCGACTATAATTAATCCGACTACGATTAGTCGGCTTCCCTTGTACGGAGTATCATCTATCCACAGTGTTCCGGACAACATATCCGACGACGTTCATCCGGATACAATGCTTCAAACGTTCGGATACACACTTCTATAACTGCTTTATTCAGTCTATTTTCGAGATCGTGTGAATATCCGGGTATACGAATATTTCCGACTAGACTTTTGTGGACATATGTATTCAGGTTCTGCTGAATGTAAATATAATCAAATGTGTAGTCGACAAAACATCCGAATAGATGTGGTCGGATTTGCCTTGGACGAGTAATGTACCCGGATTGTTTATGACGTATCTGAAACAGCTGTTGGACTTCCTGATTCAAATCAGTTACTTTTTCTGCCCTTAATGGCAATAAATGCCTTTAAAGGGTCTGTCACTTCACTCGCCTGGTGATGATTACTATTGACGCGACTTTACTTTCCTGCCCTTATAATTGGACGTGCTTTCACCATGATACCCCTGCGTGTCGTTTCATTGTGGTGACTGAACTGTTTCTTTTCGTCTGGCGGTTACTGCAAGTTACCATCATATTTCAAATTTTTATTTTCAAAGTTGCTCATTCGTGCCTACTTTTTCCCGTGCTTGTCACTTCTGCCTATTTTCTGCTATTACTTCCTCTCTTCTCTTTCATCAGCCTTTCAAGTATCTTCTCGCATTTTCTTCAAGTTCCCCCTTCGTTCTTCTTCCAATCAGACTTCAATTCCTCAATACCACAGGTACCTTCTTTCTCCTTTCTTTCTGCATCATTTAGTGTTTTTGCATTATCGTAACTCTGCCAGCATCAGGATTTCTTAGGGTTGCATCATATTTTCTTTCTTTTTCTTGGTTTCTGGGTTTTTCTTCGCGTTTTGTAACCCTATCATTCTCTTTTCCTTCGAGTCTTTCTTGATTTTCTTTAATTTGCCCTAAGAATGTCCCCTGAAGAAGAGGCAGAGATAAGGAAAAAATTTGGCCCTAGAGCCGCTTGGTTGTTGTTTGGCCTTCCACTTCCGGCGGGGGAAAGCGAAAACGACCCCCTTCGTCGTCACACCGGAGGTTCTTCCTCCTCCGGAAAACAAAAGATTACCGCTACTCTTGGCGGTTCAGCTCTTTCATTTCCCCCGCCTCTTCCGGTTCCTGTAGATCCTAAGCCGAAACCCTTAGGCCCAATATCAGGCCCAATCTCTTCCAGAACTTTGTCTTCTTTGGACTCTTCTGTTCTTGGGCCCAATATTGATACTGGTAACCCACAAGGTCTTTCTTTAGGACTCTCTTACCGTCACCCTAATCCTCCAGTTGGCCTCTCTCCTTCTTCCGATGAGGAATCATCCTCGTCCTCGGTTGAAGTAATGGAGGTTGAGTATGATGCATGTATGGATTGTGTATCCAAGGCCATTCATTATGTTCAAATAGGTTCCGACGACATTGCTGATTCGATCTTTAAGTCATGTCGTCATTACCCCATTTTGCGTCCTGCTTCCAAGGATTTGCAACCGGGACTGCATACTAGTCCTGTCGTCGACGGGGTTTCGGCCTCGGTTTCTTGTGAATTTAATGCGTTACCTCCAGGTACGTTTTGCTAACTTTTATTTCCCCACTTCATTTTCGTAGGTATAATGGGTGTTACTTCGGAAACTATGGACGAGTCTGCTTCTGTAGAGTCCCATTCAGATGTGCCCCCAGCATTAGCGTCTAGGTTCCCTTGGGTCACTTATGAGATCCTTCGTACTTCTTCTGTCCTCGACCTGCCCAGCATAGTGTCGACCCCGGTAGGGAAGCAAGAGGGGTTCGCCCTTCAGGCTCCCCTGCCCGGTGAGCCGATTTGTGCTCAACGGGAGGGTAACAATCCCAACTTCTTCTTCTTTTTTCAAGATGTCGTAACTCAAATAGGTATTACCTTCCCCTTTTCCTCCTTTGAGATTGAAGTTTTAAATCACCTCCGGGTGGCCCCTTCCCAACTCCACCCAAATAGTTGGGGGTTTATCCGTACTTTTGAATTATTTTGTGCGGACTTAGGAATTCCCTGCACAGTTCCTCTCTTCTTCTACTACTACTCTCCTCATACCCCTAGAACGGGTAAAGAACCTTCTGATCGGAAAGGATGGATTTCCTTTCGTAGTCAGAGTAAGCGAAAACTCTTCGATCCCTTCTCAGACTCCTTCCGGGGCTTCAAAGATAAATACTTTAAGGTTGCCGTAGAACCTCATCGGCAACCCTTCTTCTTGTCCGGCCCTGAGTCATCTGATGTGGAATGGGTTTTTCCTTTGTACTGGTCGGATGATCATTACAAACAGGATCATTCCAACTATCGGTTTGTCGAGGAGGAGCTTTCCGACTCGGATGCCTCTTCTGTTTTTGTGATTTCTGAGTTTATAAACACTCATGGTCAGCCTCAGACTTCTACCTACATTGGCGGTGGTCGTCGAAATGGTCTGCTTTGAGAACTGCGTTATCTTAGTTTATAATTGTACTTGTATTAATTGTAATGTTTTCTGATTGTAGCCGGAATGGGATCACGACCTCCTCCTAAGGCCAAAACTGATGCCGGCCACCTTTCCAAACCAACCGAGGTCAGGGGCAAAGGCAAGAGGCCGACAACCGACAAACTCGTCGCTCCGTCTAAAAAACGTGGTCCCCCTTCTTACAGGGCGTTTTTTTGACGAGGGTACTTAAAGAACGGCGTCAGAAGCACCTACTGCTCCACTGCCTCCCTCCTCAACAACTCTGACCCCGGTTTCGGTGGTCGAAACCGTGGATCTTACCGTGGCGGGTGGCCGCCCACGCACTACCCCTACTTCTGACTCCGAGCATCTTGAGATGCGGGTTCGCTCAGACAATTTATGGAAAAAAGGGGTTACTGAAGAGTTGATCCGTTTGACCAAGCCCCCTGCATATATGCTCAAACAGGGTACCCCGGTGGGGGAAGAACTGGCCGAAATGGTTCGGATCGAGGAGTATGCCTTTCGCAGTGCTTCTCTGGCTCGAGCGCTTACCACTGTCCGGGAAAGGTATGTGTTCTCCTCGTGACATTTTATCTCTACTTGTACAGTGTATATACTTCTAAGTATTCGTGTCGCATGTATGGGGTTGCGGTGGAGGAAAAAGATAAAGCCATTGAGGAACTTGTTTCCTTTAAGGCTCAATTTGCTACCCTTCAAACGCAGTCGGCGTCGGAAATTAACCTTTTAAGGGAAGAATTGCTTAAGTCCCAAGCCGTTTCTGCCTCCCTGCGGGTAGATTTGGCGCGGTCTCAAAGTTCTCTTGAAGCTGCCGATCAGAAGGTGGCCCTCCTGACTTCGTCCCTCGATGCCGCCAAGGCCGACAAAGAAGCCTGCGTCCAAGATTACGAGGGTCGGCTAGCTGTTATGAAGGAGACCCTTCGTGATGCTGCCGAGGATGGCTTCAACAACGCCCTTGAACAGATCACATTTTTGAACCCCAGGGTAGCTATGACTACTGCCGGGATGCATTTCTTGGCGTACGTCGAAGATGGGCAACTTTTCCCCCCTCCTGCATCTGAAGACCCATCGGCGGCTACAACAGAGGTTTTGTCAACGGGAGAACCTACTCTTGATGCTCCCGTTGATGCCACTGCTTCCGTTAATGCCACCCCGCCTAGTGCCGACCCCGTTTCTGATGCCATCCCGTCGCAACCTGCTACTGACTCCCAGCCTCCACAAAACTGAAGGGCCGGGATGCCGGTTTTTACTTGTGTTTTTCATTTTCTTTGTTGGGCCCGGTGCCCGAAACAATTACTAAGTTCGTTTATATATTAATCAAGCTCTTTACTTGATTCAGAAAACATCTTGTGCGCGCATCTTTTTGGTTCCAACGACCATTCATTATTTTTGCATCTATTGCTTATTGTTAACGTTATCTGACCATAAACAACTTCGCTAATGAATCCGTTATCTGGTCTGATCAGGGCCGTTTAGCGTATTATTCACAGTCGTTATCGTACCACAAAATCGTATAGAATGACTCAATACTGTGGTAATTAATAGTACTTGCATTTATATTCGTTGTTACAATAACAATATGTGAGTCCGAGTAGGATCAGACTAACACTTAGATTACAACGATATAACTTATTCAATAAAATGAAAACGATCTGCTCAGAAGGTAGGTTTCCGAGTTCGTATTTATTAGCAATGTCTTCATCGTGAAAGAGGACCATATGGGCTCGGATATATGTATTCCGAGCCCATACCCTCGATAACGAGATTGCATTGTTCTACTGCCTCATGTACCTTCGAGGAATAGGGACCATACGGACTCGGATGCAACATTTTCCGCATCCGTACCCCTATTAAAAAGAAGGTCGACAATTTCAACTGTAATATTTCTTCAGTTTGTCGGCATTCCATGTTCGCTTGACTGGTTTGCCTTGTAATGTTTCCAACATATATGCCCCTTTGTCTAATTTTTTAGTGACCCGATACGGGCCCTCCCAGTTGGCTGCTAACTTCCCGTCCCGAGCATTTTTGTTTCCGATGTCGGCACGTCGCAGTACTAGATCGGTCTCCTTGAACTGCCGCAGGACCACCTTTTTATTGTAGGCGTATGCCATCTGTTGTTTCATCTTTAATTCCCGGGCATGGGCCGTTATCCGGACCTCTTCAATGAGAGCCGACTCCAAAGCCAAAACTTCGTTGTTTGTTTCCTCTCCGTCTCGCAGCGTTTGACACCGTCGCCATGACTGTTGTCCGATTTCGACCGGGATCATAGCTTCATTTCCGTAAGTCATCTGGAATGGAGTTTCCCCGGTTGACGACTGGACAGAAGTTCGGATCCCCCATAGGACATAATATAGCTGTTCCACCCAGGTCGACCCGGCCTCGTACATCCACTTCTGTAGAGCCTCCAGAATTGTTTTATTAGCGGCCTCTGCTTGACCGTTGGATTGAGGGTGTTCTACCGACGCAAACCGGTGTCGGATGTGAAAACTAGCCATCATCTCTTGAAATCCTCTGTCCGTGAACTGAGTGCCGTTGTCGGTGACTACTTCTCCAGGAATCCCGAATCGAGAGATTATATTCCTCTCAAAAAAATTTTGTACTCGGGCCGAAGTGATTGTGGTTGAAGGAGCCACCTCGATCCATTTGGTATAATAGTCTACGGCGACTATCAGCCACTTCATTTGTCCTTCTGTCGGTTTGAACGGACCCAAAAGATCCATGCCCCATTTATAAAATGGCCATGGCGCCGAAATGGATTGCAATTCTTCAGGCGGGGATAATACCCTTGAAGCGTGCATCTGGCAGCTCTCACATGACCTCACGTGCTCGGCGGCATCTGCACTCATTGTCGGCCAGAAATAGCCGGCTCGGAGTGCCTTCCTTGTCAGTGCCCTGCCCCCCATGTGTTGCCCGTTAATTCCTTCATGTATTTCAGATAAGACATATCCTACTCTGTCTGGGGCCACACATACCAACAAAGGGCTATGCAATCCCCTTCTATATAGCTCCCCGTCAATAATTGTGAACATGGCCGACGTTCGTATCAAACGTCGAGCTTCAAGCTCGTCGTCTGGTAGTGTCCCCTTCTCCAAATAACTTGCTATTGGACGTCGCCAATCATCGTCGGTGGTGATCATCATTATGCATGACGGCTGTAACGTCTGTTGCTGAATCACGGTCCGATTGTTCTCGGATTTTTTAGTGCTTGCCAGTTTTGACAAGACATCGGCCCGGGCATTTTCTTCTCTAGGGATGTGATTGACCGTAATCTCGTCGAACTCGGACATCAATTCTTTTACTCGGCTCAAGTACTTTGCTAGCAAGGGACCTTTCACTTGATATCGTCCTTCAATTTGAGATGCAACTAACTGTGAATCTGTGTAAACTTTCACATTCTTGGCCTCCTGGTCCTTTGCTTGCACGAGCCCGGCGATCAAGGCTTCGTATTCGGCTTGGTTGTTTGACGTCGGAAAACCTAGTTGTAGTGAAATTTCTGTTGCTACTCCTTCCGGATTCTCAATTATGATTCCGGCTCCGCTCCCTTTCTTGTTGGAGGATCCATCCACGTATAGAGTCCACCACTCTCCAGTTGTCGGGGTGTGGGGGGTGAGTTCTCGGATGAAATCTGCCAACGCTTGGGATTTAATCGCGTGGCGAGCCTCAAATTTCAAATCAAACTCGGACAACTGGACGGCCCAATGGGTCAATCTTCCTGCCAAGTCCGGCTTATGTAAGATCTGTCGAATTGGCTGATCTGTCCGTATGACTATAGTATGGCTCTGAAAATATGGACGCAGCTTTTTGGCGGCGACGATCAAGGTGAAAACCAATTTTGCCAACTTTTGATAATGCAACTCGGAGTCGCACAATGCTCGGCTTACAAAGTATACCGGCTTCTGCGTGGAGTCTACCTCTCTTACCAGGACTGCACTTACGGCTTCTTCGCCTACCGACAAGTACATGACCAATATTTCTCCTGCTTCCGGCCTTGACAATACTGGAGGCGACGCCAAAGATCTCTTCATGTCAGTAAAGGCGGTCTCACATTCCGAGTTCCATTCTATGACGGCTTGTTTCTTCAACATCTTGAAGAACGACAATGCCTTCTCTGCTGATTTTGGCATAAAACGTGTGAGGGCGGCTATTCTACCCGTTAACTGTTGAACTTCCTTCTTGTTGGTCGGGAATTGCATATCCAGCACGGCGCGACACTTATCCGGATTAGCTTCTATTCCTCTGTGTGTTAACATGAAACCCAAGAACTTTCCGGCCCTGACTCCAAAGGTACATTTTAACGGATTGAGCCGGATGTTGAACTTGCGTAATCGGTCAAAGGTTTCTTCAAGATCCTCGACGTGCTTGTTAACCTTCGCAGTTTTGACGATCATGTCGTCTATGTAAACCTCGATATTTCGTCCAAGTTGCGACTCGAACACTCTATTCATCATCCTTTGATATGTGGCCCCTGCATTCTTGAGGCCAAATGGCATGACGTTATAGCAATAGTTGGCTTTGTCGCCTATGAACGCCGTTTTCTCCTGGTCATCCGGGTGCATTGCGATCTGATTGTACCCGGAGAATGCATCCATGAACGACAAGATCCTGTACCCGGATGAATTGTCCACCAGCTGGTCTATATTTGGCATGGGATATGCGTCCTTGGGGCACATCTTGTTCAAGTCTGTGTAATCCGTGCACACTCTCCATTTCCCATTCGGCTTACGAACCATTACGACATTCGACAGCCAAGTGGTGTATTGGACTTCGCGTATGAAGCCGGCCTGCAACAGCTCGTCAATATGAGCCTGCAAGGCTTGAGCTCTCTCTGGTCCCAACTTCCGTTTCTTCTGTTCCACCGGTTTCGATCCCGGGTACATTGCCAATCTGTGACTGCAGAACTCGGGATCGACACCTGGTATCTCTGACGCCTTTCATGCGAATATATCACGATTTTTCTTTAAACAGTGGATCAACTGCTCCCTCTGTTCGGGTTCCAATGTTCCACCAATGCTGGTCACCTGATCGGCCTGGTCTCCAATCAGAATCTGCTCGACTTTCTCCACGGGTTCCGGTCTCCACTCATTCGGGGCTTCTCGCATATGCAGTTCCACTACATTTACCGAACGTACCCGGTTGGAACTGTCGTCGTTGGCTTCTCGTTCACTTTTTCGAACCGTATCATAGTAACATTGTCGAGATTCTTTCTGATCGCCGCATATGGTTACCACCTGTTTGTTGCTGCCAACAAACTTGAGTTTCTGGTGCTTTGTGGATATTAAGATGTCCCACTTATGAATGGTTGGTCTCCCCAATATCATATTATATTGGGATGGAAAGTCTGCCACGACGAACTCCACTTCTTCAGACTTGTAAGCTTCTCTCGTTCCCAGGGTTAAACGCAAACGGATAGATCCCATCACATTCGTGTTGCCGCCATTGAAACTGATCAGCATCGTTTTGCACGACCTTAATTCCTTTACGTCTAATTTCAACTTCCGAAATGCATTCAACAGGATTATGTCGGCGGAACTTCCATTGTCTACGTACATTCTTCTTACCCGGCAATTTCCCACCGTTGCTGATATCACCAGTCCGTCTTCATGTCCGGGTACCACTCCCTCCATGTCTTGTTTTGTAAAATACAAGAGTGGAGGTTCTGGCTTTCCAGTCCGGGTTTTGAATTTGGGTTGTGCCTGGACCGATAACACTTCTTTCAGGTATTTTTTCCTTTGAGTGGCAGTATCCCCGCCACCGCCCATGCCTCCTGAGATTACGTTACATTCAAACTCGGGCTCCGGGAACTCATCGTTATCTTCCCGGGGTTTCTTTCCTTCGTCTTTATGTTGATTCTCATCTCCTTTCCGTTTGTTCTTCCTTCCTTGTGTCCGAATGACGTACTGCTTGAGTCTTCCTTCCCGGATAAACTTCTCAATTGCATCCCGCAGATCCCAACATTGATCTGTGGTGTGCCCAGGTCCGTTGTGGAATTCACAGAATCGTGATTTATCCAATCCGGCCTTGTTGAAAACTGGGCGGGGTCGCTCAACCTTCTTCATCTCTGTAAGTGCGACCTCCTTCCAGATTTGTGAACGGGATACGTTCAACGGAGTGTATTTCTCGTACTTGTTTTCGTATCTTCCTGGTCGGGGTTTCGGATCATTATTCCGAGCTCGATTCTCCGGGTATCCTCTATTTTTCGGAGGTGGGCTCCTCCATTCATGACGCTCATTTCCTCGTCCAGAGTTGTTGACGACCTCCATCTGTTCCAACTCCAAATATTTCTTCGCGCGGGCACGAAATTCTATCAAAGACTTCACCGGGTCCTTATAAATGGACTTGGCAAATCTTGACGAACCGTCGAGTCCAGCCGATATCAAGTATACGTGGACTCTCTCTTCTAGCCCCTCAACTTGCAGAGCGGCCTCTTTAAATCTATCTAGATAGCTCTGCAGCGTTTCTCCGGGTAACTGTCTGACTTTGCCCAGGGTGAACTCAGATTTCGGCTGCTTTTTGCTGGTCGCAAAATTCAATAAAAATTTCTGGGCAAAGTCTTCAAAATTCTTTATCGACCTAGGCGGTAAAGTGTGGAACCACGTTTGCGCCGGGCCCGTCAAAGTTGTAACGAATATCCTTGATATTATGGGCTCGTCAATGCCCCGGACACACATCTGCAGATCAAATTCATCGATATGCACTTGCGGATCCTGCGTTCCGTCGTACCTTGATAGGAAAGACCCATCAAAGTCATCCAGATATCGAGCCTTCACGATGTCGTCCACGAATGGACTATTGTTTTGCTATCCCCGGCTATATTTCCGACGATACACTGGTCCTGCCTTCTCGCGAAAATTCTGTTCTCCCGCCTTATCGTGTCCGCCGTTTTGCGGAGCCTTCTCATTGCTTGCCCTGAAAATGGGATTGTCGTCATGTTTCGTTCGAATGTTCGGATTTTCGTCAGGGCTCTGGTTTGTGTCGACTTCGTCTCGTGCCTCATTTCGTGCCCGGCTTTGACTCCGATGCGGCTCATCTGTCCTCCTTTGATCTCCCGGGTCGGCATCTCGTCTCTGATTTATGTGTGTCCTCAAATCTTGTGGCTCCTCTATCCGTCTTTGACCCTCTGGGTCTGTACTTCTTCTTTGATTCAGGTGCATCCTCAAATCCTGCGTCTCACCCTCAGGATTTGAAAGTTGTACCCGGTCAGTAATCATTCGCAGCTGCTGCTCCAATTGTGCCGTTCGTTGCATTTCGACACGTCTCCACTCCTCATTACGTTCTTCCATTTGGCGAGTAATGTTTCGAATGTCTTCTTGTCTCTGTAAATTTTGTCGTTTCTCCATGTTCTCAATTCGGGTTAGGATTGAATTGAGGACATTGCTGACGAGTTGTCCTCCGAGCTCCCCCTCCTGGCCCATCCTTCGCACTGGTGGAGTCCTCTGTTGGTCTGTCTGAGCGGGAGAGGAAGCTTCGTCGGAAACAGCTTCCGTCACATGTACTTCTTCCCTCCGTGCCACGTTCTGATTCTCCGGTAGGCAAATCTCCCTGTTCGGCATCTCTGAATGTGGTACGGAGTGGCTATTTCTTGTGTTTACCATTGTTGAAAGGTGTGGGACTCGAATTTTATCGTTCCCCACAGACGGCGCCAATGTTCTGTATGTTTCCCAGAACACAATTGTGTAACACCAAAGTGCTACGTGTTTGTTGTTTGATCACTCTAACTCTGGGATTCAAGGGAGTCAATGGAAAATGACACCTTGAAGCAGAAGATCACAGAGATACACCAATTGGAGTGGGGTGTGTGCTCTGTGTAAATGAAAGAGAGAAAGCTAGAGTGTGTGTGTACCTTTCACCAGGAATTAGTATGTATTTATAGGCGGATTACCTCGTAACGGGTATGGAAACTGCTTCCTGGATTCTCGGCCTCATCCAGCACGTCCTCAACGTTCACTTGGACCAAGTCAGCCTCCACGTTCCATAGATAAATTATTTGCACGATCATTCATAACAATTGGGCCCAGGCCCAAACCATAACAACAGTAATGTTATTTAGCTCGATTTAGTTGAATGATAATATGGTATCTAAATAATGACCGTTCTAGGTCATAAGAGATGAATTAGCTATTATACCTTTTAATTATTTTTTGTTTTATTAATATTGCATAAATAGTTATAGTATTAAGATAAGATTTTTGTTTTACTAATATTTATAAAAAAAGACATTGAAATGATATATATTTTATTTAATCAAAACATGATGGTCTATATCTAGATATATAAGTACCCATTCAAGATATGTGTAGGCACTAAAATTGCTGTCCGAACAATTATGAAATTGAGGTACAGATATATATTTTTAACATAGGCAAGTATTTTCTGATACTAACAAGTAACAACTTTTCAAATCCTACCTAATAGGATCTTCTATTTGTTTGCAGTGCAACTTATAGCTCCGCATCATATTAAATGTTTTGACTCAACTCTAAATTTTAATTTACATGAAAATATTTAACATTTTATTTTAATATTTTTATTAAAATTGAATTAACATTGCCTGTTAAAACTGTCTGCTATATAATTTTATCTGTCACATATTAAGCAAGGACATTCTAAATTTAATTACACTTCAAGTAAAAGAAAAACAACAAGTTCGTACTAAATTCAATCTTGATAGTAATTCTTGTTCGTTTCATAATTTGATAGCTTTGGTAGCTTTTTCTATCTTGGGTTTACAACTTGGAAGTGCCTTACGTGGCCCAACTTTGTCTTTGTTGTAAGGACAAACTTAACGAAAAAATAAATAAGGAAATAGATGGGACCAAAGCATAGGAATTTTGTTTTGAAGTACATACAAAACAAGAATTTGATGAAAAGAAACTGTAATTGAATTCGGTAATGTAATGCTATAACTACCTGCAGTTATTTCTGGAAAAAGAAAAAAACTATCCGCAGTTATATATGAATAACAAAAAAATATGAATCTGGTAAAAAACAAAACAAAACAATATGAACAACAAAATAATTTGTTCCGTTAAAAAACAAAAAGAATTTGATTACTTTGATAAACAATGTATTATATGGTATAAATTTTCTTCTGATACGTAAATTTCATCATTATTTAATTTTCATTTTTATTATTTTATTAAATTATTAATTACTATTTCCTAGATTTTTTTCTTTAAGTTTTAGTTTTATTTTTTAAATCTCAATTATTTAAATTTCCGATTTAATTCCTTTCAACTTTCTAAATTATTCTTCTACTTATAAATTTAAGTTTCACATTTTTTTTATTATTTGAATAAATAATATATATTTTTCCATAATATTAACTACTTTCTTTCAATTTATATTTTTAAAATTTATTTAATTTATAAAATATCTGCTAATACATTACGAAAAACGAGTAACTATCATGTTTGGTTCCTCAGATAAATGTCTCATCAAATAAACAAAATTTCCTTCATAAACTATTCTTTATACATTATTTTGAGCACTTTCTCTCATTTAAATTTCATCATTAAAATATTGTGTGTATCAATTTACTAATTATTTAAATAATACATAAAATAAAGATTTGTTGATAAAATAAATGTATGAATTAAAAAAAGTGCTAGGCATAAGAAAGATGTGTAATGATCAATATTCAATTAAGGGTACACAGAATGGACAAAAAGAATAAAAGGGGAAAAATGAAGGTTTGTGCTCAAAATGTGTGGAGGTGAAGTTTTTCAAGTGAAACCTAGCTAGCAATGCTGGGTAAGAAGTCCAAAACAGAAGCACTTTGAACCCTACAAAGCTCAAATCCCATTGGATAGTAGACAGAAATTATTAGAAGCTAATGATTGTTGCTCAACACACACATGAGATCATTGTATTGTCCAACTGGAATTATATTTGAAAGAATCAAATTTTATCATGAGATCATTGTATTGTCCCACTGGAATTATATTGAAAGAATCAAATTTTATCCGGTTTCAATTACCAAGTCTGAGAGATTTGTGCTTTCTCCTTTTTCAATACAGTTTGTAAAGCTCCATTATCACCGAGTTTGCCGCAAAAGTCAAAAAAGCAAAGGGAAAAAAATCTCAGCATGTTGCTATACAGTGGAGAAGATAAGAGATAAAGAAAGTAAGTGATGCAAAAAAGAGGCTCGTAACCCAATGCTTTGTCTATAACTTGACTAGGCGTCAAGTTGCATTTTGGTTAGTGGAGATGTAATTATTTGTTTTAAGGTAATTCTCACCCCCAAAATGTCGTTTATATTTTGGGGTAAATTTTTTTTTGGTTGTTCCATGTTAGTGAACTTATACCAAAGTTAATCATGGCATATTAAAATAGGCTAATTCTAGGGTGAATCCGTAAACATGTGATTCACCCGTGGAGCAACGTATAAATTAAGAGTGGTTTGAACTTTGTGTAAAGTGGTCCACCTATGAGGCATTCAATTAAGGTATGGTTAATAAATGATTTTAAGAGATTAGTTAAGGAATTAAAAGAAAAAAGAATTTATTGTGTAAATTATAAAGAAAATAGAAAAGATTATCAATAAAATAATTTTCTATTTCTCAATAAAAATATTTTCACTTTAGTTTTTTTAACCAATATTATTAAAATATTGGTCAACAGTACAAATTCTCTTTTCACTTATCGAATGTCAAGTACTTGATTCAATTAACAAAATAAATATTGAGATAACACATACATAAAAATAAGGGTAAATTTTTATAAAAGAATCATGTCATAAAAATGTAAAGGCACAATGAGATAACTTAAAAGAGAAATTTGAATAAAATATTCATTACCAAATCAATTTAAGCATATGATACTGTAATCTCAATTCACATTTTAATCTCATATGCTTATGTATCATGTAATGTTACGCGAACACAATTCCGTTGAGGTTTCTACGACTTTTGGACAATCCTGATAGGCCCCATCTCCTACCAGGTCCAATTCTCTGACCATTCAGGGAGTCCTTTGAGCTGACCCTATGGAGACAATGTAGTTTTATCAAAATTAGACAAGTGTGAGTAATGTCTTACCTTTGTAAGGTTTGCATGACTTTACTTTAATCTATAGGATTTTGCTCACTTGTCTAATCTATACGCTCATTCCCGTTAGCTACCACGAAAATCCTTAGGTTAAGAGCTCACCAAGCACTCTCAACTTATGTGCAATGCTATGCATTAACTATTCATCAGAATAATATGGTCCTACAAGTCCATTCTCATTCTCAACAACACAATTAGGAACCCATCTAGCAATTTCATAAGTCCAACCAGACATTCTACACTCTCACACATCATCAGTTTTTAGACCAAGCATATTCCTATAATTGCTTGGCCCAACCGTACGTGACAGTGGAGGTCTTCGCTCACGAACCTCACAAAGAACCACATTGTGACTTCCTCGTTCAGATTTGGGTTAATTGGTGAGTTGCGATCATGTCTTTCATGAAAGACAACTCTTACTTCGATCTCCCTTGATTTTGTTTCCAATAGAATAGTTGTATGACAAATTTTGATTTTCTAGTGAGGAGTATACGAATTTTCAGTAGTTCCAACGAGATTATGTGTTGGCATCATTCAATTTGTGTGATATTGCTTTTTTTTTTTTTTACTTTTTCATATTTGAAAGAGGTTGAAAGAGACAATTATTTTATTTTATTTTTATTTATTTTGAAATAAATTAGAGATAGTTACCCTTTTTAGTCGCCACTATGTAAACTTAATTATTTTAAAGAAGGCTTGATGTAACTTTTAGTCCATTATGTTTAGTAGTTGTTTCGTTTTGGTACATTAAGTTTTAAAAGTTACATTCCAATCCTTTATTTTTTTGAAATGTATCATGTTGATTTTTTTTTTTTAAAATTGAAAAGTTAACACAACACTAATGTTTCTAATGACAAATTGAAAAAATGACCTAAATGATACATTTCGAAAACATAAAGGATCAAAATGAAAATTTTAAAACCAAATGTATCGAAACATAATGGATCAAAAGTGACATTAAATATTTTTTTAATAAAAATTATAGTAATGCTTGTACCGATTGAATGTAACTCAGTTAATAACACATAAAAAATTTGTGAGAGAAAATCTGAGTTTAATTGTAGTGATTAATAAAAAAGTAAAAATTCTTGCTGGAATAGTAAAAGTCAACTTTATTGATATTGCAGGACTAATTATCGTCCTTGTGAGTTTTTTTCCCTTTTAACATGAAAAATATTAGAGCGATTGACATCATAAGGCTCTCCCAAAACAATAGTTAGGGGGGGAGGGCTAAAGCGCACCAAATAAAGCCCATATTATCTAACCCATAGCTAGCAAGCTTGTCAGCACTATCATTTCCCTCACAAATAAGAGAGACTACAAAGTTCATAGATTTCATGAGATCAACACATCTCTTCCAACGATTCCAAATCCGCCAAGGGACACTGTCAACAGAAGAGAAGGAATAAGCAACCACGCTAATGGAATCACATTCCAACCATATCCTTTGCCAATCCTTTATCAAATGCCATCTCAATAGCAATCATGGCCCCAAAGACTCGGCAAAAAACCAATAACCAAACCCAAAGAGTTTCTAAAAATACCTCCACAAGCCGCAAGCCCCGAAGAACCCCTGCAAGCTCCATCCGTGTTACACTTGGTCCATCCTTGAAAGGGAGGGTACCAAGTAACCTGAATAATCTTGGGAGCTTTGTTGACAAGGCCATTACCCGAAAAGATTTGAGAATGGAAAAATCCACCATAGAGTGAGAGGTGTGACCAGAGGAGCAATTCCCTGAAAGTGATACAGCAAGTAATATTTGGGAAGTGATAAGCTAAAACGATGTACCTATGTTCTGGAAGATAAGATTATTACAACCCTTCCAAATGAACCATGAAGAAAGAATGACTGCAGCAATAGCCGCATCCTTTGCTTGACTACCATGAGCGGTGAGGCACACTTTAAGGAGCGATAAAGGAGACGAAAGATCCAAGGCATTCCCTAAACGATCACCAAGTCAATGCCAAATTGCCACAACAAAAGGAAAGATCAAGAAAAGATGTTCTGAAGTTTCCACTGCTTAGCAACAACGGACACAACGAGAAACAAGAGAACAACATGTATCCATAAAATTATACTCACTGATAACTTTATTATAAACCAATCTCCAAAATAGGAAAGCCTTGGATGGAGGCATTGCAGACCACCAAATAAGCTTGCTCCAGTCAAGGTAAGGAGAGCTTTGGATGAAAGAACATTAATTAGGTAATATTTATTTTATAATACCTTTTTTATGACACTATTTTTTGTCATTTTTTTCTATTACATCACTTATTGTCACATATTTTTCTCTCTTTTCCTTTCATCTCTCTTTCATAAAAAATTGTATATATTTAATTTCTCTAAAGTTTATTGTTGTTTTATGCATATATTTTTCATATATTACCTCCTTCTCATATCTTTGTTTTAGCTCTCTATTTTTTTCCAAAACTTTTGACGTTTTAAAATTTTAAAATCTAATGCATTTTTTTCAAATATACTTTTATTTAATACCTACAACTAGTGGTGTAAGTATAAAAAATCAAGATATAAAAAGATCATTTTAATTTCTATATAACAATTTTTAATTTCATTAAATATTTTTTAATTTATATATAATAACCTTTAAATATCACTCACTCAAGCACTCCCTTAGTATAAGATAATCCAACAATTGCATTACCTTTATTTGTTCCAGTTATTCTAGAGATCTCAGCAATCTGTGCAACCAAGAATGTTAACCAAAGAGAGGAGTATGAGATATTTTCAACGCACTATGTCGCAAAACCTCCAAGGTTTGCCAATGTTAACCTTCAGTGCTATATATGAATACCCCTTTTGCTTCTCAATGAGGTACTGTTTTTATTGCTACGTGCATTCCCTATTTCAAAAACTCAGAAAAGAGAAGTAGGTACGCATTCCAATTCCCAGATTCTCTTCGTCGATTCTACTAATGAAGGGTTTAATATTTTCTTCAATTTCATGTACTGTGCATTATAGCTAGCAGCAGTGTTTGATTCCTAATTTCCCATGCATGCTATTTCATCATGTTGTCCATGGAATCCTAATACTTTAATCTGCTTAAATATTTGACTTTTCGATCGTATGCCCTTAATTAATTCCTTTCTCTACGAATTAATAAATAAAAAAAGAAATGGGAACATTTTTATTAAGGTTATTGTTGTCAATGTAATTTTACATTGATAATTTGTTGCAAGAATATTTTCATTGACAATCTTAAATAGGTAAGCCTCTCAACATTTTCTTTGTTTAAAATTTGAACTTCTTATTGGCTTTGCATACCGCATCTAACATTTGTCGGTAAAGCACACAAACAATTGAACCAATGAGATGTTGGATCTAGTAGAAGAGATAAATCCTCTGAAACAAAGTAATAAATCAAGGTTTGAATCCCGGTCAAAATTAAGAGTTTTCACATTTAGCGCATGACCGTGGGAATGTTGGATTAAATTTTAATAATAATAAATTAGATATGTGAAGAGTCATGTCACTAGGTGAAGAAGTTACTCATGTGAAGAGTTATGTTCCTAGGTGAAGAAATTACTCATATTAAGAGTCATGTCACTAGGTGAAGAGTTATTCAAGTGAAGAGTCATGTCTTTAGGTGAAGAGTCGTGTCGTATTATAAATAGCATCTCATGTAAAAGGCCAATGTGGTGTGGCTTGGCAGACCATTATCTAAATACATTAGAAGTATTCTACCAGAGAAATTGTTGTGTGTTTGTGTGAGTGCACCAGTGTGTGTGAGGACCTGTGATACCACAAATTGGTATCAGAGCGTGAGAAAATGGAGAGTGGGCCAATTAGTAGTTTGCCCCAACCCCGCCTTACAAAAGCTAATTACGAAAACTGGAGTATCCTGATGAAAGCTCTTTTGGGAGCCCATGATAGTTGGGAGGTTGTCCATGGTGGTTTCGAGGAACCAACATCCACAGCAGGATATACGGCGGTGCAGAACAAGACATTGAAGGAGACGAGGTTGAAAGACAAAGGGGCGTTGTACATGTTATTCCAGGTTGTTGATGATTCCGGGTTTGAGAAGACCGCTGGTGCAACAACTTCAAAGGAAGCATGGGACATTCTTGCAAATGTCTACAAGGGAGTCGATCGAGTTAGACAGGTTCGACTTCAAACTCTCCGTGGAGAGTTGGAAGGAATGAAAATGAAGGAAGGAGAAGGGGTATCCGGTTTCATCACCCGGGTTCAGACCGTGGTAAATCAACTAAATAGAAATGGAGAAGTGTTGTCCGATGCCAGAGTGGTGGAGAAAATTATGAGGTCTCTCACTGACGACTTTGAGAATGTTGCATGTGCGATTGAGGAGTCAAAGGACCTAGCAACGCTCACCGTTGACAAACTTGCTGGTTCCTTTAAGGCACATGAACAAAGAAAGAAAAAGAAGAAAGAAGAGTCACTGGAGCAAGCACTCCAGACAAAAGCTTCAATCAAAGACGAGAAAGCGCTCTATTCTCACAATTTCCGAGATAGAGGTCGTGGCCGAGGTGGACATGGACATGACCGAGGTGGTAGAGGCCGAGGTTAAGAAGGAAGGAATAAGGAGTAGGCTGAATCAAGTCGGCAGAATTGGCGAGGCCGAGGTCGTGGAAGAGGCTGACATTCAAATCAATCGAATGTAGAATGTTTTAAATGCGGAAAGTATGGACATTACTCGAGAGATTGCAACTTGGACAGATGTTACAACTGTGGTTGAGTCAGACATTTTGCGAAGGATTCTCGAGATGAAAGAAGAAATGAAACTTCAAACCTTGTTACAGAAGGAGAAGTAAGAGATGGAGGAATTCTGATGATGACTAGAAGTGAAGTCAACCAGGGATCCGAGATGGAATGGTATCTAGACACTGGTGCAAGCAATCATATGTGTGGGCATAAGCATTTGTTCAGTAATCTGAGACAAATAGAAGCCGGACATGTTTCGTTTAGATATGCTTCAAAGGTTGATGTCAAAGGCCGAGGTACAATTTGTTTCTTGTAGAAAGATGGACGAATTGGGTGCATCCGAGATGTCTATTGCGTGCTCGATCTAAAAAGTAATATTCTTAGTGTGGAAGAGAGGATTCAAAAATTCCAGAAAAAGGAGGAGAGGATTCTCGTTTGTGTCTCCAGCATTAGGCTGTTGAGAGAGAGTCTCCGAGAGGTTGAGAGCAACCCTTGTTGAGAGCGTTTCCACCATTGTTGTTGGTGAGGTTGAGTGTCTCCAGCTACAGGCCGTTGAGAGTGATTGTAACCATTATTATTGAGAATAGTGGATTGTTCTGGACTAGGTCTTGTGGGTTTTCTTTTTGAAGGTTTTCTCCCACGTAAAGCTATTGTTGGTTGAGTCTGGTGACTCCCCAGTGTTTGTGGTTGGTTGAGGTGTTGCTCCCAACAGAGAAGGGGATTGTGTTTAATCCCATCAAAGTAAGACAGTCCAACCGAGATCCGTGTAGATAATAAGTCAGCAATCCAGTTAGTTAAGAACCCGATCAATCATGAAAGGAGCAAGCATATTGACATTAGATTCTACTTCATCCAAGATCAAGTAAAAAGAAAGAAGGTGGAGTTATTTCATGTGGCAAGCCGAGATCAAGTCGGAGATGTTTTCACGAAGTCATTACCGACATTGCTGCTGGAAAATTGTTAGAATATGTTGGGGATGAAAGACGGAAGAAGTATTTAAAGTTTATGGGGGGATTTTGTTGGATTAAACTTTAATAATAATAAATTAGATATGTGAAGAGTCATGTCCCTAGGTGAAGAAGTTACTCATGTGAAGAATCATGTCCCTAGGTGAAGAGTTACTCAAGTGAAGAGTCATGTCTTTAGGTGAAAAGTCGTGTCGTATTATAAATAACATCTCATGTAAAAGGCCAATGTGGTATCGCTTGGCAAACCATTATCTAAATATATCAAAAGTATTCTACCAGAGAAATTGTTGTGTGTTTGTGTGAGTGCACCAGTGTGTGTGAGGACCTGTGATACCACAGAGAATATCTCTGAGAAACAAAGAAAAAACAAGTACAAACAATTGAATTGCAATAACGGTTGTAGGGAGAACAGTACTTGTCATACTTTGTTTGGATTGATTTTGTTAATTTCAAATGTAAATAAAATTATATACCATTGTGTAATACATAAAACGGTACAATATATATGAAAAGGACTAGATACGATGCTGGATGACGGGTTGATTAAGCAAATCATCAATTTTCTTATAAGAAATTTCTTCCTTAAGATAATTGATTTGGTTTTGCTTAAAAATGATTGGATTCAAGTTTCAAACAATAGGGTCCTTTAGAAACCTGAAAGTAATAGATTTATTCAAATAAGTAGTGGAAATACCCTTATCTGAGATGGTTATAGGGAAAATGTATTTGATGAAAGGTGTTCCTGTAACACCCCGTGTGCACCCGGTGTATTAACATTATTATTATATCAGAATAGCACTTAATACATTAATTAAAAACTTTGCGGAAGCATAATCGAAAATCATATTTCTTGATTACATTATGTATGGAACATATAACATCTCATCACCAAGCAACACAAGCCCCTGCTTATCCAGAATAACAAAATCATAGGCAGATGAACACAAATATCTCAACAGATATAAACAGGAGGAAACATCATTACATAACATAAACTAGTTATGTACATAAACATCATCTGACACTCGAAGTATCTATACAAAAGAATAAGCATCTGAGTGCTTTCAATCTCCAAGATCCTTCCTCACATGAGGGCATACATAGCATATACAATACAAAAGAATACATGTGTGCGCACACACATTTTCCCTCTACAGAGGTACGAAACATCATGAACAAAACTGAGCCACCCGGCTCTCACAGCTGCCACACGGCTGAGCAATCACTGTCTCTACTGGGGCCTCCCACCCTGAGACCGCTCCTCCCTGCCAGAAGAGTCACCTGAAACAACATAAATCCCACACGGGGTGAGATATACATCTCAGTAAGCTCAGGGTCCTTGGAGGCATCTCCTCCACCCTGGCTCACTTTCCATGACACACGTCATCAGGCATCACAAACATACTGGTCTCCCGGCTCTCATAACAATACAAGTAAGTCATCTTGCTCTATGTACGGTGGATCATCATCAACACCAACCTCAGTGTGAGACCAGAACTCACACCCGTGCCATTCCATCGGGAGCTACCCCTTACGCATGGATGCACGTATATGGTACCTCCGAGAATAGGCTTCAACCGCGACGGGACCACCTATCTCTTGGTTTTAAGGGATCATCATCAACCATGAGCAAACCAAACTAGGAGGTGCGCTCTTCTCCTAGAGAGGTCCATATCTATCAAACTGGCCAGAAGATCTATCAACAGGCATCATACACATACACGCATAGATACAAGCATACATATCATTATGAGGATGCAACAACCATCAATGAATGCAACCAACACTCCCTCGGAGTGTGATGGAACACAACAAGTGGGAAACATCCGCAAGGGACCAAGAACTTACCTGGCAAAGCCAAGCTCTGCAGTTCTTTCCTTGCTCTGTGGTGTACACCACTGACACCCTCGATGTCACGCCCTATAGAAAGGCACACAAGAAAAATCAATCACCATCCTATCCATACAAAGCATTTATTTCTAGCAAAACATACGGAAAAACATAAACTGCTGCATAAAATTTTGCAGATTCTACACCCACTAGGAAAAATCACAAATCCTTGTGGGAAGCTCCTAAAATCACGAGAATTTAGAGGCATCAATATTTATCTCTCATATTTTAAAAAAAATTGGTTTCATCAAAATCCATGAACCACAGCCTCTGCAGCAAACCAAAAATCAGAACTGTCACGCACTAAAATAGTGCTAACGGCAACATACCAACTCAAACAACCATCTTTCAATGACAACCCACACCAGGTTACTCATCCAAATGAGCTGATATTTTACAGGCATGAAGTTCACATACCCATCTTTCTATTGCCACAGAAATCACTTGATTTGGATCATCCTAGACAGATCTATGATTTTTGCAAAAATGACCTCTGCAGTAGAAAATCTGCTAAAAATAGAGTATAACAGCCTGTTATAACTCTGCACACAATTTCTAGGAGTCTCCAAAAATAGCACGAAAATTTCATAGTAAACCTAACTCTCTTAGCTTTCAAATGACACTAGTTTTAGACCATTTGGACACCGATAGCTCCTGCTATGGACAAAACACTAGAACTGTCCAAATAGGTGTTCTTGGCTGTCATAAACATGCATGCATGATTTATGCATGGAACACCATATCAGCTTAAAATCAACTTCTACCTACTCCAAATCATACTTCAAAACTGTCTCACCCTCCTAAAACTCAGCATTCATCAATCTCACTCCAAACCCTAACCCTAACCTCAAGAATCAAGGAGAAATAGGAGGAGATTTCAAACCTTAGAGTTCAATAAACCATAATGGAGGATATACCAGCACTCTATGGCTTCCAATCGCGGTTCAGCGGCGCTGAACAAAAATGGGTAGATTCAAAACCCACTCTTCTCGTCAAATCACCAACACCAAAGCTCAAAAGCAACAAAGAACAAGGAAAAATGACTTTCTTCCTGGCTTGCTTTGTGATTTCGGCCACTAATCAAGTGGAAGTGCCAAGAAGAAAGCTTGGGATTGAGGAGAAACCAGAAAAGAAGAAAAGAGAAGAAGCAAATGGCAGAAAACATGTTCTGCTTCTTTTGAACATGAACCCAGGGGTGCGTCCAGCAATTACTAATTGCACCTGTACCTCCGACAAAGATCAAACTGCCCTTACTTTCGTAAATCCGTTTAATTATGCAAATAACACCCAAAATACCTTAATTAAATTTAGTGGTATTACAGTTCCCAAAATAACCGAGTTTTTAAGATTTTTGACCAAAAGAAAAGAAGTTTTAACTTTAAAATCATCCTTTTCTATGAAGGCATCAGAAAGTTTGAAGTTAACGCGAAGCTTAGATCCACTAGCAGTACTAAGTCGTTCTGAAGTTTTTTCAAAATATTTTGTTGGAATTAATCCTTCCTGAATGCATTTTGAATCTGCCCCTGTGTCAAACAGAGCTTT